>OX578146.1:67383269-67760769 GCA_951213105.1 Amaurobius ferox
ATGTATAGGAAAAGTATTGGAATCATGCCGAATATCGCAACTCGAGTTTTCGACGGATTTACGCGTTTCGAGACCTCTAGAATACAAAAAAACTATTTTTAGCTTGACGTCTGTGTGTGTGTCTGTCTGTGTCTGTGCAATGTATGTATACACTCTAACTCAAAAACTAATAGGCCGAATTTCATAAAATTTGCTAGGTAAGTCATTTAGGTGTGACCCTGGTGCTGATTATAGATTTTAGTACGATTCGGAATAAAAAAAACCCTCCTTTTCTGCGAAATGGCCCGTAAAAAATGCCTGTATCCACTCTAACTGAAAAACTAATGGACCGAATTTCACAAAATTCGGGTGATAAGTCGCTTGTGGGTTACTCTGGTGTTGATTAGATTTTGTAAGATTCGGAATAAAATAACCTGCCTTTTTTTTGCAAAATGGCCCCCCAAAATCGTCAAAATCTAAAATAAAAAACTACGTATGTTCAAATATATCCATTGAATGCTAGTCTTATACGTAATTTTTAACGTAGAAAAGAATAAGTCAAACCCCATTACACCAGGACATAGCCGTTCTCGGGATATTTTAGTTTTTTCGTATTTTCTCTACGCTACCTTTGAAAATAAGTCCAGTTACTAAATGAGAACGAAAATTGAATTAAAAGTGAATTAAACTAAAATAAAGAGAACATGGATATAAGTCTGTAGGGAAAGTCATGTGCTGCCCACATCAGATTTTTGTTTCTATTTGGTAATTGGACATTTTTTCAAAGGCTGCGTAACAAAAATACGAAAAAACTCAAATATTTCGAGGATGGTTAGTCTAGAATAATGAAGTTGGGCTTATTCTTTTCCTCGTTAAAAATTACGTATAAAGCAAGCATTTAATTGATATATTTGAGCATACGCAGTCTTTTTAGATTTTAGCGATTTTTGCGGGCCATTTCGTAAAAAAAGAAGGTTCTTCTTTTTCGAATCGTATCAAAATTTAATCAGCACCAAGGTTTTCCACAAGTGACTTATCTTACCAAATTTTGTGAAATTTAGTAAATTAGATTTTTAGCTATAGTATAGACACATAAGATTTTTGCGGGCCATTTCGCAAAAAAGGCGGGTTCTTTTATCCCGAATCGTACCAAAACTAATCAGCAACTGGATCACAAACAAGTGACTTACCGACCAAATTTTACGAAATTTGATCCGTTAGTTTTTGAGTTAGATTGAATACATACATTGCTCAAACACACACACAGACGTCACTCTGAAAAAAAGTTTTCGTATTCTAGATGTCCCCAAACGTGTAGATCCGTCGAAAACTCGAGTTGCAATTTTCGGCATGATTCCAATAATTCCTTATACATTACCATGTTTTCTAGGGAAAGTAAAAAGTGTAACTAGGGGCACGCACGAAATAGGAGATCCAGATTTGTGTGTGTGTGTGTGTGGGGGGGGGGGGGGGGGGTAAGTTTTAGTACAATCTCGCACTCTTTTTATGTAAGTGCAATAGCTTGATTGTAATAAGAATTAATAACAGTTAAATAATTTTTCACAGAAATATTCAACATTGAAGCATTTACTTAATCACACTGGGAAATAAACAAAAATAAAAAACTGCATAAATGACTATTTTTATATTTTCCATACAGTAACTTCATTTGTCGTGGGTATCTTATCTTCCTTGCATATTCATCTACCACTTCTTCTGGATTGATTAATACTGATCTATGGATGTACAAAAATACAACTAACAAACCTAAAATCAATGAGTGTTGTGTACTATAGTGGGTAAGACATCATACAATATAAATCAAAATGCTATTTTATCTAGTTGTTGTTGTTGAGACCCAGACCGTCCGACCTACCAGAAAGGTGCAAGGTAACTGTTTGGACGGCCGGGAAGTGGCACCCAATTTAGACCGGAATCCAGTGGGGGCTATTTTATCTAGTGTAAGAAGATTTCATCTGGAGGGAGGGGAGATAATTAAGTAATTTATGCATTTTTACTTTCACTGCAATACATGGTAATATATAAGGAAAGTGTTGAAACCATGTCGAAAATCGTAACTCGAGTTTTCGACGGATCTATACGTTTCGGGATCTCTAGAATACGAAAAAACTATTTTTAGCGTAACGTCTGTGTCTGTGCAGTGTATGTATCCACTCCAGTGTATGTATCCTCCAACTAAAAAACTAATAAACCAAATTTAATAAAATTTGGTAGGTAAGGTACTTGTGTGTGAACCTGGTGTTGATTAGACTGTAGCTCGATTCGGGATAAAAGAACCCGCCCTTTTTTCCCCTCTGCAAAAATCTGATGTATCTACTTTAGCTAAAAAACTAATTGACCACATTGCACAAAATTCGGTAGATAAGTCACTTATAGCTTACCCTGGTGCTGATTAAATTTTGGTATGATTCGGGAAAAGGAACTTGCCTTATTTTGCGAAATGGCCCTCGAAAATAGTATGTGCCCACTTTAGCTGACAAACTATTTGACCCAATTACACAAAATTTGTTAGATAAGTAGCTTGTGGGATACTGTGGTGCTGGTAACATTTTGGTACGATTCGAAGAGAGAAAAAAAAAGAATCTGCCTATGTTTGTCTGCAATTCTAAAATATACGATCTAAAATAAAATACGACATATGCTCAAATGTATCAATTTAACGCTTGCTTTACACGTAATTTTTGACGAATAAAGGAAGAAGATCTACCCCATTACTCTAAAGTGAACCATTCTCGAGATATTTAAATTTTTAATTTTGAGGAAATGAAGACTATTTTCACTGTAGTTAAAAAACTATTTAATAAATTTTTGTAAAATTTTGTAGTTAAGTCCCCTGATGGGTATCCTGATGCTGATTCGATTTTGATACAATTCGAAAAAGTATAACTGACTCTTTTATGCGAAATGGCCCGCAAAGATCGTGGAAATCTGAAATAAATGACAAAAATTGTTGAAATATATTAAGTACTTGTTCTTCAGGTAAATTTTGACAACTGAGCAAATAAGACTGATCTCATGACTGTAGGATAAACCGTTCTCAAGATTTTTTTTCTTTGGAATTTTGTGGAGCTCAAGAATTTAAAGTGAATTAATTTGCCAAATGAAACGAAGATGCAATAAAAATGAAAATTGGGTATAATATCAGAAAAGTATCCATGTTATTTTCTGTAATTAAACTCAATGTAATGCATAATGAAATAAAAAATTACAAAGTGAATTTGAATCTGCAAGGAAAGTCATGTGTTGTTCACAGATTTTTTAAAATAAACTAAGTCATAAGCATGATATTTAGACATAATACTTGTGGATAGCCTTCTTTTAACGTGCAAGCTGTCTGAAAATCTATAACCCCCTTACAGTCACTTAATGATTGAAATAGTTATATCAAAATTCAGATGAATCCAGTAATGTCGACAGATTTTTTTTCACTATCTGTGTGTCAGTGGTTTTGGTGTGTGTGTGTGTGTGTGTGTGGGGGGGGGGGGGGGCAAGGTATTTAGAAAGGTATTCACTGTGTGGTGGGTGGGGGAGACCAAGTATTTTGTTTCCCATTTATCTATCATTTTTCCGAACATCAGTGGGGTTCCTGGTTACTCCACTGTTTGGATCTCTCAATTTGTTCGAGATATATCGTGCCCACAGAACTTCACATCCTGCGAGATAACTTCTTAAATATTTATTCCATTATTTTCTATTCCCCCCCCCCCCCCCCCTTTATAGTTCTGCATCCTTCTCCCCTGAACAAAAAATCGATTTTTCCTGCGATTTCTCTGACATTTTACTCCACTTTCAAATTCCCGATTTCCAGAGTGCGCAAGAACCTTGAAAAAAAGAATTCGCGGAGTCCAACAATCTGGTTCCTCCTTCTTTCCCCCCAACATCTAACACGTTACTCAAACTCACCAATGAAAGAAAATAAACCCTAGCTTTCCCACCAGCGTCATGCTGCATCTCCCTTCGAGGGGGGGAGGGGGAATCTATTTTTAGAATAGGATCGGCCACGTTAGTGAGAGCACGAAATACTATATAATATTAGTCTGTGAGTGAGAGAAACCGAAAATAAACATTCATCGCATGGACTCGTTACAAAACAAATGGGAAAACCCGTGTGGAAATATTTTCATCACTTATTAAAATATACTCTCGATCTCAACTGATTAAATTATTATTTTTTTAGGAAATTAATGAAAATTTTAGGAAATTAAGGAACTCAGAAAAAAATAAGAAATTTTAGGAAAAATGCGATCCCTGTATCATACCCATAGACAGTGACAGAACTTCATCCTGCCTTCACTTGCGAGTGCGACAGTCTAGACTTAGCCCTTACTAACTATAACTTTCTAAATATTTAGTCCACAATTTTCTCTTTATTCCCTCCGTAGATCTGTACCCCTTGCTCAAATAGATAAAGTTAAATAAAATAATTTTTGAAAATACAAATGAAATAAGAAATTTATAAAGAAATCTTCATAGGTTGGCAAGTAGTGTAATTTGCACAGTAATGACTGATATGGATTCAGTATTAAATTCTGGAGTGGAATGGGATAATTGACTAAGGATTTCCACTTCCTGTTATGCAGATGCCAATTTAGATTCAAAATTGTACATTTTTTTTGCAACATCTATTTTTCAAGACCATCTACAAATAGCATAGATGACCACTGATATGGATGTAGCATCAATTTCAGAGAGGATAGAGGATTCACTAAAAATTTCCACTTTCGATTTAAAATCCCCCCCTCCCATGAAACACTTAATTGACTAGAGATAGAGCTTAGATGATGACTCATGGATTTAGCATCAAACTCCATGGGGGAAAGAGGTTTACTAAGGATTTCCACTTTTTTCTTTTTGACACATCTGTTTTTCAGAATTGGGTTAGATGATGACCGATATTAATTCACTATCAAATTTTAAATGGGTAGAGGGACTCACTAAGAATTTCAAATTCAAGTTAAAATGTTCCTTGAAGCATCTATTTCTTAGAATTGGCTATAAATGGAACTTAGATGATGCCTAATATTGATTCAAATTGAAACTTCAGAGAGAGTACGAGGGTTCACTAATGATTTCCACTAGCGGTTTTCACAAAAAAATGTATAACTGTACGAAATAAATGTGCGAATGAATATAACAATTTTTAATAGTTTCGTCAAAAATGGAGTGTACACAGCACTTGCTACAATATGAAAGCTTCTTCATAAATGTCTTGTTAAAACTCTTTCTGTTTATGTAAATGTACTAAATGTGATGTTTAAGAGATTTGAGTGGAGCCTTACACTCTGGACATTTTTCATTTCATATCAAAGACCATGCAATATCTTGAAAACAACATTATCACTCACTTTTAAATAAAACAAAATATATATATATATATTTTATCCTACGTCGGGGCGGAGACCAAATAGGCCATGAGCCCTCTGGCAGCTCAATAAAAACCAGTCTTGTTATAAAAGTAAAACAAATATGTATGACTCACTGCTTTTATTATTGTTTATAAAAATTATTTTTTTTTTGTAATCATTTCTAATTTTAAATTTTTGAGAAACTAATAATTGAAAAATTATGACTGTGTTTTATGTCAGATCTACCTGAAAGTCCTCTTACTCTCGCTACTTGATTGAAATGACTATCGAAATTCATCTTAATTTCTCAATTTATTTAAAAAATATTGTGCCAACAGCCATTCGGAAATGCAAAATAATCACATTCATACAAAATTATTCTTCTCCTGATAATGAGGCTAGTTCATTCTTAAATATACCTTTTTTTTTTAAAGATAAAACTGAAAGGAACAAATAATGACCCACAAAGGGCTCTAGTATCAATGATGATCATTATTTAGTTTATATATATATATGCGTGTGTACTATTTTGACAGAAATGGCGCGTTTGGAATGCTCCTCGGACAACATAATTTAAAAAATACCAGGCAAAAGAAATTGTTTGTCATTAATGTTATTATATTTATGTGAGTATACATATATTTCTATTTATTAACAAAAATATTCATATTCGGTGTACGGTCATGAATCTCTGCATCTAGCAGAAATAGTACACATTACCTAGTATTTTAAAATGCTGGGTTAGACAGACAGCATTATAAATACATCATTTGTTCCAAAATCGATTTTGTTAGATAAGAGAAAATAGTCAACAAAATTTCCTTGAAGAAAGCAGGCATATGTCAGTTAGGTGATGACAATTGTTTCAACTCTGTATTGTAGTCACTAGAATAAGTGTGCAAAGATTCCGACTTCTAGGTCAACAGAGGAGGGTTTAAAAGTACTTATTAGTTTTTATTATAGTTACAACTAGTATAGCATCTCTTAGACAAGGAAAATAACACTCATAAAAAATGAAGTTGGAACTTTTTAACACTTTACAACAAAGTTGAAAAGTGTTTATGACTTTGTTCATTCTGTCTGTCTGTCTGTCCGTTAGCACGATAACTGCCGTAAAAATGAGTTTATCAAAATGAAATTTTAGTATGTTATTCAATCGGTCTGTAGGACCTATGGGAATATAAATAAATAATATCACCCAATTAGTTTTTTATTGAACCCGGGTTGAAAAAATGAAATACATTGAACCCTATGGGACCTAATTTTTCAAACATTTTTTAAGTAAATTTAAAATTCACGAATTGCTTCGAAATTTTTAGGAAATATTCACATTATCCCATAGAATATATAAAAAAAAATTCAGTAAAATATGTTAAGTAGTTTTTTAATTAAAAAAAATATTTAATATAGGGAAAAAAACAAATTCAATTAAATTCTGACTTTGGGATATCTTCCAGAAAGAAAAGAAAGAGATATTATATAATAAATATCTCTCCATTTGTTTAAACGTTTTGCATATGGGAGTGGCTTCATATTTTAAAGTAAATTTGGCAGATAACAATTTTTCTTTTTTTTTAAATTTTATATAACTCTTCATGATAAATTTATTTGATGGCATTTTAAATGCACTTCCCTACGTCCTAGAGAGTTAAAATTTGGTACACAGCTTAAATTTGTTGAACATTTTATTCGACAAAAATTTGATGGATCTTTAAATATAGATCATACGATCATACATTTTTTTCGAAATGGCCTGAAAATAATCCCCGTTCACTTCTATAAATCATTGTTGTAATATTGTTAAAAATTCTGATGTGGACAGCACATGTCTTTCTCTGCAGACTCATATTCGTTCTCTTTATTTATTCAATGATAATTTGAGTTTATCTGCACAACATAAGTATTTTAAATGACATTGAATTTACACGTTAAACTTAAATTTGGTTCTTATTTGATAGCTGGACTTATTGTCAAAGGTGGCGTAGCGAAAACGCGAAAAAACTAGAATATCTCGAGAACGGCTAGTCCTAGAGTAATGGGGTTAGTCTTATTCTTTTTGTTGTCAAAAATCACATATAAAATAGGAATTTAATTGATATAATTGAGCACACGAAGTCTTTTACTTTTATATATAACGATTTTTGCTGGCCATTTCGCAAAAATAGCCCATTCCTTTTTCCCGAATCGTACTAGAATAACCTACAAATGACTTATATACAAAATTTTGTTAAATTTGGTATATAAATCACTTGTCGGTTATTGAAATATTATACACCAAATTTTGTTAAATTTGGTTCATTAGTTTTTAGCTAGAGTGGATAAAGGCAATTTCTGCGGCCATTTCGCAAAGAAGGCAGATTCTTTTATTACGAATCGTACTATAATCTAATGAACATCAGGATTTCCCACAAAAAACATACCTACCAAATTGTATGAAATTCGGTCCATTAGTTTTTCAATTAGAGTGGATGTAATATCCACACAGACACACAGAAACATACACAGATACACCCTTACACACACAGACGTCTTCCTAAAAGTAGTTTTTTCGTGTTCTAGAAGTCCCAAAACGTGTAGATCCTTTGAAAATTCGAGTTCCGATCTTCGGCACGATTCCAATACTTTGAGTACATACACATACACATATATATTATCTGTGTATCTAAATTCCGTGCCTATGCAATTACAATAGTTGTGATTTTAAATGATCCCTAAACTTTTATTATTTCTTCAAGGAAGCCTAATTTTAACATATGCAGAATGCAAATATCTCAAGCGATTGTAAGATGAATTACATAAGAATTGCTGAATTTTTTTCACACAAAATTATTTAGCTCTGGAGTCTGGAATACAAGTTATATGAATGAAATATTCATTGATTTTGCATAAAGAATCAGATGATTTATATTTCGATACAGTTTTAAATATTTAAGTATAATAAATTACTGTAGTACTGTGATAATGTAAAAGATATTACCACTGAATGAATCACATTTTAGAAATTTTTAAATGAAATTACATTTCAGTTGGAAAGTGTTTCATAATCAATGCTTATGCATGATTGATCTTTCTTGTTTTCATATTTTATTTTGTTTAAAAATATATAACACTTAGCACTGAAAACAGTTGTTAATCAAAAATTGGATCAGTTAGGTTCTGCCCTGTTGTCAATACAATAAATATGCAAAGTTTCAACTTTATAGACTCTTGGTGTAATGTGCTTCTAGTGGGTCTTGTAAGGCATAAAAATTAAAATTATTTTCTACTCCCTGTGTGATTCCATGCAGTGAAAGATAGTATAAGTGTGTAAAGATTCAACCTTCTAGGTTACCAGTGAGCTTTTGGAGGTTATGGAAAGACTTTAACAAAAAATAAAACTCATATTTTGTCACAGGAATGTGTGCGTATGTGTGGAGAATGACAAATATCCTGCTTCGTTAAGTTTTGTCTCATAATTAATACTATAAGTGTGCAAAGATTCAGTCTTCTAGGTTACCAAGGGCCTTCTGGAAGGTCTTCAAAAAAGATAAACTTAAAAAAAGACACATATTTTAATCATAAAGTAAAGCATTTAACTTTTTATATGGGCCTTTTACAAAAGAAGCATTTTTAATTAGCAAATTGTTCTTTATGCAAAGATGTTTTGAAAAAAATCTAGGTTTTGGATTTCTAATATAAGAAATCTGACGTGAACAATAGTCAAAGTTATAGGACTTAAGACTACTTTCATCAGATCAAATGAAATGGTTAAAACACAGATTTTAGTCTTACAAAAATTGAATTTTATTAGGTAAAATTTGCATTCAAAAACATGAATATCTATCTTTAGCAAAAGTTTTGTTTAGTCCTCTATTACACACAAAAAACTTTAATGATATCTTTAATATGATAATGAAAACTTTTATTTAATGATAATTAAATTATTTTATGATATTAATTTTATTTTATGGTAATGAAAACTTTTATTTGATGACAATGGAACTTTTCTTGTTTAACTAATTTTGATATAGAAAATATTTTTATAATTGGCAATTATTTTAAGGGTTCATATTCAAACTTGACAATGAAATTCACTCAGTCTTCAGAAGAATTTTAGCAAACTTCCATAGCCTGAATAACAATTATCTACTCACAACATTTTGTAGTATAATAGTTTTATTTAGTGAAATTAATAACACAAAAATTAAAATGTAAATATAGCCAATTTAATGATAAAACACAAAATCAAATTTTGCAAATCAAAACTTTAGTTTTAATTGCAATAATGTAAAGAATCTTTAGAAAAAAAATTAATTGTAGCAATAATCAAAACATCAAATGCTAACTAGACAAAAGTTAATATTTGTTTAGGTTTTCATTAATTCTTTTTCTTTCATTAGATTATTTGCTAAAACATACAAATGGCATCTAACACAATTTTGTATTACTCCCCTCCCCCCCATGTTATCTAGAAAAAATAACAAATGTTATTGTTATAACAAAATAATGATTACAATTAAGGGTTAAAAAAATCACATTAAAGGTTACAAAAAATAAGAAAACAAAATTCAAGGGTAAATATTATATTTAATACACTTAAAACACAACTCCAATGGCTTTCATTTATATGTCATAACAATATAAAGATTACAAATTTAAATTTTTGTGAATATTATGTAGAATGGAGAATTTTTGACCCTGATGAAGATAGACATGGTACATATAGGATAAAATTATAAAAATTCTACTTAAATTAAGTTTGAACAGATAAAAAACAAATTGTATCTTGGAATTAGAAAACTATTTGAAAATGAAAATAAATTCCTTTAAAAAGAATTTATATTTTAATGAAATGTTTTGCTTAAAATGACATATTTGATTAATATCAGGATTGAAGGTCAATAAAAAGTAATGCACTGATCCATATTTGCTATACATATGTGTAGCAAATATTATACACTTGCTATACTTCAAGCCTCAGCTAAGGTGGTGTTTGTTCCCCAACCTGTGGTGTCAAATGCATATAAAGTTTAGCTAATTAAAAAAAAATAAATTTAACAGTTTCCTTTTTGTAAAATCAAAAATATATATTTATTTTGTAAATATATATTGCCCAAAATCAAGTAGAATAAACTAATTTGACAAATCAGAGTTTTTTCTCTCATAAATAAGACCTGATTTAAACCAATGATTTAAAAAAAAAATAAATTGATTTAAATTGTTACTCTAATCATGATTTAAATCAATGAATCCTGCTTCTAATTTATAAATGAAAATCAGAGAATATAGGTGAAATCTACTCAAATAAAACATCTGGATATCTTAATGTCTCATATTTTTAAAAAATCAGCTCCATAAAAAATCGATTTTTTAGTGAAAACTTACATGAGAAATGATTATTTATGAAACAATATTGAATGTTTTTATTTTTTGATGTTTTTTTCAACATTTTATTCGGAAATTTGGCAGTTTTCAAAATATTCGATTTCATTTAAAATCAATAGACTTTCAGTATTCACTGATTGTAATTTTTATATCAAATTCATTCAAAACACTCCATTCGTTCATGAGATATCATCTCCACAGACTCACACACACACCACCTCAAAACTGATCGATTCGAGTTCAAGGATGCTTGAAACCTAAACTTCCATTGAAAACTTGAATTTAAATTTTTGACCCAGTCACAATACTTTCCTGACACATTATACTACATATATAGGAAAAGTAAAAAACAGTTCCTTCCTTCTAGCTTAGTCATGCCTATCAAAGAAATGTCGAAGCATAGGTAGAAATTGCATGCACATTTTTATTTGGTTCTATTTCCAATAGAATATCTTCTGACATAGGTAGACTGAGAGAGATTCGTCTCTGCTGAAAATCCCAATTGGCACTTAGAGGAAACAAAACAGGAGGCTTTGCTACTGTCTGTAATAGCTCTGTATACAGGGTGTCCCAAAAAGATTGAAATGTGCTTTAATTCTTTACCTTTTGGAGATAAGTGGGCAATGCAAATTGCAAAAACGTTGAAAGTAAGGTAGGAAATAAGACTATGTTAATGAAATAGTCCTCCCATTCATTTTCAAAAAGTTACATTTTTTCAATTTTTATACGACCCCCTTAGACAAATTGGGTCAATCAGAAAATTTTTATTTTTAATGCAACAAGATCATTAAAAATGACAGCATATCTGCATCTTTAAAATTGAGCGAGTTATATTTAATTGAAAATTGAACATTGTGAATGGGGGCCATATATTGAATTAAAAATGTAAATTTGTGACATATCACAAAAAAGATAAAACTGGATGATAATACATAGGAGACATTTTTGCAAATTCCGCTTAGACTCACGATGCAATCACGGATTCTTAAGTACTTTTCACATTGAGACATGCCATTTTTTATTTGAAACAATTAAAATAAATAAGTAAACAAATGCAAGTATGTATTTGATTTTGAAATTTAATATAATTTTTCGAAATGAAGAATAGAACTCACAGATGATTTTTTCTTTCCTTTAACTTTAATTTAGCCGTTTCAAACGTTTATAGTAAAATAATTTTAAAAAACTGAAAACTGAAATTTTGACACATATTAAAGTATTTTTAATCTAAACAATTTCCATCGTCAATTTGTTTATGATCCCTATTTTTATTGATGAAACAGCCTTTCACATGGTAAGGAAAAGTGGCATAAGTCAGATTTTTTCCTTTATCATAATTCAGTTGATTTTAAAGATACAAATATGCGGATATTTTTAATGATCTTGTTGCATCAAAAATAAAAATTTTCTGATTGACCCAATTTGTCTAAGGGGGTCATATGAAAATTAAAAAAGTGTCTCAAGTAATCTTCACGAGCAGATCTGAAGAATAAAATGTCCTGGTCTTGTTTGTAAACAAATTTACAAAATATATGAAGTGGAATAAATATATGCAAAATAAAAGTGCTAAAACTGTATATAACCTGTACTACAACTTACGAGTTTCTAAAATCTTTGTCAAAATAAAACAGATAACATAATAAATTGAAAATATTAATAATCCAGTAATCTTAAAACCTAAAGGCCGTAATTGATTCCAATAGATGCCAAAATATGTGCTAATATAACCGGGCTTTTAATGTTTGTTCTACTATTTCGTCTTTACACAGTGAAATTGATTTCATCCTTAAACTTGGTCAGGATGCCGGTTACTCTTTTGAGTTTGTTTATAAAATCTTTTCAAATATTTGCCATAATTTTATTCAACCCAATTCTAAACTCATTCCCATTAATGAATGTTTGCCGTTTAAAGCTAGTTTTCCGTGCCACCAATAAATTTTTTATCCCCTTATCAAATTCAAATTTTGTATCGAGTTTAATTTTAGACCCACTCACTGATAAATTTTGGGATAAAGAAAACTTTAAAAGCCATGCTGTGGTATATGTAGTATCCCTTCTTTTCCTAGATAATATTTATAAGTTTCATATTGGTAGCACTAAACACTAGGTTGGTATACAGTTGGCTGAACATAATAGGGATGTTAAGAAAGGTAGATAATAGACAGCTCTTGCCCAATTAGTGATTAGTGATAACTTTCAATCCCTTTTCGAAAATTCTTTTCTTTTGATCAGCTGTAATAACTCCCAGTCTATTTTACTCTATGAATTCCTTTTTATTTATCTATATCGCACCTCTATCTGCAATTTCGACCCTGTCAATGTTTTAAGTTATGCCTGGTGACTCGTTCTCGACTCCATGCAAGTCAAAACTTTACAAAGTTACCTGTAAAATATAAAATATTAAAAAAAAGAATAATAATTTTTGTTTTCTTACTTATGTATATTTGTGTTTAAACTGGATTATGACAATTTGTCTTTCTTGTATTTGTAATTTTGTAAAATTTAAATCTGTTTCTGGTGATTTTGTGTGGATGCATTAAACATGGTTAGTAGTGATGCCAATTTTGTAATATGTAAATTCAACTTGCCGGTAGTGGATGGATATAAGCATATTAGCATAATTTTTTATTTAATGCCACTGAGAAAGGGTATGATGATGAAAGCGCTCGGGCTTTTATATTATATGTACATCTGATGGATGTTTTAATAAAATGACGATTAAAATCTAATGATTTGTCATTCATTTATTATTTAAATCGATGACAATTAACACATGAATTTTAAAATTCATCGGCAAATAACTATATAACTAAATGAAAATGTTTTTAAACTTCAAATTGGATATAACAAATAAATATCTATTTTTGCATTTTGTATAAGGTGGCATGATATTCAGACTCATCTTAAAATAAATGGTATCCATTATTTTAAATCATTTGTAAAATACATCGCATACCAGATATATATATATTTGTTCCAGAAGTGAAAAATTTGGCATCAAGCAACGTAAACAGATAGGTATCAGTACAGATAATGAAGAAACAGAGCCTTTAGTGTCAAATTGCATATTATATTAAACAAGACTAATTGCTAATTGAATGTGGCAAAAGTGTCTGTATGACTCAATGTTGGTCAAATGTTCACATGCAGCTGATGATGGTGCAGGGGTACTTTGTTCAAAAAAGAAAACACTGAAAAATTTTAACGTCCAGAAAAAAAGATAAAATTATTTAGAATAAACTGGTTCAGTTCGACAAATTTTTCTTCTATTACTGAAGGAATCCATATTTATAGAATTAATATTTCAAGAATATATTTTAATGCCACGTTTTATATAAGGCTATATAATTTATGGATACGATGATTAATGCTGGAATGTTAAATCCTCATGGACCATGGCAATGTAGTATTAAACTTTTCATATATTTGGTTTAATATAATAGTATAAAAATGCATTGAAACGCTTTCAAGGGCGATAGCAGGATTCTATAAAATGTGATGAACGTATTATTGATTGATGTTTGTTATGGATATTATATTATTCTACAAGGTTCAATCCTTGGCTAAGATAGTATTGGGAGACTGTGCATCTTGATTACTCTATAAAAAACGGTGCAATTTTCGATTATAGCTCTTGTTTTTCTCCCGTTGTTTAAATTTGAACTCTTTAATTAGTTGCTTCACTGTAAAATATTTAACCAATGTAGTCAAATAACTATAAATAAATTTTTCATTCTTAAATATTTTCAGATAAATAAGTAAGTGCAGCACCAGCTTGCACTTATATTTGTATCTTAGAATATTGGTGTTCATGAAGTACAATTTTGGGAACGCCGACTGCAAACTCTCCAATGTTTTCATGCAATATTACCTACTGTTAAAAAAAATGTGTATTGCACGCATTTATTACCATTTAACATAATCTGTCTGCAAGTTACATTTTAATGCATTTACTGATAAGGTGCAAAGCTTAAGAGAAATTTTCTAACGTACAGCATCCAAAACTTACAGAAAAAAAAATTTCACTTTGTATTGCCCTTATTTGACTGCTGAAACAGAGTCCAATAAATAAGCAACAGCGTTATAAGAATTACAATCTTAAGTTTTATAGGAATAGTGGAGTTGTGCTAGAAATGTATCAAATATAATACTTACCCTTATTTACATTTTTTTTCTATATTTTTGAAGTAACAAAGTGTTTTTATTTACATTCACAGCTAGGGTTGCTGTGCTACTGATCTTACGCCAATATTGTCGGGCATTGGCTGCAAAAATGACCGAAAGTTCGCCAGCCACTGTAAATCGCATTATCATATAAACGGGCAAATTACTGAATAAAATATAAAAACATTGGATTTACATGATTAAGCTAAACCCCTATTTTCTCCTGTAGTCAGAAAATGTAAAATATTCGGTGTAGGAAATAAGAAAACGGCTTTTAAAGTACTCCATTCGCTGTGCGACGCCTCTATAGCGCCATCTATTTCAGAGCTGTTGAACTAAAACTTTATAATTTTGTTTCAGTATTTTATTTATAGATAATTAATTAATTGATATTATACGAATTTTCTGACTACACAAGAAACTACATATATCATTCTATCACTCGTACAAATTCCAAAAGGATTTGCACAGCCGTTCTTTTGCGGTTATGATAATAGGAATGGCCTATACTTTAACATGGGTGGAAAACGACCGAAAACCACCTTAACGCTAACAACTCAATTCACGCTCCAACCACGAGCATATCTATCTACTGCCGTCCATCTAAACTTTCGTTTCATTTCCGGGTTCAGAAAGTCGACCGGAAAATGCAGTAAAATAAATAATCTTACCTTATTATATCTTTTTTAAATCCGCGACTTCGTCAGTCCAGGGGAAAAAAAAAAAAAACGAAAATTTGGAAAACGTCCGGATTTTGGAGGTTTCCGGATTTTGGATGTCCGGATTTTCGAGGTTGTACTGTAGTGCATTTATATTATTTTTAACTCTAAGGGATTATAGAAAAATAAGTTATTTAAAATTACAAAAATATGTAACAATTTATTTTATGTTGTCTCACACCATATACAAAAGGCAGCTTCATTATTTCATGTTTTAATTATCTGATCCATACCATTCAACTTGAACTTTTATTGTCTTAGATCTATTTGACTCATTATAGTTTATTTTAGTCTTTCTATCACTATTTTAACAAAACTGGATATGTGTGATGCATAAAACATGTTAAAAAGTATAATCTTCATAAAAATACAGCATAAAACAAATTACTAACAGTATTAACCAACTTCTTTCTTCTATTCTAGCAAATCTACTCTAGTATCACTACTATTCTTTCCTAAATCTACTCTCTAAATTGTTGTTGTTGTTGTTTCTCATCCCCAAAACCAGCAGTGCTAGATCAGGTCCACAAACCCGTTCACTCTCAGAAAGTCCAGCACCAAAAGGGGGTCCTGAGCCAGGTCAAACGGGGGAAGGCTACGAAAGACGTCAAGAGCGGCCTCAAACATTCAATGTTTGGTGTGTAAAGGTGAAGCAAACTTACAGGCGAATTTGCTCCCGCACAATCTCACTCCAACTCCCGTGACGCATGCGCATTAGCTCGGAGGAAATAGTTGTGTACCAAGCAGGGGGAAAATGGGTTATTTCTTTTCTTCATCGCAAGTCAATGTGTGTGTGTGGTATATTTCCACGTGGTCCGAATTTATTACAATTTTAAGCTGTTAATTTAATATTTTTATCACTTCTTTTACATGGTTGACATGTATTTAATCGTGTATTACAATTCTGGGCTGTGTACATTTGATTTTCCGATTGTAATTGTTTTAAAATGACCAATTTGCTGAGTTTCTTGCAAACACAAAAGGCACGTGAATTATTTCTATCCTAAAAGTATTTAATCTATTGTTTTATTTAGTATGCATATGTAGTCGCAATAAACACCTTTAGAAATAAGGGATCTTGTCGTTTAGGATTCTTATCATGATTATATTTATTCATTGTATACTTAGAATTTTGATTCTACTAATCTACTGCCAGTTGATTAGAATAGCTTGACATAAGCCAGTTGATTAGCTTGTTTGAGATAGAATTATTTTTAATTTTCTGTCTGTTCAGGTTGATTTGCTGGATGTGTTGAAGCAGATAGCATTAGAAATAAAATACTATTAGATTATTTATACTGTGTAATGACTATGCTATGTTTTTAATTTCTACTGATTTTAATGAGTCTCCAAATACATTAATTAACAAGACTTTTTCTTATTTGGATTATTTGATAAAATAAAGAGTGGAATGACTGTTTATTTTCCGAAACATTGCCGTTGCTTAAAAATTTTGGCCCCTCAATCATTTAAAGCAAAATATTCAATTCATACAATTTAGTATTTTTTAGTTGTGTTAAATTTTAAGTAAAATTAAAAATAGTTTATAAATTTTGAATTCAAAAAGCTGAAATTTTATTTTTATCTAATTTGCTAATTGGATTTTTGATTATAAAGGGGCCGGTGTAAAGAAATCTTATTTTCTTCATTTTTCAATCACAGAATAGTAGTTTGAAACTTTCATATATTTTAAAGCTATATGGTGTCACTCAAAATATACAAATTTGAGTTATCCTTTTCAAAACTAATTTGATTATGAATAAAAATTAATTCTTGAAATATGTTTATACCCTTAATTTTTTTTCTTTACATTCTTAACATTTTCTTTATTAAAATTAAGGAATATATATAAAACAATAATCTGTTAAAAATAATGTTTATACCATTTCATAAGTGAAGGCAAAGGATTAATTAGGTTTTCCTTTCCGTTAAGGAAAAATTCACATATTTCACTAATATGTAAATTTTATTCTAATTTTTTTATCAATAAGTAAATAACATCTGTTTTCAATATATTTTACAATCTGTGAAAAAACTAATTTTTTTATCAATATGAAATTAATGTGAATATTTTAAAACAAATTCAGAAAATATAATTTTGAAAACAAGTTGGAAAACAAATGCATTCCATACTCTTTTTTTAATTTCTTCATAACATAAAATATTTTTCCATGTTATACGAACAATTTTGACCTCTCGATCATTTAAAGTGAAGTAGTTTATTCATACAGTACGGCAATATTTTAGATTTTTACTAAATTTAAGGAAAAACTATATATGTTTGTTTTGTAAATCAAATCATGTTATACAAAATTTATGAGAAAGGAATATGTAACGTAATCAGTTTTGCATAATCTTTAAAAAAATAGTCTATACTGAAATCATATCAGTATTATTACTATTACAATACCGCAAAAGAAAAACAAAATATTTTATGTTACAAAGTCTTGTACAAAAAGATTTCGTAGGCATTAAAAAAAAAAAAAAATAGGAGGAAAAGCTGGGGTGCAACGCGTTGCGGCCCCGGAATGTTGTTTTCTCTGCATACCTCCGTCAATTTTCCATGGCGCATGCGCCGTATTTCGCGTTTACATTAGCCCAATGGAAGCTTCCCTTCTTTATATGTATATTCTTTGGCCAGGTCCTGCCTGGTGAGCCCCAGACAGGATAAAATGTGGTCAGGGGAGGCTTGAGCAGTAGAACACTTAGTGCAGATTTCGAAATGCTTACTACCACCAATAAAACTCATTGATAACAGATGACCATTCTAAATAGTGTGTTGCAGTAAAAATGAAAAAAACCCTGGTGCTAATATTTGGTATGAATTAAAATAATAGTATTGGTCTTCTTTTCAAAATGACCCTAAAAAACAATTAAAATCTTAAAGGATAATATATTTAATTTTATTAGTAAAATGCTTGTTTTATATGTAATTTTTAATGACAAAATGAATAAAATAAACCACATTACTGTAAGACAAAATGCTCTTGAGATTTAAGTTTTGGATATTTTTGCAACCTGGCATCATTTTGAAATGCACTAACTTGTTAAAAGGAAATTATTTTAAAACTGTAAACTAGATATAATTTCATATCCATACTCCTTTTATGCATTGTTTTATGCAATAAAAATTAAATCAATTTTATACGGAATACATGAAAACAAAAAAAATGAATTTGTATCTATAAGGAAAGCCATGTCCAGGATCCAGCTCACATCAGAATTTTTCCTTTTACCTCTCAAAACATCAATTTATTGACCCTTGTCAGATGCTGTTGAGAGCATTAAGTGGTTAACTGATTTTAACTTCTGTTTTTTGGTACTATTATACTTATCAAGTCATTCTAGATTCAAATATTCGAATTAAAATATATTAAGGGTGAGCGTCAGTCTTTTTCGGCCTATAGTTGGCGCAATGACATTTTATGTCAAATGAGGATAGCACGCCAATTCTGGCTTCTCATTTATTGTCACCCAACAAAACCCAGCCAAACGGGAATGATGCGTAATAAAACCGTACTTGAACTTGTTTCTTGGAATTTCGTTTGTGGTCAGGCAGCTGTATTCTCCGAAGGGAAAAGAAAAGAGCCCCCTTCAGTGGGGGATGTTCCCTGGGAAACTCATCTGGTGACTGAAAGTGCACTAGGAAGAATACTGGCATAGTAAAGAAATCGCTAATTTCGATGCAAACAGCTAATCTATATAAGTAAAATTGAAAAACTGTCTGTCTGTCTCATCATCAAGGGAGAATGGCTGAACCGAATTTAATGAAATTTTGTGGGTAACCTTGAAATAGCTCCATTTAAAATTTAGTCTATGTTTCGAGTTTCTAAGACCAGGGTTTGTCTAGATATTAATTAAAAACGAACAATTAAATATAGCATTATGCAGACGATATTATTTCCGTCAATTTATTGGAAAAGAATTATATCATGTCACGTGGCAGGCGATTAAATCTTTTCCGATATAAAATAAATTTCACAGATGTTGCACTTTTGATTGGATTATATCAATTACGGTCTTCACATTATTATTATTGATATTTTCAATGTATTACGTCATTGTTTTATTTTAGCAAAAATTGTTGAAACTTATATTGTAAGTAGTGCGGATAATATTCTACAAACGCACAGGTATCTTCTAATCTACGAGAATATAAGTAGTACAAGCATATTGACATATATTTTGACGTATATTGGCATACATTGGAATGAATTGCGGCTTTTAGATTTAAAGATTACGGGATTATTGATATTTTCAATTTATTATGTCATCTGTTTAATTTTGGCAAAGATTTTAGAAACTCATATGTTGTAGTACATGTAATCTACTAATACACGGATATACTTTCTAATATTCGCGAATGTAAGTAGTACGGGTCCCATACAATTTTAGCGCTTTTATTTTGCATATATTGGTTCAATTTCATATTTTTTGTACATCCTGGTCCCGCAAACGGGACCAGGATATTTTATTCTTCAGATCTGTCCGTGAAGATAAGCTTGCATAGCGAGAACAGATATTCTTAAATTTCTTTTTAGGAGCAAATATTTAAATTAACAATATGATTTAGTATGCTATAGGAATTTTCACATGATCGGGAATTTAAATTTCTTTATATTATATACTCCGTACAAAGAACGGGTATACTGCTAGTAAATGTATAAAATGAATAAATATGATAATAATGATTACAGTTTACTATACATTGATGATAATCTGAGATGGAATTCTCATAATTTCATACATTTTTATTACATATAGTTGACTTTTTCAGATTCAATATCCAGTAAATACCATAATCGAAAATAACACATTTATTTGATGCATTTAGTCCGCTTTGCACCGTTCAAGAATTAAAAATGTTTCTTTCAGAATTATTTAGATCTTGTATTTTGAAAATGTAACATTTTGAGGATAATTTTGCCCTTTTGAATTCATTGTTTGATTATAGATTAATCGAAGTCACAAACATTCAAGTAATCTAATAGTGCGTATTATACAATTATATCTCTTTTCAGCTTTTAGTCTGTCTAAATATAAAATTTTATGGGGATGCTTTTATTTGTTCTGATGTTATCCTGTCTGTAATACAGACAGGAATAACGATATCCAATAACAACCGAACCATATTCAAGTGGTCATCAAACAGATGTCTTTGTAAAATTCACAAAATTAGAAAATTTCTGTACTCTAACAATGTTTGGATTTCGAATCGATGTATATAGTTATGTGCCACTCTAGATGTGTTCATTTTCTTTGAGACTTGGAACCCGTAGTAGTAGACAGACATCACTCGAGAGGGAGAGCCCGAACCCCAAATATTTCTTTTATTAAGAAGACATGAAAAATCAGAAACCATCAGAATCATCTGTAAAAGATCAGAATCGCCTGGCCGCAGTGTTTCTTTCAGGACATTTTAGCCGGTGGAGCGAATGATATTTTAGGGGGGTGGGGGGGAGTTTTTTATTTGCCCTATATAAATATATCTAAATGCTGTCACATAAATAGAAACTAGGTTGACATAAAATGTCTTCTGGGGGTGTTGCCTCCCCCCCCCCCCCCAAGGTATGCCTGAAAGAAAACTGCCTGGACTGTCTCAGTCTTCCCCTAGAAACAATTTAGTATTTTCCCATGCTACAACCAATATTCTGCGAATTATCTTTCCTTTGCAATCGTAAATAATATTTGAAATTTATTTCGAATAATTCATATTTTAATCATGCCAGTGGCATAGTCTGGGGGCATGTAGTTTTAGTTTTTATAGAATGTATCTACACTTAGCTTGAATGTATCTACTCTTACACATTCGTTGCTGTTATGCTGTCACTTGGACATTACTATGCTGTCACAAACGTCAAAAATAAAAAATTTCGTAATTTTTCGTCGAATTTCAAAAAATTTTATCTACTAGTTTGATTTTATAACAAAGTCGGATATAAAGTTTCATGAAAATCCATAGTTGTGGTACCTATTGTGTACACAAGAAATAGACCACAGATTGACATCACTCTAAAAATAGTCAAAACGTATTCAGGAGGCACTAAAACCTATATTGGCATCAAAATTTCGAAATTGACAATTTTCGCGAAAACAATACTTTATACTATATTCAATGGTATAAGAAAGTAAATTTTACGGTTCAGTGGCATAACGCCAGGGCAAGCAGGAACTACAATGATGGGGGGGGGGGGGCGGTCTTTCGAAGGTACAACTGCAGCAATAAAGATCATATAAATAGTAGGAAGGGGTCCTGATGGAAAATCCCGATATAGACCCCGTTACGTCACTGTTACGGTGAAAGGTATTCATGAAGATAATAATCTGCTGGGCATCAAGCCTGTTATGAGCTACTTGTATAAAGTACATTCAAACAAAAGTAGTGTTGACCAGAGACCGAGTAGGTAGAGCGAGCAATGGTCTCAATATTTTTAGAGGAATATAATAAAGATTATAAACATAATTAGTTCATATATACATTACATATACAATCGTCAATACATATGTAAAATGGAAGCATAGCCTCCATATATATCGATTTCTTTTTCTAGTAGATATGCATTTCAACTTAGCTTTTGCACTATTGACTATTATATGTACGATTCTTTCAATAAAGCTTTCGTAGATTTTCAGCAGAAAAGGTATGCATGTTCTGTTGAAAAATTTAACCTCCACCCCAAACACAAGATTATGGCCCTTCCCCATATATTTATTCCAAAAAAAAAAGTTATCCCTAAATATTTTTTCCAAAATTTTTAACAATAAATATTTATTCTAAAAATTCTTAATTGCGGGGTTTCAATTCAAGGCACTTCAACAACTGCTCACGTATGGCAAGAGTATGCAAGTGCTCTTTCCTGCCCCTTAGTCAATAAAGCTCTTGGTTTGGATTCAGAAGTCAGAACCAGAGAAGTCATTTTCTAAATAATTATAATCCTTCATACCTCAGCTGTATTCTGTACCTTTTATGATACGCAAATAATGTTTTTCCTAAATTTTCTACATCACATACACATTTAGGTACCCGGAGGTCATTTATGTCTTTCGTGGTCCTTTCAGACATTTATCTTATTTGAGTATCCAATTTCACACAAAATAATTTTAGAAGGTTTGAGTATTCGGATTTATTACAGAATTACAAATCTTTTCAAAAGGCTAAAAATGCTTTAAAATTAAACTGCTACAAAAATAACTATAAAATAAAATTTTTGCTAAAAAACCCCAGCTTCTTACTTCAATATAGAAAGACAGTTCAGCCACACCAGCAAACGCAAGAACTGGATTTCCTGCATTTGAAACTGGTTCATACTAATTACTTCTTTTAATTTTACTTTATGTTGAATTATTAATAGCTATATTATATTAGGATAACCCACAAGTGACTTATCTACCAAATATTGAAAAGTTAGGTCAATTAGTTTTTTGAGCTAGACTGGATACATACACTGTATACTATTTTTAATGTGACAGACAAACATGCCAGTCACATTAAAAAGAGTACTCTAAACATATAGATCTGCAGAAAACTCATGTTGCAATTTTTAACACAATACCAATACTTTTTCTATATATTGTAGGGAAAGTAAAATTTAATTAAAGACAGTACATTAAAGTAACATTGACAAAAAAAAAATTTTGTAATTATATTAATGGATTATATTAATGGCAATAAAATTTCAGGTACAGAAATTTTTGATTGCTGAAGAGAAAATTCAAAATTCTGTAGATATAATGATATTAAAAATTATTGAGGCTAAGTACAAAAGCAGAAGCAGTATGGGATGTTTAGGTGGTATGTTTTTGCATGAAAAAAATTAAAGTAAGAAAGTTGATGTTGAAAGGAAGAGCCAAAAAAATTACTTGTTGCAGAAGAGGTCAGAATGACAGTATTATTAATGGCAATAAAATTTCAGGTACAGAAATGTTTGCTTGCTGAAGAGAAAATTCTAAATTCCATAGATATAAAGACTTAATTTATGAAGATCATATAGCCATACTGTCAAGGGATAGCATCTTTCATGGAGGACATTGTTTCTAAAATAGAAACTTACATATAGCAATCAAGAACCATGAGTCAAAATAAAATTTTGATAACACATGTTGCTATTTATTGTATCCAAAAATAACTAATTGCATTGAACTTGAAAGTTGATAATTATAATTTACCACTTCTGTTAATTTTATAAGCAATAGTAAAGAATTAACCACTAAATTTTTGCATCATGAATTTAAATAACTACAGAATTCCTAGAATACATATATTTTCAACTGCATACTTTTTACAGGCATTCAACAAAAAACCTCTCAATTCTAAAATATTGTATTGTAGAATATTCATGAAAAGAAAAAATTGCTAGTGTACTTATGTCAAATCTTTATCATTCAAGTTTCAGATTCACTTTACTTGATATGAAGAATATATCATAAGTATATAAGAAAAGACACTTGTATGCCCCTGATATCTGATACAGTTTCACATTAAAATTGCATTAATACTTATAGATAACATTAGTACGAATACATTCTTAATATAAATGGCGATGTATTGATATGCAACTACCCATTCCCCAGATGCTCTTGAAAAGACTACTATAAAAAAAAATTAACATCCACAAACACCAGTACTAACTTATAAAATACATCAGGCCTGTGAATATTCAAATCACTTTGCATTAAGTGATTTGAAGTCATAAAAATATCTCCCTTATGCATAAAAAATAATTTGTATTCAGTTAATAAATTTTAAGCCCTGTTAATATTATATACTTTGTTAAGTACAGGTTAATGTTAATGAATGCCTATTTTTCTTTAGACTATCAATTTTCTACGATCATTATAAATTTTTATACCAACATGTTTATATATTTCTGAGTTAGTGTTCGTAAGTTTAACTAAATTACTGATGTGCAATTACTAATTCTTCACAATAGCAACATTTGAACTTACTGTTGGAAAAATTTTAGAATTACATTTTATGCAACTATGATTCGACATGTGGCTGGATAGCAATTGGTTTTAGCTTGAAAGATGAAAAAAATGTTTATATTAACTTCAATACCTAAAACAGTAACGTGGTCTTATTTCTTTGTGTTATATAACATAATTTGTCTTAACTATTTTCTGAAAAATTTATACGTTCAATCATAATGGTTAATTTTTAACGTATTATGATTTAAACAGTTTTTACAAAGTTTACACGAACAGTTTATATACTAGCTTTGAAAAAAATGTACCATATTCACTTTCAAAATACTATTTTATATTAACAAGTGAAAAAAGGTAAACAGTAAAAGTTAATATTTTACAAAGGGGAAACATATGGATGCAATTGAAAAAATTAGCACAATTTACTTCGCAGCAGATTGTTGAATTTTGAAGAAAATAAATAACACAGATATGCAATTTAACATTTTATTGAGACGGCAAATCTTAACATTTATACAGATTTCTTAGTATTTTGAATAGTCATAGATGCAATTATAGATCATTTAATACATATTTTAAATAATCTGTTATGAGTCATGACGAATCTCTAATTGATGAGGTTCAAACAATCTGAAAAGAGTAACCTGAAAGATCAAGGTATGATTAAATACAATTAAAATAATAATGAAATTTCAATATATATTTCACACTTTCAAAAATGTCATATTTTGATATGAAATTTTCTGCCCCATACACTAGTACTTTTAAAAACTAGAACTGCAATTTGATGCAAAAACATCCTTTGTAACACTGTACAACATAGTTGAAAAGTGTTTATATATAACTCTGTTCATTCATTCTGTCTGTCCATTCGTACGATAACTGCCATAAAAATGACTTTATCAAAATCAAATTTTAGTATGTTGTTCAGACAGTTTGTGGGACATATGGGAATATAAATGAATAATATTACCCAATTAGTTTTGGATTGAACCCGGGTTGAAAAAGTGAAATACATTATACCCTCTAGGACTTAAGCAAAGTTAAAATTCACAAATTGCTTTGAAAATTTTAGAAAATATTCAAATAAAAAAAATTGAGCAAAATGTGCTTGGTAGTTTTTAAAATAAAATTTAAAATAATAATGGCACCCATATTATATGAAGAAATCACATGAGCCACTTGAAAATAAAATATTGCATCCAACTTATTTCCCAATGTAAAATTCGTGATTTAAAGTTCTTTTAAATTTATATTTAGTTTTGCATCCATCCTAAAACAGCTTATTTTTTGTGTAATTTGTAACAGCAATATGGTTCACAATGTTGGACAATGTATAGGCAAATGATGGTGTATCAAGTGCCTGGCTATTTGTAATAAATATTGCATATTTGCACTGTATGCATTTTAATATTTAAATTCAACTCTATGTTTAAAAGGTTTTCAGCATAATGAATTATATAACCTGATGAAAAATAACTTAAATTTTGCTATTCTAAATCTGTAAATCGTAATGGTGATAAAGATATTTCTCAAATTATACAGCTTGACACAAGATTAAAAATTTGAAATTTAAATAGAGATACTTTTCAAATTATACAGTTTGACACAAAATTATAAATTTTCATATAAAACTTGAACTTTCAATATAGAAAATGGTCTCAACTTAAGGAAAATCCTAATTCAGTAATTGTAAGAGTCCATCAAAAGGAGAAGTGAAAAGAACACATTTTTCAAAATAAGCAATTTGGCACAAAATTAAAATTTGTCATATAAAATTGGAAAGTATTTATAACTTATATAACAGTAGATAATGGTAAATTGCAATAGAATCCACCACCAGCAGAAGGGAGATTGAGATATTTTTAAATTATACAATTTGCAACAAAATTATAAATTTTCATATAAAACTTGAACTTTCAATACAGAAAATGAGTCCATTGTATGAGTCCATCAAAAGTAGGAGTGAGAAGAACATCTATATATACTAATTGCCAAGTGTCCGTCTGTCTGTCTGTCACGCTTTTTTTAGGCACTTCCCGAATAGATAGAGACTTGCAATTTGGTACACGACTCGGTCGTTCGATAAAACCACCTGGAAAAATCGAATTTTTCGAAAACATTCTATAGAAGGGGTGCCCCACACCAAAACGTTCGAAAAGTGAAATGATGGGAAAGCATGCTTTGCGATGAGATAGACTTCAAATTTGGTGCATGGGTAAATCACTCGAAAGGAAAAAGTGTACAATTTCAGATTTCAAATATTTTCTTGATATTTGGTATATAAGCCAATCATCAGATAAAAACTCAAGATGAACAGAGATTTTCAGAAATGTTCATTTATGGGTCTGCTTCACAGAAAAACATTCGAAAGGGGAAATGATAAATTAGCATGCTTCGGGGTGAGATATAGACTTTAATTTGGTGTACGGGTAGATAGTTCTAAAGGAAGAAGTGTGCAATTTAAGTTTTCCAATATTTTCTTCTTTAGAGGTTCTGCATACCAAAATATTCGAGTTACCGAATAAATATGAAACGTGAATTATTCGAAAATTTACATTATTCAGGTGTTGCTTATTGTGAGACCGTTGATATTCAACGGGTATTCGTCTAGTATCTTTTAAAATATACAATTCAGCACGAAATCAAAACTTGTCATATAAAACTGGAAAGTATGTATAACGAGTATAAATATCACAGTAGATAATGGTAAAATGTAGTAGAATCCGCCACAAGCAGAAGGGAGATGAAGAAACATTTCAAATTATATATACAGTTTGGCACAAAATTTTAAATTTTCGTATAAAACTTGAACTTTCAATATAGAAAATGGTCACAATTTGAAGAAAATCCTAATTTGGTAATGGACAATTCCGATTTTTTTTAAATGATCTTAAAATCAATTGATATTTATAGAGAATTTTTTTCTGATTTCAAATATCCAAGCGAAAATCTCATAAAATAATTATTTATTTAAATATCAAGAAATGAAAAAGAGCAAAATCTACTCAAACACAAAACGGCTCATGATTGGCTGTGACGTCACACGGCCTGTTTGACCTGTGATGCAATATTCTACTATGTGCTGTTTCTACTGAGATATTTGCAAGTAGTTGGCGTTTAATTTTGTTTACAATTTGTTTTTAATTGTTTTACCCATTTGTTCTTGGTCTGCTTGAGTTTAAATTATGTGTTCCTTATTTAATTTTATTGTAAACATGGATTCTGGTTTTGTTAAAGGGCAATTGGACAATTTGTCTAAGATCGATTTTACTGTGATGGTGCTCTCTTTCAGAAATAATAAATATTTTGTGACAGCTGAAACTCGAGATGTAAACTTGATACCCTTTTCTTGAAGGTTTATAACAATAATAATAATAATTATTATTATTATTATTATTTTGTGAATTACATTTACGTTTAAGATATCTGTGGTGGAAATCGGAGCATTACGAAAAATGCAAACACTTTGGATGCCAAATGTGATAGATAGATCTCCGAATGTGATAGATAAAAATGTACATATTATTTTGTTGTTTCGTTGGTTCAGATTATGAATACATGAAATAATTTTAATACTTTGGAACTTTTTTAGAAAACACTTAAAGCGTCTATCGGAGCAAGTGGTTTTTAATTTTTCCTACTTTCACTCAAACTTCAAAAGATAGA
This sequence comes from Amaurobius ferox, assembly GCA_951213105.1. Classification (NCBI taxonomy): domain Eukaryota; kingdom Metazoa; phylum Arthropoda; class Arachnida; order Araneae; family Amaurobiidae; genus Amaurobius; species Amaurobius ferox. Next base: position 67,411,456 of record OX578146.1, read on the forward strand.
TATAAATAGTAAGCGACAAAAATATGTATTAGTAAATTTAGTTTCTGAATCTACTTTTTGAGAAAAAAAAGCTAATATATTGAACCTTACTGACTTAGTTTTCGAGTAATCGTCTTGACAAGTCGAAGAAGATTGAAAAATGTTCATTTTACAAGTTTGTAATGCTTATATCTTAAAAACTAAAAGTGCTAGCTATGAACAATAAGCAAGAATTTGAAGCTCTTTTAAAGTCTTGCAAGTGTATATAATTGGGTTTTGGATCGAGTGGTTCTAATTTCGATAGCTTAGTTACCTTGATAGCTTATAACCTTGATTTTCCATAGCTGGGAAAGTTGCAATATTTAAAATATCACGATTGCTGCAGCTCAGTGTTTTTACTTACTCCTTGGTGAAATATGGATGCACAAGGACGAGATATTTTATTTTTTTGGAAAAAATTATAAGTTTAAATAAACTTGAGGATTCTAAAGATGTTTAATGATTGGTGAGGTTTGAACATAATACATGGAAATATACATAATCCAGTAAGTAATTATGTGCCGCCAGACAAGTTTATAAATTAATTTGAATGTAAAATCTCGTCAGATATATTGTTAAGTTTAATATATATACTGCAAAGCAAGTTAAAAAAATTTCATTTTTTGAGAAAATTGCATATCTAGAGTCAGAGTATCCAGATGAAATCGGGACAAAAACTAAAAGTGCTAGCTAGGTATAAGCAGTTAGCAAGTAATTTGTAGCACTTTGAAAGCCTGTAAGCGAAACAAATGAGTGAAAAAAATGAACAAATTGAATCTTTATTTTACAAAATATTATTTACTTAAAACCATTTCGGCTCCCATCAGACTGGACGACTGACCACTGAATATATATATATATATATATATATATATATATATATATATTTGTAATGTGCTCCGTAATTTTTTGAGTGCAGCCTTTTATAGTTAAGTTTGTTATACAGTAAATTTAAACCAAAAGTTTAGATTGAGCGTTGTATTTTTTCTGAGAATTAAAAATAATATTTATGTATTTATGTTTATATGTATATATATTTTTTTGCATATATTTTTTATTATATGTATATATGATTTGTGAGGATTCTAAATATAATATCTAATAATTTATTTTTAAATTAAATGCAGTTTTAAATTGTTTCTTATAATACATATTATATTTAAAAACCTATAATAAACAGTAAATCATTTATGATTCTGAATAGGTGAATGAATTTTAAATTATTTTCCATTTAATTTCTATTCCTTTTGTGCAATGTTTCAAATTTGTGATTCATTTTTTTAGATAAAATCTATTTTATAATTTTTCAAAAGCACATGTACTTAATGAAAATACTAAATTACAACTGCTCACTGCAGTATATACAGATATAAAAAAATTTTATGCAAGGAATTTTTTATATTCACTAAACTAACTGTGAACATCACACACTAAACCGGGTACAAAGTCAATAATCCACTTTGAGTCTCGCTTTAAATTCATTCATAATAGCAAAACTAAAAGTAGAGTGCCGAGCCAGTAGTGGACACAAGTAGTGGATTTTCAAAGTTTATTAAATCATAAAGAAATAACTTCTCATAAAATGGCTTTGAAAAGTGTATTATACAGTCACTGATTTATTATCATAATATACGTAATGAACACTCTTTAATGACAGTGGTGAATTTTGTTTACAATCTGGCTTCCTGCGCTTCACCTAACTTTTCACGAAAAACATTTTTTGGCACAGATATAAATATTTTATCTGATGATGGAAAACTAGGAGTCGGGCACATTGGAGAGATACAATACTTATAACTATTCGGAAGTTTGGGACAGAAGAAACAATTATAATTATCGGAACTTTACGAATGTAACCAAACTAATATACCAATTCTCAAAGACGAGAGCCACGGACGAACCTGGTGATGTCACATTCTGTATGCGCCAAAATGGACCGTTTTCCCTTTTCACAATCAGAAAGGCGAACTTTGACTGCTAATAAAACGTGAAATACAGCTCGAAGAATAAAAATTTTTGTATTTTTGTCCGTTTTGGAATGAATAAAAAATTTAAAAAAAGAGACCGGAATTGTCCATTGTACAAGTCCATCAAAAGCGGGAGTGAGAAAAACATATTTTTCAAAATATGCAATTCAACACGAAATCAAAACTTGTTATATAAAACTGGAAAGTATCTATAACGAGTATAAATATAACAGTAGATAAGGATAACAGAGACCGGAATTGTCCATTGTAAGAGTTCATCAAAAGCAGGAGCATGAAAAACATTTTTCAAAATATATTCAATTCAGCACGAATTAAAAACTTTTCATATAAAAATTGAAAATATTTATAACTTGAGTAAAAATATAACAGTAGATAATAGTATATTGTAATAGAATCCACCATAAGCAGAATGGAGATGAAAAAACATTTTAAATTATACAGTTTGGCACAAAATTAATTTTCATATATAGAACATGAAATTTCATTATAGAAAATATTCACAACTTGAAAAAAATTCTTGAAGGATATCGTCAGCTTAAAAATATACGCAAAAGTACACTATGAAAGTATTCTAATGAAGATACCATACAATTGAATTTTCAATTCTGTCATAATGTTTCCCTTATATTATATCCCTATGTGTGTATAAGGAAGGTTATATTTCACAGCAATGGTGAAATCCACAGAATTAAGTGTTAAATCAAAGAAAAGTTTGGAAAGCTTACCTCTGTGTCAATTGTACCATCCACTTCTTGTTGATCTGAAATGAATCCAGTCTTTGGGTATTTTACATGTTTAGATTGGAGTAATGGAACATGACTTTGCGCATCACGGCTTCAAATTTCTCCAATTATCAGCTTCATGCTGGGACTTTTCAAAATGTCCCTTTAACAAAGAGGATTTAACATATTACAAACAAATTTTTGAAAACATTGAGAACAAAACTATCACTAAACTTGCACTCTGGTGTATGTATATATATATATATATATATATCACAGTGTCTATTGAATTGCATTAAAAAAGTTCAGAGTTTTTTAAAAAGCGGTGAAATGCTTTTTTTTTATATGTAATTTTTGGTTAATATTGCATTGTTCTCAACATATTTTCATGGAGTGTTGATAAGTTGTTGCTAATTAAGAAATTAATTTAATCACAATTAAAAAAGAAATTTGTATTTATTAACTGCAAATGCAATGCAATTTGAAGTGTATTGATTATAATTATTTTATGCAGTACAACTCAATTCAATGAATATAAATAAGAAAATAAAGAAAACAGCAATTTAATTAAACAGATTAAAAAATTAGGGCATATAATGCATATATATCTTAAATATTTTGGCAATATTTACTTTAATAATTTACTTTTATTAATAAATCAAGTTTAAGTTATAAAACTTTATTAAGTAACTTTTGATTTGATATGGCAGTAATTACGGTCCATTTAGAAGTTATATTTTGCCTCACTAATTCTGTCCTTAGTGCTAATTATTTACTAACTAGCTGCGGGAATTTTACTCCCGACAGCGGAAAAACTGATACATTGTTATTCGCCTAATGTGAACCACAATTTATGTAAACACACTGATGAAAATGTATTTATTGAATAAACTAAAATTTGCATGTTTGAAAGAGCTCTGCATACCCAATCGTATGCTTTTTGGAAAGTGCTGTAGATGTAAAAATATTTATTTTTACATAAAAAACATTTTTACACTCAGGGCAACATTTTTTTAGTACTACTAATACATGAAATAGTTGCACTGCACAAATGCTGGAAAATTAATACTTTGTATATTCTAACAGCAACAGAAATTAAATCCGCGATGGTTTGTTTATGTTTCACAAGAAAATAAAGCATATTCAAAGAGAAAAAAATTTGCACTACTTACGCTTGATTTCTTTCAATCGTCTGTTCCTTTGAGATTTCGACATTTTGCAGCGCTTCTTCGATTTATTTTTATTACTTGTTGAGGTTTTTAAAAGGATCGGTATAATGGTATGCATATTCTAAAGGAAATATAATTAAACATAATCAAATAAATTGCTATAAAGAAAGACAAGACGTGACTTTAAGGGTACTCAATCTGTATTGAATGTCAACACATTGATAGGGTTACTCTAAATTTCATCTTGGCGTCAATCGTTTTCTTGGCATCTTTTGAACAGAAACTTGAAGACAAAGCTGCAGTCCTCGGTGATGTACATTTGGACCACTTACTCAAATTTATAGAATAAGAAATTACCTTTCCGTGATTATGGTATTATTTTATATGATCTGTTGTTGTACTTAATAGCGTATTAGAAGGAATAGCCATTTAAAAACACTCATAAAAAATAAAAAGAGTCGATATGAATTAAATTACGACAACAGATGGCAGCACCAAAAATATTTTGAATTAAAATAATAAATATATTCTATATTTTATTGAGAATTAAATTTAGTGTTAATCTAATCTAAGCATTGCATTTTATTTTTTAGAGAAAAATTCGCAATTGTTTGAGTAGAATTTTGGCGATACAAGTGTCCCGCGAAAGCTAACAAAGCGCGGATAGGGCAGAAGATTTACTGACGCTCACCCTTAAAATAAGACAACAATTTGCCACAATTGTTGATTTATCACACTTTTGGCAATTTTAATTTGATAGAATTTTTTTTCACAAATTTCATGATATTTCTAAAACTTTTTTGATATTGTGCAGATTGATATGTAAATATTTTGATGTTATGTATCACTTTATTTAGGCTCAATATTTTTCATTTTCTATATATTAAAATAAACTAAATTATATAAAAACACTTAAAAACATTAAAATTTATTTTCGTTACTACACTTCAGATTACTACACAGATGTCAGACTATTTTATTTATATAAGGTAGAGTTAAGAAAATTATATTTGCAGCATTTCTTTAGAGTTATCAACATACATATTTTAGTATAAAAACAATTTCCAAAAAGCAAAGTTTAAATAATGTTATTGCTAAAGTATCTGGTAAGGATGTGAACTTTAATATGTTCTCAAAGGTATATGTGTACAAGGGACACACTGAAATTTTGAAATATGGTTAAGTGGTACAAGTTAAATTTACCAACTTTTAGGAGTGTTCAAAGTACTCCCCTCTAATATCAATGCACTTTTGTAGGCGAATTTTTCCAAAAATTAAATGCTTCAAGTCATCCATTTCTTGGAATCAATGGAAAATATGCTTTTATAACCTCATCAATCTCATCTTCGAAATGAAAACGACGCCCACATAAATTTTTTTTTTAGATTAAAAAATAGCCAAAAGTCATACATAGCAAGATTAGGAGAATAGGGTGTATGTTCTATCACTTTGATGTTTTTTTGTTCAAGAAATTGGACTGTCATTCTTGCTGAATGAGAAGATGCATTGTCATGGTGAAGCATGAGTCCCCTAATATTCACTTCCTGAAGAATTTCTGGAAGACACTTAATGGTGTACCAGTTAGCTGTAATTGTCTTCTGTCCCTCTAGCTTCATGGCTTTGACCTGAAGGAAGCGGCATACATTACTTTTTTCATTGTTCGTTGCCTTTTTACCATTGTTGGTTTGGGTTCATCTTCAAAGACCCATACTTTACTTTCTTGAAGTCTTGGAACGTCAAAAAATGGTATGTACATTTTATCACCATTTATGATTTTAGAAATAATGCGGTGTCCACCATCATTAAGTAATATCAGCGTTTCTTTACTGATTCTGACATGGTCCACTTTTTGGTGTTCTGTTAAATTATAGGGGACCCAATGACAAACTGATTTTTTCATATGCAGTTCTTCGTGAATAATTTTATGTATAGCTGCAGATCCAATGTTAAGTTCCTTCTGTATCATTTGGTAGGTACAGCGATTATCATCGATTAACATTTTTCGACTGGCCGACACATTTTCTGGGACTACAGTTGACAAAGTTCTTCCTGTGTGTTCTTCATTCAGGAGAGAATTTCAACCTCTTCTAAACTCTGTAAACCATCTGAATACAGTGGCATCAGATAGAACAATATTTCTATATGCTAATTGTAGATGTTGAAGACATTCTTCATGATTTAGCCCCACTTTAAAATCATAGCTTGATAATGCTCTCGCTTCAACTCCATATTCTTTTTTTTCAAAATTTTCAGCCTTCTCCAACCAATCAGAGTGACGCAAGCTACAAGCTTGCCCTATGAATATAAAGAGCATGCACAGTAGTAGGATCAGCCATCATCATAAACGATAAATTGGAATTTTACTTGTACTGCAGATGCAGGAGATGAGCTTAAGTGATAGCAGAAATTTTCATAGTGTTTGCTAAAACAGATTTTAGAGACTTCAAACTGAAAATGAAGCAACTTTTAGAGACACTTTAAGAAAACAATAGTGACAAATAATGAAAAGACTGGCTCATTCATTACATTAGCTTCTTTGAATCATAGCATATGCATTGCTATTACTTTCTCATACGATTGTAGACGTTAGTATTGCTAGCAGACATTAGTATTGTTTTACTGAATATTTTCAATTTTGAGATTGTGATGAATAAACTTATCTTAAGACTTCTGGACTCATTACTTTTTTTTACTTAGGTTATAAGACAAACTGCTAATCTTTTATGCTGAACATCCATTGAAGGATGCGTTATCCCATCAATATGTTTTGAAATAGTGGCTGTTGACTATAATCATAGGGTGCAATCCCACACTGCTGGGGTCAAGCAAAATTAGGTGTTCAGATAGGGTTGGCGAGCAGGGGCATTATCTCGCTATAAAAAATAGAAATAATTTTTATATTTTGAACACTTTTTTGAAACAACTAAGAAGTTTTAAAGCAAAGTTTTGCTTTAAAGATAAATATAAACAGTAACAACAATTCTAAAAAGAAATGCAATTTCTAAATTAATAATTTGTTGTTGCAAAGCTCATATAGTTTTCAAGGAATCGTCCCATTAAGTTCAAGAAGATTGGAAGTTTTCCATTTTTTAAGCTTATAATGACTAAAAGTGATAGCTCTGTAATAAGAAGTACTTTGTAGAAGTAATTTGTAGCCCTTTGAAAGCTCTACAAGGATATATAATTGGATTTAGACTCAGATTCTTAGTTTTTGAAATGTAGTGTTTTTAATTTTGATATTTTAATATTTTGAAAAGGCAGTTTTACTTTTGATATTTTAATATTTTGAACTGTTTTGAAAATATTTAAAGAAGACAAACCGTTCTCAACGAAAGACGTTATTCATGCAAAACCATTTTGGCTCTATTGAATTGGGATTTACTGCTGGTTTTTAGTCATTTTGCATTTTGTAGGCATGATAACTCGAGAACTAATGCACATATCACTATTAAGTTTTATGAGTAGATACATTATTTAATAACGATGATTAACTCTGTTACTCATTATAGATTGATATGAAACATAACTTCTTTCATATATTTTGAATGGTAAAAGTTGTTAATGTGTGTTATGTGGGAAAATGGTACAAGGTATTTAGAGAAAATTTTTTGAAATTTGCTGGTTCTTTTAAATTAAAATAATAATTTTTTTTTAAAATTATATTGTTTCGATAGATTGTTGCAGTTATTTTGTTAAAATTGGATCACAAAAGTTGAAGTTATCGATATTGAAACGTTTGGATGTAATGTTTGTAATTACTCCATCAGGCGACCATGTACTTGGCAGAGATAAGAGCATACTTGCATATAGCATAGATGTCACAGATCTAAAATTTAATTCTTTTACTATCAGAATTGTTGGGTAATATAGCCTAAAGGGTATGATAACCCAAAGAAAAATTACATACTGGCTATTGTACTGATTTCGGCAGATATTTTCACCCAAATCACGTCAACAACCCAATTTAATAATGAGTTATATAATCCGTAAAAAATAGCATGTAACCTTGTCGATATGCACACAAAATTATTGGTGAAAAAAATAGACATTTATGGAGTGAGCAAATGAGAATCGAAAAGAATAATAGATCTAGACAGTTAGTGTCGACATAGAGCAATTACTCCTCTGAGGCCATTTCTGAAAATCTGCTACACCCTTAGCTTGGTCCCACTGATTGCTTTGTTGCAGTTAGTTTAATTAATGTCTGTTTGGAGATATAAGGCCTAATAAAGACGAAATTGATCCACTATTACTACATCATGAGTATTAAGAGAGCCTCGAACTATAATAAGCAGATGTATCAAGCACTAATAAATGTAGTAAACGATATGAACTAAATTTAGTGTTGCCATCTAATGTCAAATATAAGTACCTCCACTTTTTATAATGGTAGTATTTATTTTTCACACTAGATAGCAGCACCAAATTATAAGTAAAGATAGAATCATGAAAACATACAAAATAAATTTTTGCAAATAGAATTAATTATTATATTCTGTTGTCTATATTGTTGTAACTACAAATATTGATAAAAACATATGCAATCATCAATTTATTAAGTTACTGTGTGTAATTCGAAATGTGTTGTTACTAGATTTCGTTTCTTCAGAATCGAAAATCGAGATGAAAAATTCCCCTATTATGATTTTTCTTCATTCCCCATGTATTCTTATCCAACCAATAAGGCAATAGTTAAACTTTTGCTTTAACATCTTGTAGTCAAAATAAACAAACAGCAAGCGGCAAAATGTGGGAAGAATGTTGTTATAGTTGCGATAGTTTACTATGGTAGTAATTTACAACTGCATGGCTAATTTTTTTTTTATAAAATTATATTTTAAAATTCGTTATAGGAACTTATTTTGTGACAGTTAAACAGAAAATGCAAAAATGATTAGGGACACTTCAGATGTATCATTACAGGCTTATAAACCTAGGCCTGGAGTAGGAGTAGCCGTAATTGTTACAAGTAATAAACATCCCGATTGTGTTATTTTTGGTAAAAGAAAAGGTAAAGTCGGAAGAGATTTGTATCAGGTTCCCGGCGGACATTTAGAATTCGGGTTAGTTTACAATTCTTTAATTTAAAATTTGTAAACGTTAGTAATTACTTATATTTCAATTACTGACAAAGTATACTCCATTGGATTCTGATATCTTTCGAGTTAATATATTAAAGACAACTGGTTTTTAATATATTAACTCTGTAATCTTAAAGGTTTTTTTCAACTAGTAAGCTTTTAGATATAATTGATAATTTGCACTTAAAACGATGATGAAAATTAAAAGTATTTTTGTGCTTGTTATGAATATTTTTGTTCTCTGACAAAGGGCATGGAGTGAACTTGAGAAGCTGCTCCAGCAGGGTTCCCACGCACCTGGAAAACATGGAAAACCTGGAATTCTCAGGGAATTTGGAAACATATAAATCTCAGGGAAAACTCAGGGAATTTTTAAAAATTATTATTATGTGAGACAAGTTTATTCAAGCTTGAACAGTTTTTTAAATAAATGTGTTTCAATTTGAATTATGAATTGATATTTCATTATCTATCCAGAATAAACAGAGACTCCCAGTACTTCCATTTTTCCATTATTATTTTTTTATTTAGGATTTAACTAAGTAACTTGCTGTAGTTATTGTTTAATCATCGAAGAATCAGTTTAAAACTTGCATGAGAAGTGGAGTTTGTCTTCATGATTCACTTGAAGAGATCATTAGAGAGGTAGGTAATGGAAAGATTTATCAAGAAGGACATACTGGATAATTCTAAAAGCAGCTTTAAATTGATTCAAATTGATGTCAGGAAAGCTGACAACTTAACTACATTAACCAAAATTGACATCGGAGTTGAATGAATGATATGAAGGTGGGTGGCTCCAGAAGAGCCTAGCACATCGACCAGAGGTCTATTGTACTACCCCAAAAAGTGAAGGTCTCTAAGAGAAGAGACCAGTAGCCGATGCAAACATAAGCAGGCACTTGACAGGAATGTCGTTCAGCTCCCAGGGTTCAATCCCATGACGACCAATGTGTTCGAATCTGTGAGCAGAGTAGGCCTCACATTCGCACAGAATGTGAGCTGCAGTTTCTTCGCTGTAATTGCAGCCTCTGCAAAGAGAATCCTTGGAGACACCCATAATATTAAGATGTCTCTTGAGAGTGCAGTGCCCAGTAAGGAGCCCAACAGCTCTCCTGATGCCAGTTCTACTGAGTCTAAAGAGTTCCTTTTGACGTGCACTAGGGCAATTACAATTGAGAATTTTCGCTTGCCTTTGCCCTTTAGTGTCACGCCAGTTCTTGCATTGATGCTTCCTGAAGATGTCAAAGACAATTCTTCTGATAAGATCATTGGGAATACCCAAGGCTGGCTCAGGGCCCACAAAAGGAGTATTAGAGCCTTTCCTAGCAAGTTCATCTGCCAATTCATTGCCAGGAATGCCCGAATGACCAGGCACCCAGTACAGAATGACACTATTATTACTAGCAATTTTACAGAGAGCTTTATAGCATTCCCAGACAAGGGAAGACGTCACAGTGAATTTCCCCAGAGCCATAAGAGCAGCCTGACTGTCAGAACAAATGAAAATCTGGCTATTCTCGTACTTTCTGTCATAGCAAATTCTACAACACATAAGAATGGCAAATACTTCAGCCTGAAAGACAGTAGCAAAATTGCCAAGCGGATAAGATAGCTTAGTGCCATCATCAGGGCAGCAGACTCCCGCACCAGTACTAGTGCCAATCTTCGAGCCATCAGTATACCATACAAAACAGTTATGTTTATTGTAGGTTGGAGTCCTCTTCCAATCATCCCGCGAGGGGACAAGAATTTCATAAGGCTTATCAAACGTAAATTTGACGTGTATGCCATCAGGTGGCATACAAAAATAAGGATGCCTAGCAACATTACTGTTAAGTTCACCCCAAGATAAATACCTTGAGTAATCTTTCCAGTGTTTCAGATATTTAAGTCTGTTCATGCAGATAAGTGCTTCTGCCTCAATACGCATATAGAGCGGATGCAAGCCAAGTAAGAGTTCAAGAGTTGCAGTAGGAGTGGTTTTCATGCATCCGGAGATTGCAATGCACACCATCCTTTGAAGCTTAACTAAATCAAGTTTAGCAGTTTCATTTCTAATTCTGGACCACCAAACAATGGATCCATAAGAAATGATAGGACAGACTATCATCGAGTAAATCCAATGAATAGCTCTGGGATTAAGGCCCCAGGTTTTCCCAATAGCATTCCTACAAGACCAGAAGATTCTTCTGGCTTTAGTTGTGCAGTAGTCCAAGTGTCTCTTCCAATTAAGTTCCTTGTCAAAGTAAATTCCCAAGAATTTAACCTCCTTGGAGCAAATAAGCTTCTGCCCAAATAAGCAAATATTTCCAAGATTAAGTATGCGTTTCCTTGTAAACGCAACTAAAGCAGTCTTCTGCGGATTAACCGTAAGACCTGCATTTTTACACCATGTTTCAACCCTCCTAAGAGCAGTAGACATCATGTCAGAGACAGTGTTGCCAAATTTGCCCCTGGCAACGATGACAACATCATCAGCATATCCAATGCAAGAAACACCAGAGATATCAATGCTTTCCAGAAGAGAATCCACAACAAGACACCAGAGAATTGGTGAGAGCACACCCCCTTGTGGACAGCCCGAAAGTGCATGCACAGTCATACTTTCTCCAAGTAAAGATGCACAGATATACCTGTTAGATAGCAGGTTCTTAATCCAATAAGATATCGTGGTATCAACACCTCTTCTGTTGAGAGCAACAAGAATGGTGTCAATGGGTACTTTATCGAAGGCACCTTCAATGTCAAGAAAGGTAGCAAGAGCAATTTCCTTGGCATTGAGATTTCTCTCTAAAATAAAGGAGAGACTGTAAAGAGCAATGTCCGTAGATTTGCCCGGTTGATAGGCATGTTGAGAACTGGACAAGGGCTTAGAGGCCAGAATCACTTCCCTTAAATACCTATCGATAAGTTTTTCAATAGTCTTAAGCAGAAAAGACGTAAGGCTGATAGGCCTAAAAGATTTGGCCTCATAGTAATTGTCCTTTCCAATTTTTGGAATGAAGATTACCCTAGTATGCCTCCATGCATTTGGTATATGACCAAGGGCAATACAAGCTCTGTAGATGTTGCAGAGAATAGGAGCAAGCATCTCTATTCCCTCCTGGAGAAGAATAGGAATGATGCCATCAGTTCCCGGAGTTTTATAGGGTTTATAGGAATTAATTGCCCATTTAACCCTATCAAGAGTAACAATGCTCCTAGCAATACCCCAGCTATTGTCGTCAGACAAGGTGGAGCAAGCAATACCACTGTCATTCTGAACAACAGGATGAGAAACCGGAAAGTGAACTCTGAAGAGCTCACTAAGGGTCTCCTCACCAGTGACAGTAAAGTCACCATTGGGCTTCTTAACAGTGTTAAGTTTACAATTTCTGTCTCTAGCCATCAACTTAACAAGTTTTGCAACGGCAGGAGTATCATTAATACCTTCGCAGTATGTTCTCCAAGAATTTTTCTTGGCATCCCTAACTGCTTTATTATAAGTGGTGAGGGCAGATTTATAAGTCTGCCAATCACCATTCTTCTTGGCTCTATTAAAGAGCTTGCTGCATTTCCCACGCAACCGGCTGAGCTCACTAGACCACCAAGGAACAGTCCTTGGGGAGTCAGCTATGGTGGTTCTGCAGTTGCTATAAAAGGTGTCGATGATGGCCTGTTGCACAAAGTCAACACCCAGATCCACGCTTTCAATAGAGGAATACTCACCAATATGATTCGCCAACTTGGCCCTAAGGTCTTCTTTGTAGGAACCCCAATTCGTCTTCCTAGGGTTCCTACCTTTGTCCTCTAAAACAGTTACAGGACCTTTAACAGAAAAGGAAATTAATTGATGGTCAGACAAAGATATATCATCTGAAACCCTCCAATCAATTACGGACTCAAAAGCAGAACTATTACACAGGCTAATATCTGGGGCGCGGTAGCCCATTGGTTAGCGCGCTGGAGTTGCACTCGGTAGGCCCGGGTTCGATTCCAGCCGCTGCCAAAACTGCCGCCGTGTTCATGCGGAGTACGATCACGTTAAACATGTGGGTCCGAAAGTCCTTCCGAGAGGTTGGTGGTAGGGGAAGGAGGGTACGGTCCCTGTGGATGCCTCCCCCACTGGGTTCCGGTCTAAATTGGGTGGCACTTCCCGACCGTCCAAACTGTTACCTTACACCTTTCTGGTAGGTCGGACGGTCTGGGTTTCAACAACAACAACAGGCTAATATCTAAAACCTCGCGACGTTTTAAGGTCACAAAGGTAGGAGTATTACCCTTATTAAGTAAATAGAGCTTATGAAGAAGGATCTGATCCAAAAGATCATCACCCCTACGGTTACAATTACTACTGCCCCAAACAATGCCCATAATACATGGGCATTTGCATCGCAACCAATGATCATTTTTTTACCATTGCAGTACTCAGTAAGATTAATAATGACCTTAGAGAGAGTTTCCTTATCTTCATAAGGAAGATAGGCAGAAGTAAAGATGTAATCCATCATATGTTCGTCAGTTTTAAGTTTCACATTGATAGCAACATTGTCACCATCAAGGAATTTAATCAGATGAACAGCATTGAGCTTGTTGCTAACAGCAATACAGGCTCTGGGTCTGGTACAGGATGTGTCATAAAAGACACTAAATCCTTTGATCCCTAGACCCAAAATCTTTCCATTACAGGTCCAGGGTTCTTGGATAAGAGCAATATCAGCTCTACCATTGAAAAGCCTTTTGCTAAGAATAGCAGAGGCAGATCGACTGTGATGCAGATTAATTTGCACAACCTTAAGACAGCCCATAAACAAAAAGAAGAAAAGGGCACAAAAAGACTAGGAGAAAGAAATTCACCTAGTATCATGACAATGATCAGCATCCAGCATGATATCATTGTCAAAATCTTTCATGCGTTTTTCCAACTCATCATCCGAGATCGGAGGGTTAGCATGAAGTGTAACATCTGAACCAGAAGCAATTTCTAGTTCGTTAAGTCTAGGTATCATAGTCTCAAGACTACCAATACTTACCTGAGAGGAGGTCGCCCGTTCTGATGGCTGTTCCTCCATCTCCATCTTCCCCTTAGGCTTTTCGTTTGGATCACGAAGAATCTTGAAGACTCCACGGTCCAAACCGGTGAATGCACCAAGGTCAGCTTTGCGAATCGCATCCGCAGCCTCCGAATCCACCTCGAAGATCCATCTTACAGAGTGGGGTTCCACAAAGTTTTGCAGAACACGCCACTCCTCAGACTTCAACTCCGGGTTGAAACGGTTCAGCCGTTTCAGCAAGACACTCGGCTCCTTTGTGTACACATCCCTGGTTTTAAATGCCACCTTGACAGGTTTGGGAAGGTCATTAGCACTCAAGACCATAAGTGCCTCTCCCAGAACCTGACTGTCGTTATGGAAGGTTCTCTTGACCCATTCCACAGTATTTGCATCATTGCAATGAAGAATCACAGCTCCAGCGTTTGAGCTGAAGAGATGAATCTTCGGAAGTTGCTCACCAGTTGGGATCTCATCTATTTTACCGAGAGTCACCAACTGGATGTTATCAACCTCTTCCTTGCTCAGCTTGCTAGAAGGGAAGGACTTTTTGACGATGGCCATCTTAATAACCTGGACCGCATGAGCGTATGTTCCAGGTTGGATGTCCGTCCTCGATCTCTTCTTGTCGATAAGATCTCTTGGAGAAGGTGTGGCTCCTGTCGACCTAGGTCATTTGGTGCCTCCAACTTTCTCTGTGGCAGTGCCGGCTTTAACAGGCTCCTGGTCCAACTGCCTAGGCGTGCGCCTCCTCCTGCGCCTCTGTGCTTTGGTGAGTATACCCTGCGTCACAGCCGTGGTTTCAGTGTGTCGGTCACCAAGGTTCGCGACTTCACTTCCTTCCACAGCCGGACTGCAGGCTTCCTCCTTTTTTCCATGATCCGACCCCAGAGGGGTTGTTTCAATGGTTGATTGGGAAACATCCGAAGATGTGCCCAATCCTTTCAACACTTCCTCATCTACATCGTCGCAACACGGAGAATCAGGAAAACTCGAAAGAGCCCAATCTGATTTCTCCATGCTGTAACCATAAGATAGGAAAAGGAACCACGAATTACTTCCAGTTCGATCGAGGCCCCCGCTAGGCCTCGTCTCCCCACACTTTTCTAACGTGAAAAGTGTAACCGCCGGAGTCATTCGCAAAGCTAGATGATAAGGAGCGGGTCATAACGTGCACCAGGTACACAGGGCCCAGGGATCAGCAAGGATCCAAGGGGGATTTCTCGATATGAAACGCTCCCCACCATCCAACCAACGCAACCAAGGGACTCGACCTCTGGAACTGTTTACTGCAAACGTTTCTTGAAAGCAATTCTACAGATGCACGCCGCTTCGCCCTTTTCGCCACACAACCACCTGGTCCCGTTCCCGAGCCCAAACGGTATACCTTACAGCAGAGGCCGAAGAGTGGTACTAAGGCCCATAAGGCAGAAGTGAAGTTTACTAGGGGCTTGGCATTGATGCAATCTGCAGCTAGAAGAAAAAGTTTGCTCGGGTACCTCGGGATAGCAACACCCGTGTCCACAAAAGAAATGGATCCCTGAGGATTTTACAGAGTGGGACTGGTGTCTCACTTCCAACCCCCAACCTGGAGGACCAGGATGTCTTGTTTAGTCAGGAGCCTCACCTTTGACCTGTCCGGCATGGGAGACCCTACCAGTAGCAAAAAGCTACCGCCGGCATAGCTCTCAGGATCATTGGAACACACAAGCCCCACCACCACGACAAGGCATAGACATCAGTCAGTGGAGGACATCGGATTTAGTGCCATGGCTGTATTGAAAACCTGTGGTGTTTCAGAAATGGACAAACTTATTTTTTTTAAAAGTTGCAGAGCTTTTTTGCAGTCAACAACAGAAAAGTTAATGGAACGTAGTCCACTAAAGTTTGCTATCGTCCAGGGCATCCAGCTGTTTAATTCCAAAGCAAATTGTTCAGTATCCAGCACGTTGCTCTCAGCGCATGGAAAATCTTGTGCAGGAACTTCTCAAAAAGAAAAGAATAAAAGGTGTAACTGGAGATAAAGTAGTTCGACAATACAAGACTTTTTTACATCAAGTAAGCAGTGAAAAGGAATTGAAAGAGAAATTTTTAAACTTCTCAGTCAAAAATGATGAACTGGATTCTTTTTTTACTGGTATCCTTAAGAATAAAGATGAATTCTTTGAGCTGTGTAATGTAATTAAGATGATTTTGATTTTATCTCATGGAAATGCCTATGTGGAAAGTGGATTTTCCATAAACAAACAAGTTTTAGTTGAAAATATTAAACTTGTAGAACAATCGCTTGTGGCCATTCATCAAGTTTATGATGCAGTGAAAGTAGCAGGAGGAGTGTCTAATGTTGATGTCAATAAAGGTATGATCCAAAGTGTGAGAGGAGCACGTAGTAGATATGAAGAAGCATTGGAGAAGATAAGAAAAAAGAAAATTAACTCTAAAGCTAATGAAAGAGAAGAAAGAAAGCGCAAAGCAAATGAGATACGTATTTTGCAAGCAAAGCAACAAAAGATGCGAGAAGAAGCAAAGGCCATAGCAAAACAATTGAAAGAGCTTGAATCATGACAGGAAATTATTTGATAAATTACACTGGTCTTTGTTATATATCCATTTAATACATCAAGTTTATAATAAAATAAAAGCTAAAATCTGAACATTGTGCTTAGTAAAATAATTGTAATTGGTTCAAATAAATGTTGCTCATTCTTTAATGCAATTGTTTTCATGTATTTTATTTAATTGATTGGAAATAACATTTTAAATATTTTTATACCTATGGAACATTTTGATTTTATTTATCTTAATTTTATTACATTTTAAAATTTTGAGCCACACATATTTCATAATTCCAAATGCTGTGACATGATCAAATTACATACTCTAATAACTCTTTTCGAGTATTGCTATCTTTTACTTATTCAGGACCGAGATAAGCTTTGAGATTAAAACCTGGAAAATTTTTAAATCGTACCTGGAAAACCTGGAAAACTCAGGGAATTTAATTTCATTCATTTTGTGGGAACCCTGTCCAGGTGCTATGCCAGTAAAGATGCTCCAAAAAATACTATGGATTGAAAACACTATATAAGATAGTATGTAAATTGTTGGTTTCCTGAGAACTTTTTATTTCTGAAATTTTGATGATATTTTATAGTTTAAGTCTTGAATGTGCTTCTGGTATATTTGGATTCTGACCACTGTTTCCTGTCAGCATGTGTGATGTGTAGACGCAATGCTAGGGCGAATGAGCACATCAACTCAAAAATAAAATGATTAAAATACTAGAACTAAATAGAATATACGTAATATACATGATTATATAAGTTCTTGAATGTTTATGATTTTAAAGGTATCGGTAAAATAGTCTCCCATCTCACCAAGTGTTCTAATTGCTTTTATTTCTACGCAGTACTAAATAAAATAGTAATAAAAGCAAACTTAAGAATATAAAATTAAGCATACCCCCCCCCTAAATTCTTTTGCTGTAGGTGTAAAATTTTTAGTTACGCCACTGATGCTAATTTAACAGCTATATAAATGAAATTAAAAATTTGTCTGTATGCTTGTATGTATATGTGTTTATCTCATCATCATAGAAGAATGGCTGCACTGAATTTCATGAAATTTTATGAACAGTATTGGAATAGCTCCACTTAAAATTTAATTCATGTTTTGAGTTTCTAGGACTAGGGATTTTTGAGATATTAATAAAAAACAAACTTTCCATAAAGATAGTGTCACATAGATGATATTTTTTCCACAAATTTATATGAAAAAAAAATATATCATGAAAAATATATCGTTGCAGGTAGAATTAAAAAATCCTATATGTTTATATAGTAGACAACTTTTATTAAATCTTTTCCAATTTCAATAATAAAGATATATGTGTATAAAAATAAATTTTATTGGAATTGCATTTTTGACTGGATTGTATATCTGTTATGGGCTTCGTGTTTAAAGATTACAGGAATTATTGTTATTTTCAATTTTATACATCATCTGTTTTTTTTTTTTTTGTTAAAGATTTTTTAAACTCATATTGTGTTTAGCCAATTCTTGAATGATAATAAAAATGGTACATATATATATCTTCTAATATCATTTTATTACTTTCATTTTGACATATATTAACCTATTTTCATATTTTTTCTAAATTTGTTTGCAAACAGGAGATGAGGATGTTTTATTCTTCATATTTGCCTATGAAGATAATTTTGTATAGTGAGAACAGAATTATGTCTTTTTAGGAGAATTAAATTAAATATTTTAATAGAATGTTTTTAATAATAATGTCATTAAGAATACTGTAGGAATTGTACATATTTTAAATCACAAGTAACATCGGGTATATCTGCTATTATTTATATAAATAATATTAGAATGAATTATTCATAATTTCCTGGGTTTTAAATAAGTACCCTCTACTTAAGTGATACAGATAACAGCACTCAATTTCCAAATCATCTGTTTTGTACTAATATTATTTTTGTGACACAAATGAATGACAATACTTGAAATAGCAAAAAAATTCCTTTAAACCAGAAAATTATTGCCATCTCAGTGAATTTTCATCCAATTTCAGTCAAATTTTAACACAATACTTACGATACCAAATAAAAAAAAAAAATAGAATGATATCGTTTGAATTCGCAAATGTAGAAAACAAATATAGCAACTCAATCATTGGCAAATCTGCAGCAATGAAGCAAGAATAGATTTAGTTTGACAAAGTGGCAGAAAACCATGATTTTAGGCTTTAAAAATTTATAACTTTGAAACTAATCTGAATAATTAAAAAAATAATACCGAGGTGTACATGTGTACTATTATTTATATAAATAATATTAGAATGAATTATTCATAATTTCCTGGGTTTTAAATAAGTACCCTCTACTTAAGTGATACAGATAACAGCACTCAATTTCCAAATCATCTGTTTTGTACTAATATTATTTTTGTGACACAAATGAATGACAATACTTGAAATAGCAAAAAAATTCCTTTAAACCAGAAAATTATTGCCATCTCAGTGAATTTTCATCCAATTTCAGTCAAATTTTAACACAATACTTATGATACCAAATAACAAAAAAAAATAGAATGATATCGTTTGAATTCACAAATGTAGAAAACAAATATAGCAACTCAATCATTGGCAAATCTGCAGCAATGAAGCAAGAATAGATTTAGTTTGACAAAGTGGCAGAAAACCATGATTTTAGGCTTTAAAAATTTATAACTTTGAAACTAATCTGAATAATTAAAAAAATAATACCGAGGTGTACATGTGTACTTTTAGAAGTACCTATGTACCAAATTTTATGGTTCTATGATGTTTAGATTTCCCACTACAGACCACACACAGACATCTTCCTTTATTAGGAAAGTTTGTAAGTTGTGCTTTTATCTGTTTATTATTTCAGCATGGGAGAACTTACCTCTATCCTTTTTATTAAAATTATTATAAAATTTCAAAAAGAAAGACTCCAAATATTAAAAGTTCACATTAAATTGCAAATTTTAAGGTTCTTTGTATTATATTTTCCTTATGAAGAGCAGGTTTATTGCTAGTTTGAAATAAGGATTTATCGTAATACAGGGAAAAGGAATCTAGTTTATACCTTTGCTCGTAATATTGCATTAACATGCAAATTTAGCAATTACGTATCAATGAAGTTTCCATTCTGAATTAAATGCATATTGATTTTTTTAAAGATTTATGTTGACATGCGACTGAGCCCACTGACATAGGGCTGGAAAACAGTGTCATATCCAGGCAGGAACTAGTGTATGCTGAGCTCCCCTAAGAGGTATAAGTTCAGCCCCCCATGATAAAAATATTGAAATTTTAGTAGTGATATAAAATTTCATCCAACATGTTATCCAAATTTTGCATGAAAAATTGCTTTTTGAGAACTTTTAAAATCTTTTATTTAACTTGTCGTGATCAATGTTTGGTTGTTTGTCTGTCTGTTTCGACTTCTTTGATTGCATCTTTAACATACTTTCCTACGTCCTAGAGAACTAAAATTTGGTACACAGTTGGGTTTAGTAGAACATTTTAAACTATTAAAATTTGGCAGATCCTCAAAAACTAAAACCGGCATTTATTTGCGAAATGGTCCGCAAAAATTCTACTGCTATAAGATAGTTAAAAAAGAGTCCAATATTCAGCTTCACTTCTATTCAAATATATATATAAAAGAAAAAATTTTTAACACATGATAATGAAAAGTAAAATACTGCCAAGTGTCTAATGTAACTGTGTACAGTAAACTAAACTTTTTATGTCAATTTAAATAAATTGGTTATGATTTTTTATTTAGAGTTCTGATTTTTCAGTTATTTCATATGATTTGTCTCCACTGAAGCTGCTCATGGCAAATTTTGAATCTTAAAGAATTACCGACCCACCCGAAGGTGTATGGCAGATTAAAAGTCACTATGACAGCAACCCCGCCCAGGGTACAAATCACCTACCCACGGCCAGTGCCCGAGGACACCACTCTGAGGAGGAAGACTAGGCTCTCAGATAGGACCCCTACCAATCACAGACAACAACACGGTTCAGACCAAAAACCGAACAAAACAAAACCTACAAAACCCGACGCAGACCACTATGCTGGTCGAGACTCGTCCTCTCCTAACCACTTTATTAGGAAACTAAACAAAATTACTGACTAACTTGTCAGGAAAAAATACGAAGTATCATATTATACAGCAAACATGAAGGACATATACCATACATCCATAAAGAGCAAACGAGTATCAAATGAATACGATAAAAATACACATGTACAATATAATGAAAGTAGTGGCATACAAGAAAGGACACAAAGTTATTTCAACAAAATAACAAAAAATGAATAAAAGCAAATTTGAATAAGCGCTTTTATCCAATTACAGTTTTTATATTTACTTGTTTATAAATTACTTTGTTAGTGCAGAAATAAGATTTTGTAGTTCATCTGAATTTGTGGTAGGGGTTCACTGCTAAAGTCAAAATCAACTAATGAGTAGTTATAGAGTTAATATTATGAGTTAACATGTATTAACTGTTAGACATTTTATACGATTAAATAACAGCTTCGCTACTAGTTATTGCTTATATTAAAATCACTTGTAATTATTATATATTAATATTGATATATAGTAGCTATAGGGATTTTCACAATCAATTATTAGCTTACAAATATAGCTATACAATTAACTCTATTAATAATTGATATGGATTGAAATATATAATAATAACTATTATAGTTTATAGATGCTAATTATTAATGGGTTTTGTAATGAATAAACTTTAACTTAATAATGCATAATAATAGTTGTGTATAGTATAGTCTCCAGCACTGTCTTGAGGCAATGAAAACTGGGGCTCATGTCTTTGCTCTTGTTTATTAAAAACTCTGCAGAGGGGGAGAAGGATGTGGCTATCGAAAAAAATAGGTTTCACATATTCTTGTGTGAGGTGTCATGCTAGCTGCTCAACCACAGTGGGTGAATAAGCCATTGAATTTCCTTATTTTATAATTGGCATTCATTTCTGGAGAGTATTAATCAAGTTTTCATAAAAACATTATTTTGATTTTGTTTTTTTGTATAAAATATGTGAATTGAAAAAAATAACAGATGATTTAAGAAAATGCTGCATGGATCTGTGCATCAGTTTATACAATGATTCTTAACGTGATCTTAATGGAAGCAAGCTTCGTAAGTTTTTTATGATGTCTGTTGCAAAATTTTAGATTAACATCATTGGAATGTTTAAAACAATTATATGTAATTTGCAATTAATTTCTGAATGTTGCAGTTACGTAGAGAATTTCGTTAAAGATACCTGTGACCACTGCCGAAGCTGAAATGCTGAAGCATTCTAAAGCTAAATTAATAAAAAATTATCTACGAATGGGAACGACCCAAGAAAGATTAAATAATTTAACCTTGTCGTCTATATCAGCCGCAGAATTTGGGAAAATTGAAATTTTGATTTTGAAAGCCTTATAAATAATTTTACTGAATTGAAAGTCAGGAAAATTAATTTGTGTTCTTATATAAAATTCCATGAACAAATATTGTTAGTTAAGTGTAAAATTTTTATATATTATAACAAATTATAATTTTCATTTTTTTTTGTTTCCTTTTTGTATGGATCCAAAAAATACTTTTTGACTGGGCCCTGCATTACCCAAGGACAGCCCTGGTTATCTTTAACAATAAAAAGTAACCCATTTAGTTGTAAGTATTAAAAATATTTTTTAGTAGAGCAATTTATTTAAAGACTAAACTTTAATATTCTGGTTAAAATTTAATGTTCCTTAATATATTTAGTTTTTCATTATAAATTTCCATGGATATATTGATTTATCTGATAGTTATGTTGTTCTACTTCTGAAACCCTTTTTATAACCTGGAGAAGTCTAGAAGGGCTCCTTACTGGGCACTGCACCCTTACGAGGCACCTTAGCACTATGAGTATTACTAAGGACTCGATCTGTAGAGGTTATAATTATAGCGAAGAAACAGCGTCACACATACTTTGTGAGTGTGAGGCATTTTCTGCCCATAGGTTCAAGCATTTGGGTTGACATGTGATCGAGCCCTGGAAGTTGCAGGATATTCCTGTCAAGCGCTTGCTGATCTTTGCCTTGGCTACTGGTCTCTTCTCTTAGGGACTGTTGAAGACCCAGACCACACGACCAACCCAAGGGTTTACGGTAGCAAGATGTGTGGCCGGGAAAGCTCTTAGGGACTGTATAATTTTTGGGGACAGTACAATAGATCTCTGATCGCTGTGCTAGGCTCTCTCTGAGCCACCCACCTCTAAGTCATAACCTGGAGAAGTTAGAATTTTGATACACTCTTTGTGCAACAAGTGACAACCCTGTGAAAGTTCCGAGTTTTAGATTGCAAGATTTGGGGCTAATTCCAAAAATTCTGGAACCAGGTGGAAGTTTTGACAGTTTGGTCTTTCTTTTGCATATATCATGTTGTTTTAACATGAAATATAGATGTTGTGGTGTATGGTGCAGTTGCATCACATGTAGGCCATTTGTGGCAAGATTCATAATGCTAGATTTTCAATGCACTCAATGTATATTTTAGTTTTTTTAGAAGTTCACTAGTAAATTATTTTTCTTAGTATGGCAGCATGGCAATATTTTATTTATCTTTGCATGTAAAAATCACATTTATAATTAAAAATCTAAAATTGAGTATATTTTGCATCTTAAAATATAAATTGATCATTTTCAGTGGGATATATATATATATGAATATCAATCATTTATTCAGTACTAGAAGAAAACCCCAGCTTTACCCAGTTTCTAAATAGACATCCCCTACGTATAAATTATTAAATAAGCACCCACTTCTTGAATTCATTTGAACACAATTTAATTAAAATGGCTTTAATCCAAAAATATGAATTAATCGTATATGCTTTTCACAAAAGCGAAACATATGAGAATTTCAATTGATGATTACAATTGCTCACAATTTAACACACCACTCATGTAAATATGAAAGTCTGACAATCTCCATACAGGCAATAGATAAGGCAATTGTTTTCCATGCACACTCTCTCTCACTCCAGGATCTGCCAGGGATTTGGCCACTTGGCAGCCTCTTGCCGATCGACTACTCAATTCTGCAGTCAATGTGCCGCTGATGATCACACCTTCAAATCTTGTAAAAACAATTCCCCCTGCTGTATTAACTGTTTATCTGCTAACCGGGAGAACTCATCCCTTAAATGGGACACTAACCACTGCTCCAGAGACAGAACCAAATGTTGTGCCTTGCGGAGAGAGAGTGAAAGAATTAAAGAACTGCAAAAAACTTTATAAACTTTTGTTCTTCCCCCTCCCCCTTTGTTGTATTTTGTATGTTGTTTTGTATGTATTTTGTATGTTGTATGCTGCTTTTCATTTTTGTATTTTGTATTTGCCCTGTTGTTCTGCTGGTTTTGCTCCTGGGACATTTCTTTTGTGCTTGCGAGTGTGAGACTCCTCCTTCTCTTTTTTATTATGTTATTTTTGGTTTCACATTTTGATGTTATTCTCCACATGTCTTCTCTCTGACCATTTGAATATGTCATGATATCATTTTAACTGTGATGTGAACTTTGGTGACGGTGAACTAATAACTACAGGTGTAACGAAATCATATTGAGAGTGAAAAGATCAGATCTATCCTTCAACTTTTGAACTTTCTGGAATGAACTTCATTCCCGATACAAACATAATTAGATGTGAACGATTTATATACTTCTTAGAGGAATGCTATCTGTCGAACTTTGTATGGATGGCTTTTGATGCGTAAAGATCTGTTCCTTTACAAACGAACAATGTTGATTGATCTTCAAACCTATGTTGATTGATCGTTTAAACCCTTTTCCACCTTTTTATCGAAGAGAGGGAGCGTTGTGAGATCGATGTGAATTGTTCTGTCCTCTCTGGAAAAAGCAATGGTCAATCTTGACACTGAAATCTACAACGTGCTCTTTGAACTTTCCAATAAACTTATTGCCTACGATTTGGTACGTCACTAAATTAACTAGCTCTTTTGACACCTTCATTGTCTGTTATGCTGTTCTGTCGAATTGATGAAACTTCGTTAATGTATCCAGAGTATCATCTGTTTTACAACCTGTTATAACTGGTCCTCCTGAACAACGAGATTTTGAGATGATTTGTTTCTCCTCTTGGACAGAGCCTGTGAATCTTCGATATTTACATTTTTCCTCACGAACTGTGAAACTGATGCTACGAAACTTTGTCAACCTGAGCTTACAACTGAAACTCTTGATACAACTTGTTTTGAATGGAAAGAGCACAATTTATACTAACGAGTGATAAAACTATATTTTAACAGAGTACGTACTTTTACTTCATCTCATTCCGATCCTGTGCCTACAGCTCATGTTCTATATAATGGTCATATCTTGTTACTTGAAATCATTATTCTCATCCCCCTGCTGATATACTATTTTACAAAAAACTTCGTGATAATTGTTCTAAATATCCATCATAAATCAATCGATAACAAAAGAGTTCAACACTTTGTTAAAATGTTTATAAAATTAGTTATTTTGTTTTTTGGAGTTCTCACATTCGTCCTTGTTTGTTTGATTCGAGTCATCTTTGTTTTCCAGCTTTGATGGGAATTTCGGCCTTTTTTCGATGATCTGTTTTATATACTGTTTTGATTTCTTTAAAGCATTAAAAAAAAAAAAAAAAAAAAATTTTAAAAGCTTTTAAATGTTATTGATTTAAAATAATAAATTAATTTTGACAAAATCCTTCTCTTTTACGTTAAACGTTATTGAATTTAAATAATTTTTTAAATTTGATAAATTCCTTCTTTTTATTTCTGGTTTTGGCGAACCTTTCCGTTTTACTGCTGCTCTCGCGTTCTTCTTTTACCCCGGTTTTCCTTTTTATTTTTACCCTTGAAAGCTCACCCTTTTTACTTGCCTCCTTGGAGGATGACTCATCTCAACCAGACTCCCTGTGTTTCTGTGTGATTTTTCGATGTTGTGTTCGAAGTTTTGATTTGTCGCCCGTCTGTTTTGCGAAAAACTACTTTTCAACTTCTGCTACGCTGAATCCTGTAAAAATGTAAAAACTTTTATGATTTAAATAAACTACTGGCTGCTCTGACCGGGGACCGTGACTGTGGAGGTCGGACTCCACTATTCAAAATTTTCCCGGCCACCCATAAAAGTGCTCTAAGTCTTCGGACGAGTCGGATGGTCTGGGCTTTCGACACTCTCTCTCACTCCAACCTAAACTATCCACTCCCCTACGATGGATGGTAAGTCAATTTCTGTATATTATAATATAAAACTCAAATAGATTTAAAATGCACAATAAGTATATATTTTTTAAAAATTAACTAAATATTGTATGGATTCCATTCACAGTTTGTTTAAAAGAGAATTTTTTGATCTTTCTAATAGTATCAAGATAGAAACTCTGTGATAATATTTCAGGTTGCTAAGGAATTAATGTATGCAGAAATCGTTGTGAATTGGACTAAAACATAAAATAACTGAAAAATTAATTAAAGAAATATATAATACTCAGGTACACCTATTCAGGTCCTGAAGTATCTGTGTACTAAATTTCATGGTTGTATGACACTTAAGATTTCCCGCTATAGACAAAAATACATACAGACCTCTTCCTTTATTATGTAAGATACATAATCACTTGCTCAGATTAGACGTTTTAATAAAGAAAAAAAGTAATTAGGTGTTTCATATGTCTGGCATTACAATGTGTCCATTAGTTTATTTTAAATCAAAGAAAAAGATTATTTCTTTTCCTTAAAATTATTCTAAAAATGAAAAAAATAAGTACAAGGTCAAAAAGTTGTGCACATCAAATTTTAAAACCATATAACGTACCAAGAAATTGAAATAGTAGAATTTTTTTCTGTTAGGTGGCACTAACATACCCTTGAAAATATTTCAGAAGTATCATCTCCTATTTTTAATATGTCAGATATTAATTGCGGACCTCTTTTTTATCAATTGAAGAACATAGTATTTTCCCAGAGTTAAATAATTTTTTCTTTAAGAGCGATATTTTTCTAGCCATTCTTATGAGAATATCATTGGAGAGATTCAAAAGAATACCTATGCTTGAAATCCCTAACAATTCAATAATTATGAAGTTAGTGGAAGACCCAATCTGTCCGACTCACTCGTGGGCATGAGCAGCAGTTAGGGCGGTCGGAATTATGAGATTAGTAAAATATTTTTGAGAAAATGGATTCCTTTGCAGGCTGGCCTTCCATAAATTGTTTAAAATAGAGACTGTGTAGAAGAGTATAATGACTGTGTAGTAGAGAAACTTTTCAATGAACTCTTCTGAAACTCTTCTATGACAATATCAGAAGAATGGCTAGAGAAAAATTACTCTAAAAATTCTTTCACTCTGGGAAAACATTATGTTAGTTTTGATTAATAAGAAAAAGGTTTGTGATTATCATCCGACATATAACAGACAATATTTCTGATATATTTTTAAGGGTATATTAGTGCCACCCAACTGAAAAAAAAAATTATATTTAAATTTCTCTGTACATTATAAAATTTGATGTGCACAATTTTTTTGTTCACCCTGTATGTAAGTCATTTAATTTTATTTTATACAAAGTGATTTTATGCTGTGCTAATTTTCAAGACCCAGGTCTTCCTTGTTTTGGTTGAAAATTTAGCGATTGCAACAATTGAAAACAACAAATTATATGTACTTTTAAGTATATATTCTGTAGCTTAAATTATTAAGATGCAGTTTATTAGACCCTGGCTACTAAGTTATCTCTAGTTACCATAGAATTCCATTGATTTGTTATAATTGTGAAAGGCCCCCCCCCATCCCATTTTTACCTCAATTTGAAATTTTGAAAAATTCTGTGAAATAACCCCCCTCTTCCTAATCATCAGAAAAATTTAGAAAAAAAAAAATGTCAAATAAAATAAATTTATTGTTAAAAATATACAGTGAAACCTACCCATAATATTTTTCATGGTCCTGGCTACTAATGTGCATATACATGTATATTGAACTCATTTATAATGAGATAAACCTGTCTATAACGATATTTTGCATGATCTATGATCCTGGCTACTAATGCATATACAGGGATCATAGCAGATTCTCTAAAAATTTTAGGTAGGAATTTAAGGATTTTTTTTCAAAATTTTAGGTAAATTTTAGGAGCTAATTTTTATTATTTCTATTATTAGTACTGTTTAATTACCGTTCTTTTCATTAATTAAAGAAGAATTGATACAAAAAACAAACATCATTGAAAGAAAAAGGTAATCTTTTGAATATTTTTCCTATTTCATTTTAATGCTCTGTAGACTTAACAATTCAAATTATCACTCAGTATCCAGTGGCCACTTTATCACAGGTATTTTTTGTGTAAATATATACATACATACACACTATATATATGTATGTTAGAAAAATGTTAGTTTAGTTTTCAAACAACTTTATATAAACAAAAAAATAAAATCTTAATATAATTAACAAAAAAAAAAAAGAATCCAAAAAGCTCAAAATCACATTTAAAATTTTTGAAGAATTGTAAAATAAAATACCGCCATAAGAGCAAAAATCTAGCTGGTAAGTTAGTAGTTATTGCATGTAATGTACAAGGATTGCATGCACCCGCGCAGCGGGCGGGCTTAAAGTAAATAATGCTAATAAAAGCCAATTTATTTTGGGAAAAGTGTTTACCTGTTAGCCTTGAACCCTCGTAGTGGGCTGGAACGCGATTGACAGCTATTTCAAATCTATGCAGATTGCATGTGCCCGCGCAGCGTGTATATCGTTATTACATGCAGTAGAATTGCCGTTATTGCATATATCGTACGTGGATTGCATGCACCCGCTAATAAAAGACGATTCCTTTTATACACATCAGCTGTACCCGTGTGCCCGCATTGCGGACGGAAACGCGATTGACAGCTACTTAATGAGTTAGCCATAACTTGCGCGTGTAGCTGAGGTGTGCGATAGACAGCTACTTCATGAACTGAACCATTAGTCATGACTTGAGCGCGTAACGGAGACGTGCGATCGACAGCTACTTCATGAACTACATCGTTAGCCGTAACTTGCGCGCGTAGCTGAGGTACAAGATCAACACTTCATAAACTGCACACTTAGCCGTGACTTGCGCACGTAACGTAGGTGTGCGATCGGCAGTTACTGCAAGAAAGGTATTGCAAGTTTAAAAACTTTTTTGAAAAACAATAGGGCTGGTCGCCGAAGGCAGTAATTAAATAATATGAGGGAAATAAGTTATCCTATATTTCATCAAAGCTACTGCAACCCGTTAATCTAGACACAGCTATTTCCCTTCAATCATCCTCTGTTTTGATAGAATCAACAAAAACACACGCACAAGTTCCTGCGGCTCAAAAAAACTCTAATCCAGAAAACTATATTTTTAAATATTGGTTTTTGAACAAAAATTCTTACAAAGTTCAAATCTTTGGTACTTTTCATCCCAGATGCATACAAACATGGAATACTTTGACAAAATTTTAAGTTTAAAAAGAAATGAAAATTGTTTAAAAGTTTTATCTGTTGGAAGCGGGAATGTGTTTATTTAACATTCTTCACATTTCTGCTCTTTCATTATTTTTAATTTATTTTTTATGGGGAGCGTGGCGATCCAATTGCGGGACCTCCCTACTATGCCATATTTTATTTTATCCATTGCTTTTCTTCATAAACTGCTATGTGGTCCGGGCCCCTGCGCAATGCATCCTTTTGAAGATATCCTTTAATATCATCAATACCTAGAGAGGTTGCTAACAGCAGATAAAAATTCCTTCTCTACCCTCCTGTTTTGACATGATGTTGATCAAATATTACGTAATGAGGGGCGTAAGAGAATCATAATCCGACAAACTATATTTGTATTATTGAATTTAGACCTAAATTTCTTCAAAATTTTTGCACACAATTGATTCCCAACAAAGAATAGTTAGCAAAATTTTAACTTTGCAAAGTAAGAGAAACTTCGTGATGTATCTAGTAAATATGAGGAAGCAAACTATTCAACAATCGAACCCGTCTTTTTCTATTTTATTTCTTTGAGAGGTGGTTAAAGGCTTCTAGGTTTGTTAGCTTGCGCTGGAGATTCCCACTCGCACAAACAAAAGAATCTCCCCCAAACTCCCGTCTGTAAATGATCACGTGGGTCGCCATTCGTCTTGCGATCGTATTTCACTAAAACCGCCGGCGGACGGAGAGGATTTAACCATTGAGAATCGGCGATTTGGCGTGATTGACACTTTTGTCGTCGTTGTAAAAGATGAGTACTATTTTGAACAACGTTTTAATTTCTGAAGTCTTTTTTAACATCGATTGCCGTATGAATGGAATGTATTCGGGCGATAGTAGAGTAAATTTGACGCCGCAGCAAAAACATTACAAAATTTTAGGATGATTTAAAAATTTTAGGTTAATTTTAGGAATTCAAGGGAAGCTTCAAACTTTTAGGAATTTTAGGTATTTTAGGACGAATGCGAACCCTGCATATATTATACCCAACTTGCCTATAACGATATTTTTTTCCAGTTCTTAGAATAATGTTATAGACAGGTTTCACTGTACTTTGCTTCTTTTATCTAAAATTTCTGAGTAAGGTCTTTTCCATCAACATACTCAGTGTTTTTCTGTCACATTTGAGGGGGTAGATCATACAGAATTCTACTTGTTTCTTTTAGCAGAAAATTCCCAATAAGAGCATCCCTACATTTTCTGTGATTTTCAGTCGCATTTGAGGGTGAGGATCGACGGAATTTTATAGTATGCACTGGCTATTATTTCCTCATTATTAGCCAATTTTAGTAAAAAAATGCTACTGTTTCTTTGATTCTTATGATATAAATTGTAAATATTATACATACTAATGAGCAGGCCCCCCACATTCAATTTTGGGGCCGGGTACTAACTCGAGCTGCGGGCCCTAGATAAAAACAAGGGGGAGGGGGGTACCTTTTTTTTCTTTTATGTATTATTTAGGGATAGAGTTGAATTTAATAAAATTTATTAAGTACAAGGTTTGACATACTTGGGTGGGTGACCACCTGGGAACACCGCGTGCTGTTGGCACATTTCGGACGCGGTAGCCCGGTGGTTTACGAGCTGAATTTGCACGCTGTCACAACTGCCGCCGTGTTCATGCGGAGTACGATCACGTTAAACATGTGGGTCCGTAAGTCCTTCCGAGAGGTTGGTGGTAGAGGAAGGAGGGTACGGTCCCTGTGGATGCCTCCCCCTCTGGGTTCCGGTCTAAATTGGGTGGCATTTCCCGGCCTTCCAAACAGCCTTCTGGTAGGTCGGGCGGTCTGGGTCTCAACAACAACAATATAACACAGTTTATGAAAGATCGTTCATATAATGGCAAGTGGTGTGTACATTTCATTTTAAACGAAATATTTTTATACTCAGTTGCACACTTATTTCGCATAGTCAAAGAAATGTTGGGGAAAATAGGAAGTGACATCTCCAGAACCGGAAGTGTAAATCATTAGTGATCCCAACTCTCTGCAAAATTCGTTGCTGAATACATATCAGTCATTATCTAAGCTATTCCTACAGCCAATCTTGAGAAATGGGTATTGTAAAGAAAATTATAATTATTTTAATCGGAAGTGACATCTGTTGAACCAGAAGTGGAAATCCTTAATGAATTCTCCTAACCCCTAAGCAATATTATACTGAATCCATATCAGTCATCCTTTAGCTCTATCTATAGCCGATTTTGAGAAATAAATGTTTGAAGAAAAATGATTTTTTTTTATCCAGTATTGGGAAAAGAACTGGAAGTGAAAATTCTTAGTAAATCCTCAGCCCCCTACCCTTACTGAAATTCGATGCTAAATTCCCATCAGTCATCACCTAAGCTCTATAGTCAATCAAAATACGCGTTTCAAGAAAATGTTCTGACCGTAAGATGAAAGACCGCAAGTAGAAATCCTTAGAAAAGTAAATTCCAGAGGGGGCAGGAGGTTCCATACTTCCTCTGAAATATGATGCTGAATCTATATCAGTCATCATTTAAGCTCATCTTTAATAAGAAAGATCAATCATGCATAAGGCATTGATTATGAAACACTTTCCAACTGCAATGCAATTTTATTTAAACATCTCTAAATTGCGATACATTCAGCGACGATATTTTTGTGATTATCACAATACTACAATAATTTATTATATTTGAAAACTTCGTCAAAAGAAAATGAACTTTATCAAATGACGTCATTGAAATATAAATCGCCTGGCTCTCTGTGAAAAATCAGTAAAAATTTCATTCATAAACTTTTATTAAATTCTTTTCATTCATCACAATACTACAATAATTTATTTTACTTAAAAACTTAAAACCATGGAGGTAAAAGTAATTTAACTTTGTGCTTAAAACTTCACCGAAAAAGTCTGATATAAAATCGTCTGTTCTCTATGTAAAATCAATGACTGTTTCATTCATATCAACTATATTGCAGACTCCAGCGCAAAATAATTTTGCGTTAAAAAAATCCAGCAATTCTTATACAACTCATCTTACAGCTTGATGTGTTTACAATCTCCATAAGTGAAAATTAGGCTTCGTTGTAGAAATAATCAAAGTTTGATGATCATTTAAACCCAAATATATTGTGATTGCATTGTTTCAGAACATTGATGAACAGAAATTAAGCAAAAATAAAGCGGTTTTAGGACAGACACAACACTAAATACAAATTAAAAAAAACTTTAAAAATCACGATTTTGACACAAGATGGATGCAATATTTTATTTTGAAGTGGGTCACGTGATCTCTTTATATAATGGGTGTAATTATTATTTTAATTTTTATTTTAAAAACTACGGAATATATTTTTCTGAAATTTTTTTTATATATTTTATGGGATAATTTAAATATTTCCTAAAACTTCCGAAGCAATTTGTAAATTTTAAATTCGCTTAAAAAATATTTGAAGAATTAGGTCCCATAGGGTTTAATGTATTTCATTTTTTCAGCCCGGTTTCAATCCAAAACTAATTGGGTGATATTATTTATTTATATTCCCATAGGTCCTACAGAACGTCTGAACAGCATACTAAAATTTCATTTTGATAAAGTCATTTTTACGGCAGTTATCGTGCTAAAGGGACAGACAGACAGACATAATGAACAAAGTCATAAACACTTTTCAACTATGTTGTAAAGTGTTAAAAAATTGATGTTGCATGGAAAATATAAATTTTTAAATTGAATTAACACCTCCCCACAACCAGAGGTTGAAATTCTTAGTGAATTCCTCAACCCCCCCCCCCTCCTTCGAAATTTGATACTGCATAAATCATCGCCTAAGCTCCATCCTTAGACAATTCCAAAAAATAGATGACGCAAGGGAAATTTTTGAATATTTCTAGTAATTACCAAGTTCAACATAAAATCATACAATCATAAGTGAAATTTTAAAAAAGCATTATAAACACAAAATAATCCATTTTCCTTTCATAATGCAATATTTTCTCAGAGATTTTTGTGCATATTTAATTATAGTTATTTTAGACGATTGATTTTACAAAACAGCATAGAAATTTGATAAAATAAATTTTAATTAAATCTAAAATTAGCTTTGTTTAAGATTAATAAATCTGAAAATAATATTTGAAAACTATAAGAAAATGATTTTGAACATACCTTAAATCTTAGATGGTAGCATTGGGGTTTGTTTCAGCGAATCATTTTTTTACAAGATTTAATAATGTGTTGAGAGTTGCACTAGCAACTAGCACTGAAAACGCATATGAGATTGCAATATAATTGCATGAGAAATTAAAATAAACTTGCTTTTTGTGCTTTCTAATAGCGGCTATCTCGGAAATCAAAATGGGAAGCAAGTTCATGTCAGGAGGGAGAAACAAGAATTTTTCTTTCTACATCATTCAGTACGACACCACGTCGCGTTAATTGGTCACGACACCCCGTCGCGTTAATTGGTTTACGACCTCAAAGAGCAGGAAGATAAGATCGCCCCTTCCAGGCTAGCTCTTTGGATCGCCCCCTTCCCAAACTTATAATTTCACAAAAGAAACTTCTAGACGGGTCGTCTCAGTCAGTAGTTAGCTGGACGTGATTGATATGAGCTGTAAACATGAATGAATGAGCAAGGGGAAACTTACCCACTAGGGTCATAAACGTATCTGTTTTGGTGCAATTCTAGAAAATTTCTCCCGGATCGGTTCTTATTGCCTCACATTCTGAACACAATGACACTGAAGCTATCTTTACCCAGACGGTTCTTTTATCAAAGAGCCAGAATCACTAGAGGTAGCCTTTCCTTTCTTTAGCTATCAAAAGCATGGCCACTGGCCAGTATGTCCCCCTTCGGTTCTACAAATGATTGATTACTCTTCAAAGGCTTGTATTGAACGAAGGGGCCCTTCTTTGAGACTCTTTTGACTATTTTAAAAATGAGACACAGAATCCAAACAGATGTTTACAAAACGTTTTGTACTTTTCTTTCATTCAAACTTACACATTGCGTTTAGGCTTTATATATAATTTATATTTGTAATTTTATAATTACACATAATACGTAAATTTCAAAACTTTCAATTAATTTAGAAAAAAAATTATATATTCAAACACAAATGTATAAAAATTTTATCCGCAGCAATGTTCACGGGCCCCTAACAATCGCCGGGCCCCAGTACTGTAGTACCAACTGACCCCCCCTTTGTGGGGGCCCTGCTAATGAGAATACATAATTAAATAACATAGTGTGAATATTATGTGTTCCTGTGTAAAATTGGTTATGGTGCCCTGGAACACAGCTAGTGTAACTTATCAGGGTCGACACTGGAGTATTCAGTACCCCCCTGCAATATAAAATTTACTGCTTTTATATTTTATCTTAACTAAATTTTATAAAAT
The DNA here is from genome assembly GCA_951213105.1 of Amaurobius ferox. NCBI lineage: Eukaryota > Metazoa > Arthropoda > Arachnida > Araneae > Amaurobiidae > Amaurobius > Amaurobius ferox. The sequence continues at coordinate 67,445,936 of OX578146.1, forward strand.
ATTCTAAAATGGGACAAACAAGAAAATTATTAAGGAAAAGAAAATGGAATTCTTATGTGAAATGAACAAATCAAAAAGAAAATTAACTTTCGAAATTTATTTTATTTAAAAAAGTTGGTTAGATGAATTTGGTCCTACATGCTAGCAACTACTTAATAGACTAATTTAATTCTATTGAGTAAATGTAATACTGTAAATGTAAAATATGAGTAAAATGTGTTTGAGAGAAATTATACAAAGGCCTAAAATGATCATACTGCTTAGGAGAGTTCCTGGAATACTTTTTAAAGGACAATGGACAGTATTTAAGGTATGTGCTGGAAAATCTGAAAAATCTAGTAGATATAAATTATCCTGAGTAGACCTGTGTAGACCATGCTGCGTTCTATGATGTATCACCATCACTGTTGCTTCTGCACTATATTTGGAATATGCAGCAGGGTTGGCGATATAATATATTTTATAATAGAATTATTTGCCATGTGGATATATTTCAAGATTTTTATTTTATTTGTTTTAATTTTGTATGGATTGTCACTTTGTAAATGTGAGTATCTGATAAATTGGCACCCCTCAAGTTTTGGATGCCCTCCAGTCTTGCTTATTGTATACATGCCACCTTATAATATGTAAAATTGGTAAATGTGTTCAAGGCATGGGTGCCTTCTTAGACCTCAGCATCCTCAGCACAGTGGGGTCTGCAGAATCAGTCGCTGCACTATTGTATACCTAAATAACTGCAAATGCTGTTCTATTCTCCAAATAATATGATTTTTTAGAATTTTTATTACCAGCTCTTTATTTCATTGGGATAATCTAGTCAATGCATTGAAGTTAATAGCCACAGTGGTAACCAGTTGGCAAAAACTTATTAGCTAAATTTGAAATTTATTAACCAGATGGCTAGTGTCATAATTTAATAAGCATTAATAAATTAATTTTATATGAACATTTGAATTATGGAATGTCGTGTTCATTTATTGGGATAGGATATATATTTGCCACCCCAATAAATGCACACTATAAATACAGGACTTGCACTTGACTCAGATTTTTAGGAGTCACCGTGATTTATGAAAACCATAAAAACATGGGTCACATATGAAAAAAGGAAGAAAAAAATCGAGCCTGATTTTGAGTGATATTCACAGAAATCTGTTCTTTAGTGTCCAGTAAGAGTTTCTATCTTGACACCATCAGACAGATAAAAAAATTTTCTTTCAAATAGGCTTTGAACAGAATCTATGTGATTAATAGATGATTTTTCATAAATTTAAGAAAAAATATACACTTTTTGTGTGTTAAAAATGTCTCTAGTTTTTATATTAGATATAAAAAAATTGACTGCACTCCAAAGTTTATAATTTAACACTAGCTCCATTATATATTACACACTGCTCCAAAAATAAAAAGTAATTTATTTCCTAAAGCCATCTGTTCATGAACTATAAATTTTTTAAGCAAGTGAACTCTTTAAACTTTCAAATAATTTTCTTCTGTGCAGGTAATTTCTCGATTGAAGTTTTTTAGCCTATAGAAAGGGGAATCATGCTATTCATTTGCACATGTGCATAATGATGGATGTGTTCGTAGAATTAGGCAGGAAGCATCTTGGTGTTCGATCATAGATCATGGGCTTTCACGTTTTCATGAGCAGTCTAAATGAAGTCTCATTTTGTGATTTGGAGATTTTATTTGTATTGTGAGAATGATTTTAGTTTAAAACAGATGATTTGGAAATTGAATAGTATGGTATTATCTGTATCATTTAAGTAGCAGGCACTTATTTTGAACCTGGGCAATTCATTCTAGTTCAAGATAAATGAGGAATAATGTGAACATTTCACAAATTGTCATTTTATAAACATATAATTTAAATTTTAATAGCAGTTAAATTGTTTAAATTTTGGGAAAAAAAAATCAAATGTATAAAAAAAATAGTAGTTTCATAATTGAAGGCACTATATTTTAGAGTCAATTGTTAACTTATGGTGTGTAAAAGAGCTAGCTAGTCAAGCTATGCAAAAAGTACGGTATATATGCACCTGAAATGTGAGTGAGCCATGTACATAGTTAGTATTGGTATTTCTAGAAAATCATCTTAGTGAAATTATATTTTTCTTTCTTCAGTGAGTCATGGGAAGATGCAGCTTGTCGTGAAGTCCTTGAAGAGACTGGCATTCATATAAAGAATGTTAAACTTTGTCACATAGTCAACACAGTTGAACCTGAAGTAGATTATCATTATGTTACTATATTTATGAAAGGAGAAGTAGGAGATTGTGGGCCCACTGAACCAGAGAATAAAGAGCTGGAAAAATGTGAAGGTGATGTGATTTTCGATAGTTTTTCTTTATTTTTATGAATAGCTTTACAATGCCTTCCGTAACAAAGAAGATAAGAGTTTTTCCGTATGTAAGTCCTAGCTAAGTGTTTTTAGGTGGAACAAATAACATATTTGGCTAAAAAATGAATGATGCAAGTCTTTTTGTAGAAAATAAAAATTAAGACAAGTTTGTGCAAAATTCTGATTCAATATCATCAGAACCCGGGAAGAATTTTATTTTGCAATTATACAACATTGAAAGCAATTTTCTGTGAGGTTTTTGGGAATAAATTTTTAGAATAATTGACCATATTTAATGTTAGATCACTATCATTAGCAAGGTGTAGCATTAAAGTGTTGTCATAATTTTACTGTAGAGAGTTTTAACACATGCTAAGATCTGTTACCATAAACCCTTGGGTTGGTCGTGTGGTCTGGGCTTTCTACATGCTAAGATCTGTGCCTCTCCCCTCTATGCTAAAAATTAGCGTTTTAAATTGATATACATGCATGGACGCATTGTAAATTGTTATTCTTTCTGTGACAAGTTTTGAGAGTCTTTTCTGCATGATTGTTTTTCATCTTTTAATATAGATTTTCAGAATATTTTGAAGAAGATCATACTTTTACTATCACAAACTTAATTCTCCTGAGCCAACCAATAACCATGCATTTTTAATACTCAAACTGAAATGATCATTGTCAAGAAACTTTTAAGAGTGTTATGTGGTTGGTCCAGAAGAAATTTAAATCTGTTTTCATGACTTTTCCCAAAATTTTAAAAGCAAACTTTCACATAATGCAGTCTTAAAAAGGGACTTAAAATTAAAAAGGACTTTGTTTTGGATCATTGAAACTAATTAAAACAGACTAACATTTAGCCCTACTTTATTAAACAAATAAAAAGTGGGGAGGGCTATCAAGTCCAATCTGGCCAACCCTGCTAAATTGCTCCTAAAGCTCTAATGCAATTGATAACATCTTTTCAACTTTTGGAGGTGTTGGAATACTTATCTTTTATATATATAAGATTTTTAAAATCCTTTAATATTATATTGTATTTATTCTACAATATTGTTATTTTTGCATTTTATCATTCAACCGTGCTAATTTATGGAGAATCATCTTACTTTGTAATTAGAAATGTAAAAATTGATAGCTTTCAAACTATAAGTACTGTAACTTTCAATAGAAGAGTTGTAGCATTAAAAGTTTACAAGTTTATCTTGTACCGAAGTTGTGTTTATAGTAACATAGCTTATACAATAAAATTATACTTATTTTGTAGTTAGCATCGTTACATATATTACAGGGTGTTTCAGAAAGTTTGTACGACTAAATATCTTTTAAATGATTGGTCATAGAGTCATGGTTTCAAATTGGGAAATGCTATAATTATGGTAGACTATTATTGTATACAAATTTTGATCATGTGACACATTTTAATAAAAAAGTATAAAATGTAATTTTTTTATACGGGGCTGCAAGGTAAAAAAAAATAAATTATAAAAATATCTTCCATAGCTTATGTAGTCAAACAAAGAAAGCTCCAATGTCATAAAATCAAAATTACCCAAGGTATCATTAATTAAAGTTTTAGACAGATAATTGGGAACTGTAGAAAACTTTTGCTAAAGATAGGTATGCACATAAGTTTTCAAATAGAAATTTTATTTGATGAAATTCAATATTCGTATGACCTCCAAAATTTATATCTTTTAATCGGGCCAAAGTGGTTTAATTCCTATAACTTTGACAAATTTTCACACATAATTTTGCATATTAGAGAAGGATAACTTCCTTTGAAGAGAGCCTGTATATAAAGTAAAATTGCACTTTTCTACTAAAACATGTCACATGGCCAAAACTGCCATTCTGAAACATTTCTTAAATTGAAACAAGTCTGCAGTCAATCATGCAAGAGATATTTAGTCATGCAATCTTTATGGAATACCCGGTATAAGTGATCAAAAGTTAGCTCCAGTATTTCTTAAGAAAACACTTAACTGAACTATAGTTTATTAAGAAACCTAACTAAAATTGGCTATACAGTGGCAATGTATGCAAATGTAAAGTAATATTTATTTTAACTGTAGTTTCTATTGACTTTTGCATTTTTTCAGTGTGTTGATTATTGTTGCCTTTTTTCAGTTAATTGTGGTACCTTAAATGTATACTATATATTGAATACCGAATACCATTTTTATTTTGCAGGTTGGCAGTGGATCAAATGGGATGATATACCTGAAGGACAGCATCTATTTTATTCCCTTAAAGATTTTAGAGCTTTAAAAATAAATCCACTAAAGATATAAATTTTCCTAATACACTTATACCTTACTTTGTGTTTCATTTTTCATAGTCAAGTAATTAATACAAATATTTCAAAGTTGTATGAATGTACATCTTCGAGAAAGGTGATATTGAGAAATTGTACCACATAATTTATAACCATTGTATCTTTTGAAAAAATATGAAATTGTACTAGCAGAAACATTGAACAGCAAGAAAAGCATATTCTAACATGGGATGGCAAAGTGATTTTTTCAACCGACAGAGCTGACAAAAAGTAGATTTACTTGGTGTGACGTCACATGCAAATGGTCAATAGGTTGCAGAGGGGATTTAGAAAAACAAAAATGTTTGAGAAAATAACTGAACTGGTAAGATTTTCCTTTATCTCACGGCATGTCACTGGCTAACATGTTAGATTTTAGCGCAGATGAATGTTCTTAAATTCTTTATTTTATTTTATCTTCATACTACATTTTAAAGAAATAAACCTTGAGATGAATCATTGCCAGTTAGTATTGTCTGGAATATAAAAGTTTCTTAAATTAGAAATTTTACAGGACCTGAGGCATTAGGGAATTTCTAGATATCTAGATGACTGAATTTCTAGATTACTGAACTGACTGACTATTGAGCACTTCCACTATAGCTAGGATCTTGGTTTTAGTGTCATTCAATCCATCTCAGCTTTAAGACCAAGGGGAAAAAAATCTAAAATTTAAAAATCTTAAATTAGGGGTGACTATGTAAAAGGGATAATAAAAAAAACTCAAAATTACTTTGCTTTATTATCAAGCCCTTTGTATCTAGCTAGTAACTTGGTTTTGGAATCATTCGATCTGTTTCAGCTTCCATATCAACAGGAAAATCAAAATTCAAATTAGGGGTGATGATACAAAGGATTTGAAAAAACAAACAAACTTATACCACTTTGCCTCTTAGAAATAATAAAAATGCAATTTGAAATCCTTTCATTGCCAGCAATTAAAACTGGAATAAAGAAATAACTTTATAAATATAATGCAATATAATTTTTCTAATTGTTACAATTTAAATCCATTTTGTCACATGTGGAAGTAAGATCAAAATATTTCCCCATTTAACATGCATTCAGAATTATTAAATGTAATTCATTTACAGGCCCCCCACATTCAATTTTGGGGCCGGGTACTAACTCGAGCTGCGGGCCCTAGATAAAAACAAGGGGGAGGGGGGTACCTTTTTTTTCTTTTATGTATTATTTAGGGATAGAGTTGAATTTAATAAAATTTATTAAGTACAAGGTTTGACATACTTGGGTGGGTGACCACCTGGGAACACCGCGTGCTGTTGGCACATTTCGGACGCGGTAGCCCGGTGGTTTACGAGCTGAATTTGCACGCTGTCACAACTGCCGCCGTGTTCATGCGGAGTACGATCACGTTAAACATGTGGGTCCGTAAGTCCTTCCGAGAGGTTGGTGGTAGAGGAAGGAGGGTACGGTCCCTGTGGATGCCTCCCCCTCTGGGTTCCGGTCTAAATTGGGTGGCATTTCCCGGCCTTCCAAACAGCCTTCTGGTAGGTCGGGCGGTCTGGGTCTCAACAACAACAATATAACACAGTTTATGAAAGATCGTTCATATAATGGCAAGTGGTGTGTACATTTCATTTTAAACGAAATATTTTTATACTCAGTTGCACACTTATTTCGCATAGTCAAAGAAATGTTGGGGAAAATAGGAAGTGACATCTCCAGAACCGGAAGTGTAAATCATTAGTGATCCCAACTCTCTGCAAAATTCGTTGCTGAATACATATCAGTCATTATCTAAGCTATTCCTACAGCCAATCTTGAGAAATGGGTATTGTAAAGAAAATTATAATTATTTTAATCGGAAGTGACATCTGTTGAACCAGAAGTGGAAATCCTTAATGAATTCTCCTAACCCCTAAGCAATATTATACTGAATCCATATCAGTCATCCTTTAGCTCTATCTATAGCCGATTTTGAGAAATAAATGTTTGAAGAAAAATGATTTTTTTTTATCCAGTATTGGGAAAAGAACTGGAAGTGAAAATTCTTAGTAAATCCTCAGCCCCCTACCCTTACTGAAATTCGATGCTAAATTCCCATCAGTCATCACCTAAGCTCTATAGTCAATCAAAATACGCGTTTCAAGAAAATGTTCTGACCGTAAGATGAAAGACCGCAAGTAGAAATCCTTAGAAAAGTAAATTCCAGAGGGGGCAGGAGGTTCCATACTTCCTCTGAAATATGATGCTGAATCTATATCAGTCATCATTTAAGCTCATCTTTAATAAGAAAGATCAATCATGCATAAGGCATTGATTATGAAACACTTTCCAACTGCAATGCAATTTTATTTAAACATCTCTAAATTGCGATACATTCAGCGACGATATTTTTGTGATTATCACAATACTACAATAATTTATTATATTTGAAAACTTCGTCAAAAGAAAATGAACTTTATCAAATGACGTCATTGAAATATAAATCGCCTGGCTCTCTGTGAAAAATCAGTAAAAATTTCATTCATAAACTTTTATTAAATTCTTTTCATTCATCACAATACTACAATAATTTATTTTACTTAAAAACTTAAAACCATGGAGGTAAAAGTAATTTAACTTTGTGCTTAAAACTTCACCGAAAAAGTCTGATATAAAATCGTCTGTTCTCTATGTAAAATCAATGACTGTTTCATTCATATCAACTATATTGCAGACTCCAGCGCAAAATAATTTTGCGTTAAAAAAATCCAGCAATTCTTATACAACTCATCTTACAGCTTGATGTGTTTACAATCTCCATAAGTGAAAATTAGGCTTCGTTGTAGAAATAATCAAAGTTTGATGATCATTTAAACCCAAATATATTGTGATTGCATTGTTTCAGAACATTGATGAACAGAAATTAAGCAAAAATAAAGCGGTTTTAGGACAGACACAACACTAAATACAAATTAAAAAAAACTTTAAAAATCACGATTTTGACACAAGATGGATGCAATATTTTATTTTGAAGTGGGTCACGTGATCTCTTTATATAATGGGTGTAATTATTATTTTAATTTTTATTTTAAAAACTACGGAATATATTTTTCTGAAATTTTTTTTATATATTTTATGGGATAATTTAAATATTTCCTAAAACTTCCGAAGCAATTTGTAAATTTTAAATTCGCTTAAAAAATATTTGAAGAATTAGGTCCCATAGGGTTTAATGTATTTCATTTTTTCAGCCCGGTTTCAATCCAAAACTAATTGGGTGATATTATTTATTTATATTCCCATAGGTCCTACAGAACGTCTGAACAGCATACTAAAATTTCATTTTGATAAAGTCATTTTTACGGCAGTTATTGTGCTAAAGGGACAGACAGACAGACATAATGAACAAAGTCATAAACACTTTTCAACTATGTTGTAAAGTGTTAAAAAATTGATGTTGCATGGAAAATATAAATTTTTAAATTGAATTAACACCTCCCCACAACCAGAGGTTGAAATTCTTAGTGAATTCCTCAACCCCCCCCCCCTCCTTCGAAATTTGATACTGCATAAATCATCGCCTAAGCTCCATCCTTAGACAATTCCAAAAAATAGATGACGCAAGGGAAATTTTTGAATATTTCTAGTAATTACCAAGTTCAACATAAAATCATACAATCATAAGTGAAATTTTAAAAAAGCATTATAAACACAAAATAATCCATTTTCCTTTCATAATGCAATATTTTCTCAGAGATTTTTGTGCATATTTAATTATAGTTATTTTAGACGATTGATTTTACAAAACAGCATAGAAATTTGATAAAATAAATTTTAATTAAATCTAAAATTAGCTTTGTTTAAGATTAATAAATCTGAAAATAATATTTGAAAACTATAAGAAAATGATTTTGAACATACCTTAAATCTTAGATGGTAGCATTGGGGTTTGTTTCAGCGAATCATTTTTTTACAAGATTTAATAATGTGTTGAGAGTTGCACTAGCAACTAGCACTGAAAACGCATATGAGATTGCAATATAATTGCATGAGAAATTAAAATAAACTTGCTTTTTGTGCTTTCTAATAGCGGCTATCTCGGAAATCAAAATGGGAAGCAAGTTCATGTCAGGAGGGAGAAACAAGAATTTTTCTTTCTACATCATTCAGTACGACACCACGTCGCGTTAATTGGTCACGACACCCCGTCGCGTTAATTGGTTTACGACCTCAAAGAGCAGGAAGATAAGATCGCCCCTTCCAGGCTAGCTCTTTGGATCGCCCCCTTCCCAAACTTATAATTTCACAAAAGAAACTTCTAGACGGGTCGTCTCAGTCAGTAGTTAGCTGGACGTGATTGATATGAGCTGTAAACATGAATGAATGAGCAAGGGGAAACTTACCCACTAGGGTCATAAACGTATCTGTTTTGGTGCAATTCTAGAAAATTTCTCCCGGATCGGTTCTTATTGCCTCACATTCTGAACACAATGACACTGAAGCTATCTTTACCCAGACGGTTCTTTTATCAAAGAGCCAGAATCACTAGAGGTAGCCTTTCCTTTCTTTAGCTATCAAAAGCATGGCCACTGGCCAGTATGTCCCCCTTCGGTTCTACAAATGATTGATTACTCTTCAAAGGCTTGTATTGAACGAAGGGGCCCTTCTTTGAGACTCTTTTGACTATTTTAAAAATGAGACACAGAATCCAAACAGATGTTTACAAAACGTTTTGTACTTTTCTTTCATTCAAACTTACACATTGCGTTTAGGCTTTATATATAATTTATATTTGTAATTTTATAATTACACATAATACGTAAATTTCAAAACTTTCAATTAATTTAGAAAAAAAATTATATATTCAAACACAAATGTATAAAAATTTTATCCGCAGCAATGTTCACGGGCCCCTAACAATCGCCGGGCCCCAGTACTGTAGTACCAACTGACCCCCCCTTTGTGGGGGCCCTGTTCATTTATATGCTTAAACCTGAAAGAGATATTGATGTTCAGAAAAGTTATCAAGAACTTTTATTAAGTGTGTAGATGTGGCATTTAATGATCATTCGCTAGCTATTTCAAATGTGCAGGCAGGTGGAAATGCCTAAGTAGTGAATATATGTATGTACTTTATTTTATATTAACTTAATATTCATTATTTCAAATGTATAGGGAAATGTTAATCTTGCATTCTTAAAATAGACATTAACCTCATTTCTAATCTTTCATATTTTAATAATTTCATATAGAAATTTTAATTTGTTCCACATTTTCAAAGAAGACACACCCCTAACACAAAGTAAGGTTTGGGTGCATATATTTAGATTTTGATATGATATATAAGAATGTATGATAGATATATTTATTTACAGTTTGTTCATACATAATAATAAAGAACATAAAAGCTCTTCTAATTACTGAATGAACAATTCATGAAATTAGCATCAACTTGTAATACAGAAGTTAATTCATCACTCAGTAGCTGATGCAAGGACATTCCATCATGCTTGTAAATCCAAGTTCCATTCATATAATCATACCTTTTGGGTCCACTGAAAATAAAGGTTAAAATGAATTTATAATTTTACTAGAAAAACAATTTTATTTCATAAAATTACTGCTTTATTTTATATTTTAAAATGTACAATATATATATATATATATATATATATATATATATATATATATATATATATATATATATATATATAATAGAACAACAATTGAGCCTGAAGAATTTAACCCAAGTATTGAACTTGCAATATACATAAGACTAATTATATGAAACCATTAAAACATTATTGAAAATATTGGACTGTAGGACATATAGGAATAAAATTATGGGGGGGGGGGGGGGAAGAAGGAGGAAGTAAACAGACCAAAACACATAGGAAAGAAAACTAATTAAGAGAAGATTGGATTGAATAGCAGACAAATTGTAAAATCATCAGGGGGGTGCATACAATTTAGTTTTGCCCTCCAAAACCTAATCCTTTTAATTAAATAACCTTGTTATATTGAATAAAAAATCCATTAGATATTGTAAAAATTGTAATTGTTGTATTACCAAATATTTATGAGTGACTTAGCCCTCAGAAAATTAAAGACTTGTTTGGTGATTGACAATATGAACATTGAATATGACAATATGACAATATGAACATTGAATTTGTGAGTTATTAATTTTAACTGTCAATTTACACAATCATGTGCTGTCTTGTTTATCCAATTCAACTTCCCAAGGAGAACGAAACTTATAAGAATGAATTAAACCAATTAATTTGCAATAGAACTTTATAGTGAAAACTGCAAAGGTCAATAGTGATTTACATAAGTATAGTTGAATTTGTAAAGTTTGAGTACTGTGTTGATAATTTCTCTTAAATTTTTTTTTGTATAAGCTTAATTAAAGTAATGAGTGGAAAGTATTGATGGTGCACCATGTTATTGATAAGAAATTAAATTGAATATATTTATTAGATTTCTGAGAGTTTAGACTCAAAATTAATTATAAACCTGAGATTACAACACATAAGACAATTTGAAGAAAATATTTAATTTTCTGTATTACTTGACATTATAAGACACAGAGATATATGAAATGAGGTATAAAGCTGATAATTCATCTAGTGGAAAGTAAGTAAAGCATTCTTGAATTTATTTTGTAAGACCTTTGTGAATTATGAAATGTAAAAACACACACACACACACACACATATATATATATATATATATATATATATGTAAGAATAGAAAGATTTCTAAAGAAAATTATTGAAATAAGTTTTTAGTGTACATGCGCACAGCAGCATAAAACACCAAAAATATATAAAAAGACATAATAGAAATATAAAAGAAGGGAGGTAACGTAAAGTGCTTACACAAAGGCGGTAAGGGGTAGTGACCTGTATTATGTTGTTAACTGGGGAGTAAGGTCACTACCCCTTACCGCCTTTGTGTAAGCACTTTACGTTACCTCCCTTCTTTTATATTTCTATTATGTCTTTTTATATATATATATATATATATATATATATATATATATATATAATAGAAGTTTAAAAATCCAATGAAATAATAGAGAGAAATTTCAACTCAAAAATCCCTAAAATTACAAAATGCCTTACAAATAAAACTATCAAACAGAGAATCATCAATCAAATGGAAAATAAAAATGCAAACCTCTAGTCATCAAACTGAAGACAAACAAAAAACATCAATGGAAAGGAATCGATAAAATGAAATTCAAAAGCTTTACACGTGGACAAGCCCTAGGCCTAATAATGAATTGTTCATTTCAATAAAACTCTTTATCAAGTCCAAGTATTTCATAAAAATGAATACAAAATGCATGTTTCTAATATCAGTTATAGATTATATCTATAAACTTTGATAACTTGGACAATATGCATAAAGATTGAAAGATAATAGGAAACAAGAATACCTGAAAAAACACTGCATACGTCTGATCCATTGGAGCCTTGAATAAAGAGACCAATGTTGCCAATCGCAAAAAATAAAAGTTGAGAACTGCTGTTGCCAATCGTGAGAAAGAAATAACAATAATGCAAAAAGACGTTAAAAGATGATGTTCAACAGTAAGAACATGTAAATACATGGTAATGCTTATACAAGAGAAAGTGGATGTCTGGCTAAAATAAGATACTAAGGATATAATTTAAGTATAATCTACCATGCCAAATTTTTTAACTATACTATGTACTAAATAAGCTGGATATTTATATAATTTGCTGGTAAATTTAGGTTTATTAATATGCATAGCATGAAATTTTTTATCAGATAATCTATAAATTCTAAAAAGCTGATTAAGTATAATAATTCTAAGCAATTGAATCGAGTTACAGGAATTAAAAGGTAATATTTTATTAATGTTAAAAGTTAAAATAGTCTTTTTTATCATATAAATTAGTAACTATCCTATTAGTAGGTTCAATAATAAGATATAAGTAAAAAAAAATTATGTTATTACTAATAGTGGCTTCATTGGGAATTAGTTCCAAATTATCCAGATAGAAATCTATATCTATGACACAGTTGTCTGTAAAGAGCAAACAAATCAGATCATCAACATATCTGTCAATTTTATAATCTGTTGAAGTAAAAGATTTTTCATAATGATAAAGGTATAAATTAGCTAATATACTGCTACTACAGCCACTTTGTGGAACCCCTGAGACTTCTAAGTATAATTTATTACCTTGAAATATATAATTATTGAAAAGAACAAAGTGAAGAAGTTTAGGAAATTTGGTAAATATAGTATGAGTAGTATAAGTAGTAAAAGCATTATATAGAGTTAAAATTACTACATAAAGATCAGCGATTTTAATATTATTAAAAATATCTTTAAAATTAAAAGTTTGAAATCCAATTAGTTTATCAAGTGATGTAAATTTATTCTTTAATTCTTTACTATTATTTAGAATAAGGTAGTTATTGCTAGTAAAAAATAAACTATCATTTATTACATTTAAATAATTTAGAAGTAATTTACTCGCAGTAGTAGAGTAAGTATTATGACCACTAGTTACTGTTCTAAATTTAATAGGATTTTTATGAAGTTTAGGTATTAGCACTATATATGGAAATTTAAGAAATTTATAATTAATATTTAAATCACTATACATATTGATAATTTTCAGTTTGATACTATTAATGGAGTGTGAATCAAGTTGAAATAGACTATTGTTATTTAAAATATCTAGCAGAAATTGTATATAGAATTTTTTACAGATAATAGCATAATTATTAGAGGCTTTATCAACATAAGTAATAACAAAAGATCATAACATAAGTGTTAATAACATAAGTGTTAACAAAAGATAAGTTTTATTTTTAAATACTTTGATCTAGTAATGAGCAAATCATAGAAAATATGATTAAAATGTTCATTAGTTAGATTTAATTTTAAGAAAATAGCATACACATCATTTAAATGTTTTTTCTTAACCGCAAATACCCAAGATTTTATTAATTTCCAATGATAAGTGCTGTTAAATTAATGATGTAAACTTTTAATCTCAGCCTTATAATCATGAACTATGGAGCTTTCCTTGCCTCGTCTAAATCTTTTGAGATTATTCGAGTTTATATTATTTAAATGGGGTTTTAAAAAGATGTGATATTATATATATATATATATATATTAAATCTGTAATTATTTGTGTGGTGATATACTATTAATAATAAATTGTGAATTTTTAATTTAAACTGACAAATTATATACAAAATGTCCTGTCACCTGATAGAATACACAATACATAGTGAGATTTGGCATGGAATGCAAAAAGCTAATAACTAATGAAAATTAAATATTGTTTTGCAAGTCTAGCATGATCCTTTGAATATAATTAAACTTAATATAGAAAAACAATAATATATAATAGTCTGAAAAAAATAAAAATGAAAATTCCCAAAATAGCATTTCTGTTACCATGGACATTTCCAAGGGTCAATAATGGCCCAGAAGTACTAATAGGAGCCGCGTTTCTGTTTGCATACTGTAAAATATATTACAGAAATTATGCTGCTGGACTAACACAATAAAGATGATTGAAAGGTAATTGAATAAAAATAAGGAATGATCAAATACATTGAAAATAGGTTTAGAATATGATAAAACATCAATTAAAATTATTAAAATGAAAGTTAATTTACTTGTTACATCAAAAAATTCCCAAATCACAAAGCATATGCAATTTAGAGAGAGTCAAGTAATGCTATGATTCAAAATATGTATAATAGACGTAGTATCCAGTTGCAATCTTTTCTTCAAATGACATTCAACTTTATAGATGTAAGTACATATGAGAAAGAGGAACTAGGGGCAGGGCCTTAGGAAGAAATCAATCATCCTGCTGTATGTTTCAGTTTCCCCATGTTTAGTTAACTTATAAAAATCTTTTAAAGCTTTAGTGCATAAAGTTTTTTAAATTTATCTTTGCTAAGGAAAGATCCTAGAAAGAGGGAATTTTTTGTGTTTTTAAATAATTCAGAAGTATTTCCAGTAAAAATGTAAAAATGTAATGTAATTATAGTATTTATAATATACCTTGATTTATCTGTCTGTTTATCTATCTATTTCTGGATAATGCTTGGTGAAATTTCTGTGTCGAAATTGACAAAAATGTCGCCAAATTGATGAAAATTCAATATCTTGGAAATAACATAACAAATGACTATATGAATAATCCATTTCTCCACCTGTCTGTAATGTTTGGAGGAAAATTTGGCAGGATGTTGCAAACTTGGCGACTTTTTAAATATTGCTAAATTGACAAAAATGTCACCAAATTGATAAAAATAATGCTAAATGGGAGGCAACGCTTCATAAATTTTTAATTCCGTCATATGACTGGTATACCTTCTAGTTGAATAATATTAGAAATACTTTTAACTAATAAATTTTAGAAATACTTATAACTATTAATTTTTTACTAGAATCAAGAGGATCAAATCTGAGCCACTTGGGAGTTTATGGGTCATGTGTGGTGGTGAATCTTAAAATGTTCAGACAGACAATAATGGAATTCTCTTTAGTCAAAGGCAAGATTTATATTTGATTACCTCACCTAATTCCCATGTATTTGACGTCAGTCAAACATGCAGGTATTTAAATTCCGTTAAATATGTATTTTTAGATGCAAAAGATAAATAAAGCAAAATAATAAATTACATTTGATTTTTTTGTATTACTTAGTTCATAAAATTGTCTGTAGTAGCGACATCGAAATATAGTCATGATATAAAAAAGCATGTTTTGTTAGGAAAGCATGCTTACAGAATTTCAGTGTTGCTCCCTCAAGTAATAGAGCTAAAGTAAAATAAAGCAACATAATTAAAGAGAAATTAAGTTAAAACACAGCATGTACAGGTGTTTCATTATATTGGGTCCACTTCAGTGTTAAAAAAGCCAAGATATCAAAAAGCCAATATGGGTACAAATATGAAAAAAAAATTGTACATATACTCAAGGCTATAGTGGAAATGGATTCAGTACCTATCAATTAGAAAACAGCAAGCCATTGGTTGGATTTAAAGCGTACCAATCAGAAAACAAAATGAAAAACAGCCTGCCAGTCAGTTCTCAAAAATGCTTAATTTTTCTTATTTTTTGTGCAAAGTGTTCTTGTCTGTATAAATAAATTTCATTATTTACATAAATGCTAATAAATATTATCTTTTTGTCAAGTACATAGTACAGTGAACCCAGGTTATAACATCCTCATATTAGTCATACCACATTCTCATATAGTTATACCACAGATGCAAATAAAATATGAGTGTAAGCATGTCTCCTCTTTTTCCTGCTTCCACCACTAAGATTAATTCAATTTACCTCCATGGAAATGGAAATTATGAACAAAAAAAGCTTCATATAAACAGCTTAAAATGACAGATTTTATGGCTTTTGCAGCATCATAATGATTGAAATGCATGCAAGTACTATACTACTGTTTGTAAGCATAGTAATGCATGTGCTATGTAGTTGCAGTCCTACTAAAAAGAATAAAATCTGTAGAATACTGGCTATTGTATTCTTTAAATGTCTTTGTTTTACAGACAACTAATATCAGAACATACACTCAGAATATAATAAAATAAACAACTATTTTTTAATACTAAAAATTGAGCATTGAAAAAGCACTCCTCGTTTATAACAAGGCTGTCCTTACGATGGTTTGATGTCACCAAAAACTTGCATTACAACTGGAGGTTTATTGTATAAGATTACTATACTCATTATAACAAGAATATTTATATACAACAGCAGTTTATCAAATATATAATTTAATTAAATCAAGGGTTTATTCTTACCATACATACACTAATATTATTGAATATATTTTTTAATATTAAATTATGTAAATATTACTAAATGATTTATATGCAATACAGGGATGTTATCTCAGGATATCTCAATAGCATGCATCTTAAAAAATTTTTTCCCTACCACTTTTGTTATTTTGGGTTTCAAGTCAGAATTTTTGTAGACCTTATATATCATAAATATAACATGCACTTTTTCTTAAAGTTATGTTCACGTAAAAGTTAATATTGACAAATTTACCTATGAGGTGATGACAGCCAAATTTGTCTATTTGGAGTTTGCTTATTTATTACATAAATATAATTTTCTTTCACAGTAGCTGTCAACACACCATTCTAAAAAGAAAAACAAATATTAATAAACTTTAAATATAGACTTAAAACTGTATCATAAATATTTTTATGTTTCAGTGACATACATTTACTGCATAGTCCAAATATTTCTTTTGCATACTAGTCGCTGACTATCCCAATTTTTTTTCTTTAAAATACATTTTAGTCCATGACAAGCAATTTTCAGCATAACATATACAGGGTTCTTAGGAAGTTTGTATACTCACTAGAATTTTTAAATTACATGTTGTGCTATGGGAGTAATGTGCACTTATAGGAAATTGACCACTTTTAATGCCACTTGTGGCAAAATATGGAACTTAAGAAAACTAACTCAAACTGTGGAATCAGACTACTTGACAGGTTAGTTGTAGTACCTGTATTGAATGAGCTTTTCTTTACTTGTTATAAATGTTTACTACTTTCTCATGTCTGTTCTTTTCTGTAAGTGTTTCTGTTGAACCAAGTATCAATTTGCACTAATTAAATACCACTATTTCACTTCATAATTAGACTTTTTGTCTATATCTGTTGGTTTCTGAGTTAGTTTATCTTAAGTTTTATATTTCACCACTAGGAGCATTACAAGCATGTTCAATCGACTGTGCATGGTCCTTTTCCAATAGGTACACATTATTTCTGTGATGCTGTGATACATGGTTTAAAAGTTATAGGGAGTATACTGACTTTCCAAAGAATCCTGTATATGTTACCACATTGTCAAACCTTTAAAATGAATAAAGGAAACCTAAAATACTAATATCAAAATAATATTTAATTTAGGGTAAAGAACATATTAATGACTTTATGCATGATATATTTCATGAATTCTTTCAAAATAACCAAAGTAAACCAGTTTAAATAAAGAAAAGAAAAACAGATTTATTGTTTACTTTTGTGCTTTTTTTATAAATAGAAGTCTTATTAGCTAGCTGAGAGCCAACAATTACCTGTTGTGTAATTTACTAGCCATTGTTGCTACTAGATCATACTTTTGCTAGCAATATAGGTAAGCTACTAGCAATTTGGCTAGGAGAGTTTTATAAAAAATAAAATATATTCATACACATTTTAAACTTTTTTGCAGTCACCACTTAATTTAGAAAATCCCAAAAATGACACTCCTTCCCTAGTGGGCGCGGTAGCCCATTGGTTAGCACGCTGGAGTTGCACTCGGTAGGCCCGGGTTCGATTCCAGCCATTGCCATAACTGCCGCCGTGTTCACGCGGAGTACAATCACATTAAACATGTGGGTCCGTAAGTCCTTCCGAGAGGTTGGTGGTAGGGGAAGGAAGGTACGGTCCCTGTGGATGCCTCTCCCACTGGGTTCCGGTCTAAATTGGGTGGCATTTCCCGGCTGTCCAAACAGTTACCTTATACCAGGTAAGGGGCGCGGTAGCCCATTGGTTAGCGTGCTGGAGTTGCACTCGGTAGGCCCGGGTTCGATTCCAGTTGCTGCCAAAACTGCCGCCGTGTTCATGCGGAGTATGATCACGTTAAACATGTGGGTCCGTAAGTCCTTCCGAGAGGTTGGTGGTAGGGAAGGAGGGTACGGTCCCTGTGGATGCCTCCCCCACTGGGTTCCGGTCTAAATTGGGTGGCACTTCCCGGCTGTCCAAACAGTTACCTTACACCTTTCTGGTAGGTCGGACGGTCTGGGTCTCAACAACAACTTTCTGGTAGGTCGGACGGTCTGGGTCTCAACAACAACTCCTTCCCTAGTCACTTTTATGTTGTTGTTGTTGTTGAGACCCAGACCGTCTAACCTACCAGAAAGGTGTAAGGTAACTGTTTGTACGGCCAAGAAGTGCCACCCAATTTAGGCCGGAACCCAGTGGGGAAGGCATCCACAGGGACTGTACCCTCCTTCCCCTACCACCAACCTCTTGGAAGGACTTACGGACTCATATGTTTAACGTGAGAGTACTCCGCGTGAACACGGTGGCAGTTTTGGCAGTGGCGGGAATTGAACTCGGGTCTACCGAGTACAATTCCTACACGCTAACCACTGGGCTACTGTACTCAGTCACTTTTATGTGTATTTCAACAATATAACTAAATGTCCTTTAAAGCAGCTTCTAAAGAAAAAATAGTTCCTGTAAGGCAGTATTGCCTTAAGTTGGACACTAATGTTTTAATATCAGTTCAAAATATGACAAAGTCAGCATGTTATGATTGTGAGTAATGAAATTACCCTTCAGTATTTAAAGCAAGTACATGATTGGTGAAAAATTATACCTACATTCTAACTCTTACTAGTAGCTAACAAGGAATGTTTAAAAAAAATATTATCATTAATTTTTTTTTATTAAAATGGACCTCTTTAGCTATTTATCATAAATATTTTTACAGTAGTTTTAGAAATAGATTGAGGATTAATTTTGGCTTGTGCATTTATTAATAAAGTAAAAAGTTAAGTTGGTTCAATTTAAAAACTGGCAAGGAGAAATTAACCCCAGTTCAGTGTTGCCCATGTTTAGTACATATTTTTGTAGATTCAATAAGAAGGATTTACGATTGTGTCACATATTGAGAACAGTTGCATAAAATAAAGACTATTTAATAGTATAGATCAGTGTTCCTTTCACATTTTATGCTTCACATATCTCCTGGACATGTGGATGTAACTGGTATACCTCTTGTATAGATAGATAAAACTATATTTATAGTACAACAATAGGAATAAAATTAATATATATATATATATATATACATACATTAAATTTTGTATTCATAAATTATATATATTGATAAACACAAAAATGACAAATAATTGAACAATAAATCTTTAAATCTTAAAATTATTAACATTTTATTGGGTAATCAGTGAGATAGTCTGCTTGTTTACATTTGTTTATTCATGGTTGGTGTTATCTCATAGCATACTTGTTCATTAATGGTTTGGGTTATCTCATAGTATACTCCCAAAACTTGTACTGTGTATTACCAAGGGGTATATGTACCACATGTTGAGAACATACTGGTATAGAAAATGTGATGGATCTAGATAGATAAGATGTTTTGTGTAATTATTCTATTGTACATAAACATATTTATTGCATATAATTTGCCATAAATATATACACAAAGTATACAATATCACTATGGGTAAATAAATTTTGATTATACGTATAAGACAATAGATATTTTGATATTCTAAACTAGAACTCAAAATACATATGCTAATAAAAGAAAACATGC
Source organism: Amaurobius ferox (assembly GCA_951213105.1). Classification (NCBI taxonomy): domain Eukaryota; kingdom Metazoa; phylum Arthropoda; class Arachnida; order Araneae; family Amaurobiidae; genus Amaurobius; species Amaurobius ferox. The sequence continues at coordinate 67,465,937 of OX578146.1, forward strand.
CTTTGAATTGGAACAATGTCTCCTTGAATTGAAATAGCCTACATTTTTTTTCTACTAAAAGTATACAAATCCCACTACAGTAACAGTCTGATCACTTACAATTAGTTTTTAAAATTATTTAGAAGATAGATGTTTTGATAACATCAAGTGCAAGGTGGGATAGTAATTGAGTAAAATCTACCTGCAATGACTATTTTTAATATAGCAAATGCATGGCTGCTTTAAAAAATAGCAATGTTATTTAACTGGTGTAATGTGTGATTATTTATCACTTTTGAATATAATTGTAACTCTTTTTTAAATTATCAGTTATAGATATTTATTTTCCACATCAAATTTAATTGTAATTTTAGTGAGCATTTGATGTTGAATGGAAATGGAGTTAGCAGTCTCAAACATAGCATATATATGCATAATGCTGCATTTTTTAAAATTTAAAATCTTACTGAAACACAGATAAAATCAAAAGATGTACGATTCTGTTTTAATGTGAATAACATTTATGGTTGGGGTATCCATATTTAAATCGGAACAGAACAATAAATGTAAAAATTTTGGATGCTTATATCTTCGAATATAATGGATAAAAATCTAAACAATTTTTGCTTGTTTTATTGGAAATAGGGTACCTTTTATAAATATACAAAATAATTTTATATTTTAAATTGTTCATTTATTAAAAAAATTGTTTGAGCAAGTGAGTTTCACTTTGCTTACTTTTAGTCAAAATATCTTCTAAACTATAAAAGATAGATATCAACAGTAAGCAGCAAGAGTGTTCAGTAGAAAATTTACTTCTAGATCAATAATTTGTTTTTATAAAGCTCTTATAGTTTTAAAGCAATTGTTTTGTCAAGTTTAAGAAGATTGAGCATTTTCTGTTTTTAAAGTTTGTAATGCTTATATAGTGAAAGCTAAAAGTGCTAGTTACTATAAACAGTAATGTAATAATTTAAAGCCCTTTGAAAGCCCTACCAATATATATAATTAGAATTCAGATCGGATTCTTAGTTTTCAAAATATAGTCATTATAAGATCCTGTAAAATCTACTGTATAGACAAACTTCTATGTACTTGATATTCACTCGCAACTTAGAAAGATAAAGTTGTTTCAATTATATATCTTTCCTCCCTTTAATTACCATAGAGTAGGCTCATTATCTGTTGAAACAAATACAACTGAAAGTAACAAATAAACTTATTGAACTTTACTGGAGTTTAATTTTATTTTACAAGACATTACACAAAACTGCTTTGCCTCCATCAGACTGAAATTACCAGTGATTTTTAAATTGGAATTTTTTTTTGAAAATGCAGATTAAGAGTGGAATTTGGTTTGCTCTATGCTAACTTAGTGTACAAATTATTTATACTTTCTTAATAGAAGCAAACTTAAAAATCATGAAAACAGCTCAGGCGTGGTTTAAATTCTGTAATGATGCCTTTTTTTAAAAAACAAACTATTTTTGTAAATGACACCTTAAATCCATTTCCCCCTTACAGCTGCATATTTTCCCCCAATTCCAAATTTAGAAATGCATCTTTATTTTTACACACAGTGGTATTGGTAATATATTAAATTTTTGTACAATGTGCTCAATTCTTGCAATATGACTTTTAGTCTATTATTACAATTAAGTACAAAGTTAATTCAATTTTCAAGAATTTTTAAATTAACAAATGAAAAAAATCAGTGCATCAAAATGCATGTAAACTGCAGTTTTTCAATCTCACAAAATCAACAGTGGACACTACCGTGAGTGCAGCATGGAGATCATTTTCACAGCAATGAGTGGACCCACACGAAAGGATTACCCTGCCCAAAATGACCAATAACTGGATATTACATAACTTCTATATTAATTATTAACTTCTTAATAACTACAAATAACTAGAAGGCACTATTAGTGAGCAGTTAATGCTATTGTATATCACTTGCAATTACCCTTTTTACTTTCCCTACAATACATAGTAATGCAAAAGGAAAGTATTGTGATGAGGTCAAATACCTGACTCTCGGAATTTCAATGATAGTTCTAGATATTTTCATAAATCAAAATCAACTATTAAACAAATTATGTAAATCAGGTGAAATTCGGTATAATTATTTCAATCAATGTGTATCAGAAATCTACTGAATTTTGAGGTCAATAGACAAGCAGAAGGGCCTAAATAATTGAAAAATAAAAATAAATATTAAAACATAATTACATTTTAAAAGAATACAGTGATTTTATATGCAGCTTTTATTTAAAAGAGAATGATATCAATTATAGAGTGCTAATAGGTTCTGTTCTAGAAATACTTTAAGTTTTTGATCTAAAGTAGAAAAAAAATTAAGAAAATATTTTCACTATCATAAAATAAGCAAATTTTTCATAAGTACTTTTAATCTGAAATAAGAAATGGATACCATTGCTTAGGAGTTATCATGAGCCATTTTCAACATACTGGTATCCTATCACTGGTAATTTTACTTTGTTCTATATTGAGCACTATATCTCTAAAATAAATTGAGCAAATCAAATAAAATTTGGTATGATTGCTTGAATTGATATACTTCAGAGGCTGATGGAATTTCAATGAGTTTGTATTCCAAGAATACCTTTAAACATTCATTATTAAAAATTAAAAACAAATTATAAAATAATGATTATGTTAATATTTATGGAAAAAGCGACTATTTTATATGTAATTTTTTATTTAGAAGTGTATGGCATAAGTTACAGAAAGATAACATTCACCATTCTTGAGTTATTGTATATTTATGATCTAAAACAGATGCCTCCAAAGCGGTCAATATCAACCTCTAGGGGCCAATATGACAATGTTAGGGGTTGATTCGGGCTTGGGGATCAATGGAAAAAGTTAATGAAAAATCACAAATGTAATAAACAACCAAATATTTCTTAGTATAATAATAAAAAAAATACTGGAATGAACTATCTCTAGAAATAGTAAAATTTAATATATAATATTTTTACAACATGAGCACCAAATTTTAAAAGAAAATTATAGAATATTTGTTTGTAAATTCTTATAAAACTTTTATATTCTTGAAGGGGTTAAAAAAGTTTGAAAATAAAACCTAAGGTCAAAAATCTAAAATTAAAAATATTATAAATTAAACATATTAAATGAGTATGTGCTTTATAAGTGTTTTTAACCAGAAATATATGGATACATGTGATTAGTAATTATATCTAGCCATTTTCAAGATATTATAAATTTTCTTTTCACATGAAGTGCAATATCTCCCAAAATAATCAAGCAAATTACGTGAAATTTGGAATGTTTATTTAGACACAGAAATAACTAAAATATTATAATTTTTTAGAGAGATCCAGTTATAAGAAAGCTGAAATTTATCTTATTATTTTTCCAGAATATTGAAATTTGTTAAATCTGTAAGGAAACTCATGTTGGAAAACATTAGATTTTATAATATATTAAGAAAAGATAAAAGTTATACATACACTGTAATTTACATCCCAGTCTTCAAACTGGGAACCTTGCAATACATCTTCAAACCGTTCATATAGACTCTGCAAAGTTTCTTCTGACACATTTTCATATTCCACCAAGGAATCTAAGCTTAGAATGAAAAATAATCTTAATATTTCATGATATAACATGACAAAAATACAAAGTGATCATAATTAAAGTGTCTGTACTCACAGAACCTGTCTAAAATGGGTGTTCAATAAGTTTAACAGATTTTAATTAGGACAAAAAAAAAAAAAAGCTGGCTTTCATAAAAAGTGCATGAAATGTAGTTTTTCTTAAATTAAAAAGTTGGATTTTTAAAGAGAAAGTGATTGATATAAAGTTCACACCAACTGATTTTTAATGCATTCTTAAAAGTTTTTACTAAACACCCTAAAAAATTGTTAAATTCTACATTCAAAAAACATCCTAAATGCTTATAGATTAGTGAGTAAATCACTTCTGTGTACTAGTAGCAGTAGGAATATATTATGACATCAGTAAATTAAAATTAGATATATAAATCTATATATTGAGGAGAAAATACATAAGTTTAACAAGAACAAATATGCTTTCTTGATAATCTATATCATCCTGCAAATATAATTTTGACTTTTGTATTAAAAGAAAAGGAAATGACAAAAGTCATCACACTTAAAAAACAAAAACAAATCTAATTTATGTTATTAATTATATTAATTATTGTAAAACCTTTTTAAGATATCAAAGTTAACAATAAAAAAAAATTGTCCCAATGGAAATGAGCTGTACCATTATAAAAGACACAAGTACAGCTGTTTCACTTCACCAATCAGAGGGTTTTGATTATTAATTTCAAAATTATTTTTATTTCAAGTGATTTTAAAAATGTTCAACTAAGCTAAAAAGATGAAGCTCTTTAACTAATTTAAATATTTATTTTGTTGTCGGTTCTAGAATTTGAAAACATTTATAATTTAAAGAATAAAAAATAAAGCTGCTATCAAAGCATTAATCTTTATCATAAAAAAAAAAAACAGAAACAAAAATATAAATTAAAAAAAATAGAGCTGTGTACCTTGTTAAATGATTCAGTAGAAGTTATTCATGCATGTGTTTTTCTAATACTAATGTTGATAGGAGTTGATGTATTAAATACTAATGTACACTGACAATTTACTGGTAAAATAAGATTGTTATGCTACATTTTCATTGATATGCCTTTACATTCCGTTAAATACTGAAATTGATCATTGAACAGTTATTGTTTAAAAAAAAATTTTTTTAGTAAGATTAAAAGTAAAAAAAAGTCAATAGAAAGGGGCTAAAACTAGTAAATACCATAGGTGTGGCTTTTAAAAATTTCAGCTAGCTTTTTTTCGCAACTCTGGATCTTACAGATAGGAGCACATTTCTATCTGTGGAAAGGCTTTGTATTGTTTAGTGTGCTTATCAGCACAGAATAGCCAATACTTGCGATGACACCAATAGAACTTGATATGTGCCACAATTTTATGAACCTCTATGGCAGTGGCGAATCTTGGTTTAGAATGTAAGTCATGCAGAAACGCATATATTTAAAAGCTGTTTTGCAAACATATTATTAATGATACGAAAGGCTATTTTGCAGTAGTCTGCATTTGTACAGAATTCTCATATATTTCATTTAATTTTGATTACATTGACTAAAATTTTTATAATAATTTTGTGTTATACACAAAAACTATTTTTCAAAATCATTATTAATGAAATGAAAGGCTATTTTGCAGCATTTACTGCAAAATATTGCATTTGTACTTGATCCTTGGTATATTTCATTTATCGTGAAAACATTCTCTACTTATGCAATCTGCTTGAAAAGACTAAAATTTTTATAATTATTACGTATTGTATACATGAAAGCTTTTTTTTTAAATATATTATTAATGAAAGGGCTATGTTACAGTAGTTTCACAAAACAGCATTTGTATGCGATTCTCTGTATATTTCATTTAGTAAAAATATTTTCCAATCTGTTTGCATTCGTTAAAATTTTAGTAATTAGTTTGTTTTTTACACAAAAAAAAAAACTATTTCCAAAATGATTATTCGTAAAATGAAGGAAATTTTTTTTAATATTGATAAAGATAATAATTTGGGTGCTTCAAAATGTAATCATTTCAAAAACAAAAATTAGGATTTGATGAATTCACATCCAAATTTAGATCTTTAGAATTTGAATTAAAAATTAGCATGATATTAATTCATTAGTTTAAATATAGTAATTCTAAATATTAATCCTAATAACTTTAATTTAAATGAGTTTAGAGAATAATAAAAATTATAGAAAGTACAGCAGGTGTAACAAAAAAATTCACAAAAAACTTTTGGACTGCATAGCAAATATTAATGTATTTTGCATATTTCCGAACACGCACAAATAAAGAGAATATTTTTCAGATCTTATTTTGTTTAATGAAGTCAGATAATTTTCTTCTATTGGCTGGTAACCCTGAAATTACTCCTCTTGAAAGCAAAATACTCATTTAAAATAAATCAAAAAAGTATTTTTACTGTTCTGGAAAAAGTTCTAGGATATTCTCTGGGTGGTGCCATATTAGCCATATCACAGCATTTGCCACTGCTCTATGGAGATTGGCAAATTCAGCCTTATCATGAAGTCTGAATTGCATAAAAAAAGGATCTTAGGTTTCACAGGCTAAGTCCATACTCATGTAAAGAACCTTCTACAGTCATATATAACAGTCAAAAATCAACCAAACTTAGTAGGAATATTTTTCAAAATATAAAGAAGCAATCTCAGAAAAGAATATTGATTTAAAACGTTTTTGTAAGGTTTTTATTTAATGCTTAAAGTCAAAAAAATAAGTAAACTTTTGATATGACACAATTCTTAATGATATGCCAACGGCTCTACTGTGCTGAAAACACAGGTTCTCGTTAGATCACCGAAGTCAAGCAGCATCAGGCACGGTTAGTACTTGGGTGGGTGACCACCTGGGAACACCGTGTGCTGTTGGCACATTTCGGTTGCGGTAGCCTGGTGGTTTGCGTGCTGGATTTGCACGCTGCCACAACTGTCGCCGTGTTCATGCAGAGTACGATCACGTTAAACATGTGGGTCCGTAAGTCCTTCCGAGAGGTTGGTGGTAGGGGAAGAAGGGTACGGTCCCTGTGGATGCCTCCCCCACTGGGTTCCAGTCTAAATTGGGTGGTACTTCCCGGCCATCCAAACAGTTACCTTACACCTTTCTGGTAGGTTGGAAGGTCTGGGTCTCAACAACAATGCTTAATAATGAATTTATAGACCTAGGATATTTTATGTTATTCTTATTTATAGTAAAAGCATAATGACCCCATTACCAAAAATGTTTTAATTGAGAAACTTTTAAAAAAAAACAATGGTAATTATGTTATTTTGCTTGGGATCTAAAATTAAGAAAACAAAGTTATAGATTATACAATCTGTCTAACATGTTTTTATCTTTCCAGAGGTTGTTTGTCATTTGTTTTCATCATACCAAAGAGGGCAGAATAGAATACCCTCTTTGGTATTCTGCCATCCATTCATTATGTTCTATCCCTGATTATAGATATTTCTATTGATAAACAAATTTTTTTATTTTGAGTAACACAGTTATGATTTCTATACTTTTACACAATGACAATAGAGTAATACTTCAGAATGCATACAAAAATTAAAATATTGATCATGAAATATGTCATTTTGGAGAAATGTTTTTTGAAGCCAAGTAAAAAAACAATACTCATCACTGAAGACAATTTTAAATTTTATGTTTCGGAGAAGGATGGAAGGAAATTTCTCCAAAAACTCTATTTGTTAGAGCATTTTGGAGCAGGCATGGTGATTTGATGCAGTCTGGAGTGATGGGAGCAGAATTAACATCACTGCATCTTATGTTAGTAATATATCATAATCATTCAGTACTCGAAATATCAATACCAAGTCAGTTACTTTTATGAAAACAAAATACTATATACTTTGAAAATATACAATTAATGAACAAAGCTTACTTTATCGGATTTTCTTTAGCTGATTTGGATGAATGACGCAGATTAACATTGAATGTATTGTTAAGATATCTGAATGCATATATCTGTAAACAGAAAGCAAAAAATAAACTCACTGAATAGCATATTTAAAATTTAGTATTATACTCAAAGGATAACTCTTTCTTAGACCTACCTAAGATCAAGTTCCTATTGCAGATACCAGTAACCGTGGACTGGTTTCGAGCTTTTTGGGCCTTTGCAGCATGGTAAGAAAACTTGTTCTGCGTAAATTTATTTGCTGCCATAGGTATAGACCATATTGCAGTAACGAGAGCTAAAAAGCTTTAACTATGTCCACGGAAGCTGATATCTGTAATGGAAGTACGATCCTAATTCCATAGTAACAAAAACTTACCGGTAAGTTAGGTTTACAATTTTTAGAATATCCATTCCGTAAATTCAATACAGAACTTAAACATCTAACAACTGTAAGAAACTCTGTTCGTTTCAGAACATATTTCAAATGAAAGTTTCTATATAAAGGGCAAACATTTCTTGTCAACAAACTGGCCATGAAAGCACGAGTTAATATAGTTAAGAAAAAAGAATATTTCCAGAAAAGAAAAATAGATGGAATTTATATAATGTGATGGTAATCACGTTACTGAGAACAGTAACAGATGAATAAAGGCATAAAAACTTTGAAAATATATATGGAAATTGTAAGAAGGAAATTTCAAATTAGCAGACGTAATTTTTTTCTATGGTTGCAGTTAAAACTTACAAGAAATGAAATAAATTATATGGAATGTATGGTGAAAACAAAATACATAACCTTCAAATCAAATAGGAACCAGACTATATATATTGAGATAGCATGTTCATATTAAGTACGGACGAACCGTAGGCGGAGCCAATGTGACGTTTCCAAATACGTTTTACTCCTCTAATACAGGCTGACTTTTCAGCATTGAGACGGGGTGTCCAAGGTACTACTTACTTCGGCTCCGCCTCCTCCCGGCCATACGGGGGGAGGGGCGGGGGGATAGCGTCTATCCAAATAACTTGTAAATAAACAAAGTATGTTTACTTTGTCTAGTACAGCTAAACTTCAAGTGGGATTTTCAGGAGTGACGAATCTCTCTCCATCTACCCACATCGGATGATATTCCATTGGAAATGGAACTTAAAGAAAATACATGCACACAATTTATACTCGAGCTACAGCAAGTCTTTGATATAGACATGTCTAAGCTATAAGGAAGTGACTGTTTTCTTAATAGTTCATTGGAAATTTGACTTCAAATATACTGACGTTTCAATTTATTCGTTTTTACCTTACATTCGTTTTTACCTTTGATATTTATTTATTATTTGCTTCATTTTTTTGTATAAATTAGAAGTAGCATAGTTGTTTATAATAAAGATATTTACAAGTCTATGTATTAAGGTCAAGGTAAAAAATTCTTATGGAAATCAAATCAATCTTGAATGAAATATACGAATATATATTTGGAATTGTTCTTGATTAAATTTTTATCAAATAAAAAAGTAAAACTTGATAAGTGGTCTATTTATTTTCTTATATATTTTCCTTGACTTTTATATTCTAATTAAAATGCAGTTTTCCGTGTATTTTGTTTTATAGCATATTATGTTTGTATTACAAAACAGCGGTTTCACTTCAATAAAATTGTTAATGTCATTAATTTATTTTAATTGTAATTCAGTTATTACCAAAAAATTACTTAAAACAGTATTGCATACTTCTCAAACCGCAGCCTAGTACAGAGGCATTGATAGGTACAGCAAAAAGATACTTTGCATAGGGACTCAGGAGGCTTCATTTTTTTTACCCACACCATCTGACCTTCCCGAAGGTATCTGTTTAAATGACCGGGAAGTACCATCCAATTTAGACCAGAACCCATTGGGGCAGCATCCACAGGGACTGTATCTTTCGGAAGAACTTACAGGCCCACATATTTAACATTCCCATACTCTACATGAACACATAGACAGTTTGGGCAGAGCTGGGAATCAAATTTGGATGATCCGAGTGCAATCCCCGTGCACTAACAACTAGTCTGTTCCACAAACCAGACCCCCTTTTTGCCTAAACCGTTTGTAGAAATAGAACAATAACTTGTAAAATACGGAGTGGTGCACATCTGTAGTATATGTCCAAAATATCTGACGGCGGCTATGTTCAGGTCCATTCAGCTGTACTAAGGTATATTTATTGTAATAGACTAAATGCTTTTGTATGCAAATTTTTATTTATGGAAGTTTGCTTTATAATATATAAATTCATTTAAATGTTTTTCACGTACTGTACAGTGACCATTTTGTCTAATGGTTTTGGAAAAAATATATTTATTGCCCAATATTTTGTTTCAAATTAATTTTTTTATTTCTTACCTAATACCGACAGCTGATAATCCAGCAGTCTTAAATGTAACCTAGTTAAAATATATATCATGAAACTTCATTTTTGCAAATTTTAGACTCCGTTTTTCAGTCTCCGCAAATTATTTTTACATGACTGTTATCACGACTGAACCATCTTCTTCAAAATTAAAAAACTAAATAACCAAAGACTTGTAAAGTTACTTGCTTTTTAAAAAGCAGTGTAAAAAGAATTAATTTTCAATTCTATTAAAATGAAATAAAAAAGGAAAGTTTACTGATACACATCACTATGTCTAAAAAGATGTGGTATGAAATTGATATGATGTTTTTAAATAACAATCTCAAGATGCATATATTTTTTTTAAATCATTGTGCATGTAAATTTTTAGTGTAGTTAAAAAAAAAAACATTTGACATTCTTACTTTCATCGATTTATACATTTTATTATTATTTTATTATTTATTTCCCTGTACACAAAGCACAATTTTTAAATAATTTCTGAACAAATATTTGTGTTCAATATCGTTAACATTCTAAGTACTCATTTGTTTAACGTAATATAAAGTAAGGGATATTTATATTTTGTTTTAAAGACGCATGTTATCAAATGGAATAATTAATACCTGCAATGGCAGTGAAAAAAGTTGCTTTGCTATATGCCACAATAATGTGCATTTCTATGGGAACTGATATATTATGTGCTACCATGCAACCGGTTTCTAATTCATTAAAAATTAAACTCTTGAGAGAACTTTGCCTATAAAAATATTCCCAAAGTTCGAATCAGGCTCTCATTCAGGGTGCAAAATAAGGAGCGCTACAGCCCAGTGGTTAGCCCCTGGGAATTGACACTTGGACGGCCCAGGTTTGATTCCTGCCACTGCCAAAACTGCCGCCGTGTTCACGCAGAGAACGATCATGTTAAATATGTGGACCCATATGTCCATCCGAGAGGTTGGTGATAGAGGAAGGAGGGTAAGTTCCCTGTGGATGGCTCCCCCAATGGGTTCCGGTCTAAGTTGGGTGACACTTTCTGGTCATCCAAATAGATATCTTATACCTTATTGGTAGGTCGGACAGTCTGGGTTGAAAAGGAAGAAGGGTGCAAAATAAGGGAATATTTTTCATTAGCAAACTGCTAATCAAAATTTCATTTCTATAGCAGTTTCGATATTTTGACTCGCAGTTCATAACCATTATTTCACTAGTTCTTAAAAAATGTAGCTATAAACACATCGAGATGCCGGGTTTTAAATATAAAAGAAAAACCATGAATATTACAGGAGCTATGCACGTATATGAAAAGATTTTTTTTTACCGTTATGAATCATTTGTTGTAATTTTTAAAATAAAGGCTCAAAATGCGATTCAAATTTATTTTAACATAGCAAAACACAAATTTTCTATCGCAATTTGAGATGCGAAACCGCTTTTTTTTTGCACCCTGCTCTCATTGCAGATAAGGTAACTGCATCCATGAACATATAAAGCTGACATGAAAGTTTAAATCAAATCTCAGATTCACAACAGCATTCCCATCAAGTAATTTAGATTATAAATGCTTTAAGTGATATATTTATCAACGCTTTAATGTTATATTATCTATATAATAAAAGGCAATGTCTGTGTGTGTGTGTGTGTGTGTCTGTCTTATACACTATACGTTTCGCGACCGCGCGTCGGAGAGCTACGAAATTTGGCAATCGGAGACCTGGGGGGGAGGGAAGGGGACACGTGAAAACCGATTTTCAAAATTCTAATTATTTTTTTATTTATTTAATGTTTTATGCGATTTCGACCTTTTTTTGCCCTTTTTGCCCTTTTTTCTCCACGATCCAGACGTCGTAGAAAAAAACAACTCACACCATCGGAAAGAGCAGACAATTGCGAGTAAAAATATATCAATTTCAAATCTCCATTTCGATTTCTAATATTTTTTAAAGATTTTAAAACAAAAGTCACTTTTGGCTCAAAAAAACGATTTTTGGTTTTTAAATTCTCGCATAGTAAAAAGTACTCATAATTTCGACTAATAATTTACATTTTTAGAAAGCTGAAATATCTGGCATTCTTACAAGTCTAATCTGGTCCAGAAATAATGAAAATTGCCTTCAGGATCGCAATTTTAAAGACGTCATGATTTTAAATTTCTCGGCGTTCCGCTTCGTTTCTCCCCCGCTGAAGCAGGGAAGGTGGTGGGTGGGGACGTCAAGGTGGAGGTGACGTCACGGTTCTGAATAGAGCTCCTTTGCTCTATATAAATTATTATATTTATATTTTAAATGATGGGACGATCTGGATTTTTTAAATGTATATTTTAACTTTTGGATATTTTAAATGGATATTTTAATTTTATGGATATTTTAAATGATGGAACAATGAAACAATGGCATGAGGATGATGGAATTAAGCATATGGTCATTTTAAATTGCAAATTAGCGCGCGGGAAGTTAGCGGTAGGCCCGGTTCGATTCCCGCCACTGCCAAAACTGCCGCCGTGTTTACGTGGAATACGATCACGTTAAATATGTGGGTCCGTAAGTCCTTCCGAGAGGTTGGTGGTAGGGGAAGGAGGGTACGGTCTAAATTGGGTGAATAAAAAGAAAGTTATGGAGATTGTCGCGGAGGGCGCGGCAGCCCAGTGGTTAGCGCGCGGGAATTGCACTCAGTAGGCCCGGGTTCGATTCCCGCCACTGCCAAAACTTACGCCACGTTCACGCAGAGTACGATCACGTTAAACATGTGGGTTCGTGAGTCCTTCCGAGAGGTTGGTGGTAGGGGAAGGAGGGTACGGTCTAAATTGGGTGAATAAAAAGAAAGTTATGGAGATTGTCGCGGAGGGCGAAGTAGCCCAGTGGTTAGCGCGCGGGAATTGCACGCGGTAGGGACGGGTTCGATTTCCGCCACTGACATGGAGTACGATCACGTTAAACATATGGGTCCGTATGTTTTTCCGAGAGGTTGGTGGTAGGGGAAGGAGGGTACGTTCCCTGTGGATGCCTCCCCCACTGGGTTCCGGTCTAAATTGGGTGGCACATCCTGGCCGTCCAACCAGTTACCAGGCCCGGGTTCGATTCCCAAAATTGCCGCCGTGTTTACGCGGAGTACGAGCACGTTAAACATGTGGGTCCGTGAGTCCTTCCGAGAAGTTGGTGGTAGGGGAAGGAGGGTACGGTCTAAATTGGATGAATAAAAAGAAAGTTATGGAGATTGTCGCGTAGGGCAAAGTAGCCCAATGGTTAGCGCGCGGAAATTGCACTCGGTAGGCCCGGGTTCGATTCCCAAAATTGCCGCCGTGTTTACGCGGAGTACGATCACGTTAAACATGTGGGTCTGTAAGTCCTTCCGAGAGGTTGGTGGTAGGGGAAGAAGGGTACGGTCCCTGTGGATGCTTCTCCCACTTGGTTCCGGTCTAAATTGGGTGAATAAAAAGAAAGTTATGAAGAATATCGCGGAGGGTGAAGTACCCCAGTGGTTAGTGCGCGGGATTTGCACTTGGTAGGCCCGGGTTCGATTCCCAAAATTGCCGAATAAAAATAAAGTTATGGAGATTGTCGCGGATGGCACGGTAGCCCAGTGGTTAGCGCGCGGGAATTTCACTCGGTAGGCCCGGGTTCGATTCCCGCCATTGCCAAAACTGCAGCCGTGTTCACGCGGAGTACGATCACGTTAAACGTGTGGGACTGCAAGTCCTTCCGAGAGGTTTGTGGTAGGGGAAGGAGGGTACGGTCTCTTTGGATGCCTCCCCCATTGGGTTCCGGTCTAAATTGTGTGGCACTTCCTGGCCTTCCAAGCAGTTACCTTACACCTTTCTGGTAGGTCGCGCCAACGAGTTTGCCACGGTCAGAATTTTCAAGGGTAGCGAACAGGCTGGTCGCCAAAGGCGGCTAGTCTTAAATAATAAAAGGCAATGTCTGTGTGTGTGTCTGTGTGTCTGTGTGTCTGTCTGTCTTATACACTATACGTTTCGCGACCGCGCGTCGGAGAGCTACGAAATTTTGCAATCGGAGACCCTGGGGGGTGAGAAGGGGACACGTGAAAACCGATTTTTAAAATTTTAATTATTTTTTTTGTTATTTAATGTTTTATGCGATTTCGACCGTTTTTTGACCTTTTTGCTCTTTTTTCTCCACGATCCGGACATCGTAGAAAAAAACAAATCACACCATCGGAAAGAGCAGAGAATTTCGAGTAAAAATATATCAATTTAAAATCTGAATTTCGATTTCTAATATTTTTTAAAGATTTTAAAACAAAACTCACTTTTTGCTCAAGAAAACGATTTTTGGTTTTTAAATTCTCGCATAGTAAAAAGTACTCATAATTTCGACTAATAATTTACATTTTTAGAAAGGTCAAACATCTGGCATTCTTACAAGTCCAATCTGGTCAGGAAATATTCCGTATTGCCCACAGGATCGGGATTTTAAAAGTTTCCGAATTTCAATTTCTCGGCGTTCCGCTCGGCGTGCCGCTTCGTTTCTCCCCCGCTGAAAGAGGGAAGGTGGTGGGTGGGGACGTCAAGGTGGAGGTGACGTCACGGTTCTGAATAGAGCTCCTTTGCTCTATATAAATTATTATATTTATATTTTAAATGATGGGACGATATGGATTTTTTAAATGTATATTTTAACTTTTGGATATTTTAAATGGATATTTTAAATGATGGAACAATGAAACAATGGAATGAGGATGATGGAATTAAGCATATGGTCATTTTAAATTGCAAATTAGCGCGCGGAAAGTTAGCGGTAGGCCCGGGTTCGATACCCGCCACTGCCAAAACTGCCGCCGTGTTTACGTGGAATACGATCACGTTAAATATGTGGGTCCGTAAGTTCTTCCGAGAGGTTGGTGGTAAGGGAAGGAGGATACGGCCCCTGTGGATGCCTCCCCCACTGGGTTCCCGTCTAAATTGGATGAATATATAGAAAGTTATGGAGATTGTCGCGGAGGGCGCGGCAGCCCAGTGGTTAGCGCGCGGGAATTGCACTCAGTAGGTCCGGGTTCGATTCCCGCCAGTGCCAAAACTTACGCCACGTTCACGCAGAGTACGATCACGTTAAACATGTGGGTTCGTGAGTCCTTCTGAGAGGTTGGTGGTAGGGGAAGGAGGGTACGGCCTAAATTGGGTGAATAAAAAGAAAGTTATGGAGATTGTCGCGGAGGGCGAAGTAGCCCAGTGGTTAGCGCGCGGGAATTGCACGCGGTAGGCCCGGGTTCGATTTCCAAAATTGCCGCCGTGTTCACGCGGAGTACGATCACGCGGAATAAACATGTGTGTCTGTAAGTCCTTTCGAGAGGTTGGTGGTTGGGGAAGGAGGGTACGGTCCCCGTGGGTGCCTCTCCCACTGGGTTCGGGTCTAAATTCGGTGAATAAAAAGAAAGTTATGGAAAATGTCGCGGAGGCCGAAGTACACCAGTGGTTAGCGCGCGGGAATTTCACTGGGTAGACCCGGGTTCGATTCCCGCCACTGCCAAAACTGCAGCCGCGTTCACGCGGAGTACAATCCCGTTAAACATGTGGGATCGTAAGTCCTTCCGAAAGGTTGGTGGTAGGGGAAGGAGGGTACGGTCCCTGTGGATGTCTCCCCCACTGAGTTCCGGTCTAAATTGGGTGGCACTTCCTGGCCGTCCAAACAGTTACCTTACACCTTCTGGTAAGGTCGCGCCAGCGAGTGTGCCACGGTTACAATTTGCCACGGTCAGAATTTTCAAGGGTAGCGAACAGGCTGGTCGCCAAAGGCGGCTAGTCTTAAATAATAAAAGGCAATGTCTGTGTGTCTGTCTGTGCGTCTGTCTGTCTGTCTGTCTGTCTTATACACTATACGTTCAGCGACCGCGCGTCGGAGAGCTACGAAATTTGGCAATCGGAGACCTGGGGGGGAGGGAAGGGGACACGTGAAAACCGATTTTTAAAATTTGAATTATTTTTTTTGTTATTTAATGTTTTATGCGATTTCGACCGTTTTTTGACATTTTTGCCCTTTTTTCTCCACGATCCAGACGTTGTAGAAAAAAACAAATCACACCATCGGAAAGAGCAGAGAATTTCGAGTAAAAATATATCAATTTCAACTCTCAATTTCGATTTCTAATATTTTTTAAAGATTTTAAAACAAAAGTCACTTTTGGCTTCAAAAAACGATTTTTGGTTTTTAAATTCTCGCATAGTGAAAAGTACTCATAATTTCGACTAATAATTTACATTTTTAGACAGCTGAAATATCTGGCATTCTTACAAGTCTAATTTGGTCCAGAAATAATGAAAATTGCCTTCAGGATCGCAATTTTAAAGACGCCATGATTTTAAATTTGTCGGCTACCGGCTCAGTTCTTCAACGGCATTTTCCTCCCATCCGCAGTAGTTTCTTCCCCGTCTCCATGGAGACCGCGCTTTCGGTTTTAAATGAATTACGAGCATAAGTGTTGTATACATCGGGCGAAATTATTATATTTATATGATATTTTAAATGGATATTTTAAATAATTTAAATGATTGAATTATGGTGGTTTGAATTGTGGTGATGTATTTGAAATTATTATATTTATGGATTGGTGGAACGATATGGATGATTTTTTGATTTTAAATGGATATTTTAATTTATGGATATTTTAATTTATAGATATTTTAAATGGATATTTTAATTTTATAGCTATTTTAAATGATGGAACGATGGAACGAGGATGGTGGAATTAAGAGCCTAGCATATGGTCATTATAAATTTAAATTAGCGCGCGGAAAGTTAGCGCGCGAGAATTGCACTCGGTAGGCCTGGGTTCGATTCCCGCCACTGATGCGGAGTACGATCACCTTAAACATATGGGTCGATAATTCCTTCCGAGAGGTTGGTGGCAGGGAAAGGAGGGTACGGTCTCTGTGGATGCCTCCCCCACTGGGTCCTGGTCCAAATTGGGTGAATAAAAAGAAAGTTATGGAGATTGTCGCGGAGGGCGCGGTAGCCCAGTGGTTAGCGTGCGGGAATTTCACTCGGTAGGCCCGGGTTCGATTCCCTCCACTGACAAAACTGCTGCCGTGTTCACGCGGAGTACGATCACGTTAAACATGTGGGTCCGTAAGTCCTTCCGAGAGGTTGGTGGTAGAGGAAGGAGGGTACGGACCCTGTGGATGACTTTCCCACTGGGTTCCGGTCTAAATTGGGTGAATAAAAAGAAGGTTATGGAGATTGTCGCGGAGGGCGCGGTAGCCCAGTGGTTGGCGCGCGGGAATTGCACTCGGTAGGCTCGGGTTCGATTGCCGCCACTGCCAAAACTGCTGCCATTTTCACGCGGAGTACGATCACGTTAAACATGTGGATCCGTAAGTCCTTCCGAGAGGTTGTTGGTAGAGGAAGGAGGGTACGGACCCTGTGGATGCCTCCCCTACTGGGTTCCGGTCTAAATTGGGTGAATAAAAAGAAGGTTATGGAGATTGTCGCGGAGGGCGCGGTAGCCCAGTGGTTAGCGCGCGGGATTTGCACTAGGTAGGTCCGGATTCGATTCCCGCCATTGCCAAAACTGCCGCCGTGTTCAGGCGGAGTACGATCACGTTAAACATGCGGGACCGTAAGTCCTTCCGAGAGGTTGGTGGTAGGGGAAGGAGGGTACGGTCCCTGTGGATGCCTCCCCCACTGAGTTCCTGTCTAAATTGGGTGGCACTTCCTGGCCCTCCAAACAGTTACCTTACACTTTACTGGTAGGTCGCGCCAGCGAGTGTGCCACGGTTAGAATTGCCACGGTCAGAATTTTCAAGGGTAGCGAACAGGCTGGTCGCCAAAGGCGGCTAGTACTAAATATTTTGGAGTGGGGGCCATAATTTATGAAATGCAGTGGGTGAAATAATTGTGAAATACTGTAACCACATATATGAATCATGCAATACTATTTACTAATTGTCATTTGTAATTGTGGCAAGAAAACATTTAAAACAGAATAAAATATTTAATATTTATGTTTGCAAGCAATTAAATATATTGTAGAAAACTTGAAAGTAAGAGAATTCAACATAAAATAATACTGATGATTAAAATGATTTTAAAAATGCGAGCAGGATAAATTTACAATGAACCAGATGTTTTGAAATCCACTTAATCCAAAGAAAAATACCCAGCTAGCTGAAATATTTTAAAAATTACATTATGTGTTCAAATACGAATTGAAGTTTGAATGAATTTTGATAATTATACATACGTAAATAAAAAAAGATATCTATCCGTAATAGAAAATTTCATTTCTAGAGCAGTTTCGATATTTTGACTTGCAGTTCACAACTATTATTTCACTAGTTCTTAAAAAATGTACGATGAAGACAAAAAAATTAAATCTCCGTGTTTTAGAACATAAACTGCAATTAATGGAAACCCTTCTTCTGAAATATATCAAATAACTTTAAATTGTTTAATTGATTGACATATCTCGCTACGTGTATGTGTTATGTCACATAGCGTCACCTTCAGTCGTGTCACCTTCAGTCGTGTTGGGCGCGGTAGCCCATTGGTTAGCGCGCTGGAGTTGCACTCGGTAGGCCCGGGTTCGATTCCAGCCACTGCCAAAACTGCCGCCGTGTTCATGCGGAGTACGATCACGTTAAACATGTGGGTCCGAAAGTCCTTCCGAGAGGTTGGTGGTAGGGGAAGGAGGGTACGGTCCCTGTGGATGCCTCCCCCACTGGGTTCCGGTCTAAATTGGGTGGCACTTCCCGACCGTCCAAACAGTTACCTTACACCTTTCTGGTAGGTCGGACGGTCTGGGTTTCAACAACAACAACATAGCGTCACCTTCAGTCGTGTCCAGTATAGGCGGGATGGAGGCGAAACCGTAGTAAGTAGTAATTTGGACACCCCGTCTCAATATATGCGACTTTTCAAGCATATTGAAGCCCAGTAAGGTTTCTGGGTTATCATATTTGGCGGTTTAATACGGACTTCAAATATTGATTTAAACGCCTAAATATTTGATAACGTTAACAAATTTTTCATTGAGCTACATTTTTATAAATATGAATAAGATTGGAGTAACATTTGTAACTTAGCGACACTTCTTAACAAGAATTGATTATGTGATTCCCACTCTATAAGCAGATTAACAAATAAGGAGTGAAATATATGGACATCTCTTTTTAACTTTTTTCCAAAAACTCGGTTTTATTAAAATTCATCAAATACTTAGATGTATATTTCTATTTCATATCTGTTACAGTTCCAATATTATATAGAAAAATTTATCGTCTTATTATGAGTCCAGAAAGACCTTGCAATTTTTCAACACATATTCTAAATTATGAAAAGTTGTTTTGAAATATATTTCTGATGATACATAGCGGTGGGTGAATTACTTGGGGGTGTCGCACTTCAAAATAAAATTGTGCATTTCATCCTCTTTAAATAAAATCGGGCATTTTAGCATTTATAAACTCGTGCAGTTTAGTATTTTTAAACAAAATCAAGTATTTTAACACTTTTAAATATACTTGTGAATTTTAGCGACTTTTAAACAACATTTCAAATTGCAGTGCTTTTTAAATAAAGTTGCTAATTTTAGCGTTTTTAAATGAAATTGTAAATTTTAGCACCTTTAAAAGGAAAACACAAAATTACGAGCTTTGAAAATCAAATCGTAAACTTTAGAGCTTTTAATAAAAATATTCAGTTTTGATATTTAACATTAGCACTTTTTTATACAATCATGAATTTGAATGTTTTTACATAAAATTGTATATTTTAGAGCTTTTAAATAAAATAGAAAATTTAAGGATTTTTAAATAAAATTGTAGTAATAGCAATAAATTATATAAATCTGTATTGCAAACGATATATTTTTAAGCTTACCACAAAAAAAAATTGAAGTATTTTAAAAGACAGTATTGATTAAATCTTATAAACTAAAAAGACAGAACGCCAAAGTTTACATTAAATGATTAGCGTCAATCATCGACTTGGCGATGAAAATATCAGTGTCGTTCCAATGTAATTTCGTGTTATTCGGTATAATTTCCATCAGTTTTTCGAAAAACCATATTTGATCATTAATTAGCTTGTATGATAAATGTATTTTGATTGATTTACCTTTTTAGCTTATGTTTACATAATTGTTATTATATGGTATATATATATATATATATATATATACATATATAATTTGAAGCTATTATACTTCTAGGTTTGGAAGAGCTGATAATATATTCAGGATGATGCTTTGACTACAAACCACGTTTACTAAGATAATACTGTAACAACTAAAAATCATTAATAATATACATACTGCAGTTACCGAAATTATAAAATGGGTGTTTAAAATAAATACTTTACATAAAAATAGAAGTTTCAATTTCAATGTTGTAGAACTTAGCTCGTACAAGTTAGCTTCTGTAACTGGTATCCATTGACCCCACTGATTACTAATAACCCATTTTTTTTATTCCCTCTTCGTTTCTGAGAAAACGAAATAACGTATAATATTTTCTAGTATGTTTAAAGCAGTTCAGTACAGAACATCTACCCATAATTATTTCAATAATACTTCATAATGTGAAAATACAAATAGAGCTAATGCTAATGGATTACGTTTCCAGCCTTGGTGGGCTTCAATATGCTTGCCGAGTCAGCTCGTATATAGAGGAGCCTTACACATAGGTATCGAGATATGTCAATCAAGCAGCAGAGATTCACGCCAGGCAATTTATCTGGATATAATTTTTTAAACAATTTGAAGGTATTTCATGTATTTCAGAAAGAGGATTTTCATTAATTTGCCATTTATGTGTTCTAAATCAGGGAGAGTTAATTTTTTGTCTTCATCGTATTACGGATGGAAACATTTCTATGTAAGTAAAGCATCCTTTTCTATTTACGTATGTATAATTATCGAAACTCCTTCAAGCTACGATTCGTATTTGAGCACGTAATGTAATTTTTGAAATATTTCAGCGAGCTGGGTATTTTTCTTTGGATTAGGTGGATTTTAAAATATCTGATTCATTGTAAATTTATCTTGACTCATTTTAAAAATCATTTTAATTATCAGTATTATTTGGTGCTGAATTCGAGTTCCTATTACTTTCAAGTTTTCTACAACATATTTAAAGCTTGTAAACATGAATATCAAATATTTTTATTCTGTTTTTAATGTTTTCTTGCTACAATTACAAATGACAATTAGCAAATAGTATTGCATGATTCATGTATGTAGTTACAATATTTAGCAACTACCTAATATTTCACCTACTGCATTTTATAAATAATGGCCCCACTATGAGCCCTTAATCTGTTGCTTGTAGTACACTTCAAAATATTTAGTATAATATACCATTAAAGCATTGATAAATATACCACTTAAAGCATTGATAATCTAAATTACTTCATAGGAATGCTGTTGTGAATTTGAGATTTCATTTAAACTTTTACCAGCTATATATGTTCATGGATGCAGCTACCTTATCTGCAATGAGAGCAGGGTGCAAAATAAGCGGTATCGCATTGCAAATCGCGATAGAAAATTTGTGTTTTGCTATGTAAAAATAAATTTGAATCGTATTTTGAAACTTAATTTTAAAAATCATAATGATTCATAACGGTAAAAGAAAAAATCTTTCTGCAAACGTGCATAACTCCTTTAATATTCATGATTTTTTTTATATTTCAAACCCGACTTTTCGATATGTTTATA
Organism: Amaurobius ferox; assembly: GCA_951213105.1. Taxonomy (NCBI): domain Eukaryota; kingdom Metazoa; phylum Arthropoda; class Arachnida; order Araneae; family Amaurobiidae; genus Amaurobius; species Amaurobius ferox. Next base: position 67,487,493 of record OX578146.1, read on the forward strand.
GGTACATTTTTTACGAAATCGTGAAATAATAGTTGTGAACTGCTAGTCAAAATATCGAAACTGCTACAGAAATGAAATTTTCATTAGCAGTTTGCTACTGAAAAATATTCCCTTATTTTGCACCCTGAATGACAGCCTGATTCAAACTTTGGGAATATCTTTTATGAGCGAAGTTCTTTCAAGAGTCTTAATTTTTAATAAATTAGAAGCCGGCTATATGGTAGAACTTAATATATCTGTCCCCATAGAAATTCACATTGTTGTGGCATATAGAAAGTTTTCTCGCTGCCATTGCAGATATTAATTATTCCATGTTGATAACATGTTTTTTTAAAATAAAATATAAATATCCCTTCATATTACGTCAGTCGAATGAGTACTTAGAATGTTAACGATATTGTACACAAATATTTGTTCAGAAATTATTTAAAAAATTTATATGTTTTTTAAACTACACTAAAAATTTGCATGCACAATGATTTAAAAAAAAATGATATGCATCCTGAGATTGTTAGTTAAAAACATCATATCAATTTCATACCAAATCTTTTCAGACATAGTTAGAGATGTGTATAGGTAAATTTTCCATTTTTATTTTATTTTAATAGATTTGAAAATTAACTCCTTTTACACTGCTTTTTAAAAAGCAAGTAACTTTACAAGTCTTTGATTATTTAGTTTTTCAATTTTGAGGAGGATGGATCAGTCATGATAATAGATCAGTCATGTAAAAATAATTTGCAGAGACTGAAAAACGGGTCCAAAATTTGCAAATATAAAGTTTCATGATATATATTTTAGCCAGGTTACATTTAAGACTTAAAGTGATGTAGAAATTATCAGATGTCTAACTAAAATGAGGTATGAAATAAGAAAATTAATTTAAAACAAAATATTGAGCAATAAATATTATTTTTTCCAAACGCATTAGACAAAATGGTCACTGTATAGTACGTGAAAAACATTTAAATTAATTTATATATTATAAAGTAAACACCGATAAACAGAAATCTGCATACAAAAACATTTAGTCTATTACAATAAATATACCTTACTACAGCTGAATGGACCTGAATATAGCCACCGTCAGAAATTTTGGGCATATACAAAAAATGTGCACCCTTCTTTATTTTACACGTTATTGATCTATTTTCACAAACGGTTTAGGCAAAAAGAGGCCCTGTGATAGAACAGTCCTGTTGTCAGTGAAAGGGGATTGCACTCGGATGACCTAAGTTTGATTCCCAGCTCTGCCCAAACTGTCTATGTGTTCATGCGGAGTACGGGAACGTTAAATATGTGGGCCTGTAAGTTCTTCTGAAAGATTCAGTCCCTGTGGATGCTGCCCCATTGGGTTCTGGTCTAAATTGGATGGCACTTCTCGGCCATTTAAACAGATACCTTACACCTTCGGGTAGGTTAGATGGTCTGTGTAAAAATAAAGCTTCCCTGGTCCCTATGCAAAGTATTCTTTTGCCTTATCTATCAGTGCCTCTGTACTAGGCTGCAGTTTGAGAGATATGTAATACTGTTTTAAGTAATTATTCGATAATAACTGAATTACAATTAAAATAAATTAATGACATTTACAAATTTATTGAAGTGAAATCCCGGTTTTGTAATACAAACGTTATATGCATGAAAACAAAATATAAAGAAAACTCCATTTCAATTAGAATATAAAAATCAAGGAAAATATATAAGAAAATAAGTAGACCACTTATCAAGTTTTACTTTATCATTTGATAAAAGTTTAATCAAGAACAATTCCAAATATATATTCGTATATTAATTATTATTAATTATTCGTATATTTATTATTATTCATTCAAGATTGATTTGGTTTCTATAAGAATTTTTTACCTCGACTTTGATATATAGACTTGTAAATTTCCTTTATAAGTTCTAATTTATACAAAAAAAATTGAAGCAAATAATAAATAAATTCAAAGAATGTAAGGTGAAATTGAATAAATTAAAACATCAGGATATTTGAGATGAATGTCTCATATTTTTAAAAAAATATCATTTGCATATGTTGAGTTTTTAACTCTGAAAAATGTTGAAACAACCCTATAATATCGAAACATCTATAATTTAGCAATTTTCCAAGTCAAATTTCCTATTAACTATTAAGAAAACAGCCAGCTTCGACATGCTTATCAAAGACTTGCTGTAGTTCGAGTATAAATTGTGTGCATATTTCTTTTTAGTTCCATTTCCAATGGAGTATCTTCCGATGTGGATAGACAGAGAGAGATTCGTCTCTCCTGAAAATCCTGCTTGATGCTTAGCTTTACTAAATAAAGTAAAAATACTTTGTTTATTTATATTTAGACAGAGAATGTTTTATCAATTTATTTTGGATAATATATAATTAAAATAAAAGTAACTTGATCTCAAATTATTTGAATAGACGCTATCTCCCTTGTCAACTATAAAACCAAAATAAATAAAATATCTTTAAAAAATTAACTCCTTATAAAAATTTAAAACAAAATTTTAACATGTTACATATAGAAACGTACAATGTTACCGAATTGATTTTTAAATGAAATGATAAAATCAGTGGTGTGCAGCGATATTTTGCTTTAGGCGAGCACAACATTTAATACTGGTATATGAAAACAATAGGAAAAATATATTACAGTCAACCCTCCTATAACGCGGTACTCTCATAATGCGGATTCTATATAATGTGGAGCAAAAATTAAGACATCCCTTTCATGAGACGATACTTATAAAACGCGTAATCTTATAACGAGGTTTCTTTACAATACCACTCAGTTTAAGCAGTCTCCCTATAGTATGAATTTTCTATAACACTTTTACGGTTCGAAATTAATGGGGAATTCCCCTGTTTTTTCATTTACGTACATCACCATATTTCAATTTCAGTTATCAGGGAAATCCCCTGTAAAAAAATTAATACCTTCACCTCAAATGCATTCATTGGTAGACGAAAATATGGGTATAGAATGGGTTTCAAATTTTAATTTAAGTGATGTGAAAAGGGGACTGGGTTTAGGTAAACAATTAGAAAATTACTTTATTGAAAATGATCTTTCATCAGTGCGAAGTTCAAAGTTTAAAAGAGAATTACAAAATTGTTTATCTCCTTTTTGAGAGATTTTTGTAGAGTTACAAATTAAAACTACAGATGAAAACGAAAATGAAGATATGCAAAGTGAAGAGGACATTAATAGAATTAGGCCGCTAATATTTAACAGCGATGATGAATATTAATAGGATTTCTGATGGAAAAAAGTTATTAAGTTTATATTTCACATTGTTTTTTTAATTTTCTTATAAAGACTTAAACTCAGTAAAAATAATTCGAAATGTAAACATATATTTATTGCCTTTTATATCTGTAAATTTATATTTCATAACTATTTTCATTATAACATGGTACTCTAAAAATACAGTTTTATATAACGTAGAATGAATCAGCCGGATTTATATGTTCTGAGTTCCACTTAATGAGGTTTTCGTATAACACGGTACGAATTGTTCTGTATTGTACTAATTCCGAGTTTCTTATAACGCGGTATGCGGTTTTCATATAACATGGTACGAATTAACCTGATTTGCATTAATCTGAGTTTCATACAACGCGGTATGAATTAACGCTAAAGTGACGGAAGCGGTCATTTTGGACCGTATAACTACCTTCAGAAACTATTCCTACGAAACAGCTAATCCCAGCTCATTGAAATTTTATGACTTTTATTATTTTCTTTGCAAAAAATCTGATGTGGGCAGCACATGACTTTCCTTATATAATGCAATGAATTTACTACTTTTACAGCAAAAAATAGGTTATTCTTATAACGGACACTTATATTCTTTCCAAGATATTGAATTTTCTTCAATTAGTCGTCATTTTAATCCCTTTGGCGAGATTTTCGTTAATTTGGCAGCATTTAAAAATATAGCCAATTCACTCGAAAATTTAGGGGGGGGGGGGGTCTGAACATTCGATTGTGTTTTAAAACAATAGGCTCCCAGTATTCATGGATTGTGATATTTGTACCAAATTTCATTCGAATCGCTCCATTCGTTCGTGAGATATCGTCTCCACACACACACACACACACACACACACATCACTTCAAAAATGCTCTATTCGTGATCAGGGATGCTTGAAACGTGCTCTCCCGTCGAGAACTCGAATTTGAATTTTCGACCCCGTCACAATACTTTCCTTATACGTTATGTACATAAGGAAAGTAAAAATGTGTCGAAGAAACATCCTAAATTCTGTAACTATGATGTTTTGTTTTGATTTAAAGGTAGGTGTATTTTTTCTATGGCGGTTAAATTGACCGCTGCCCGTCGTTCTAGGTAGTTCAAAATATCCGTCATTCTAGTGTTAATCGCATTATGGGAGGGTTGACTGTACTGTTGAACCTATTTGTACATAAATTCCAATCTTCCAGAATACACATTAATGACATTTTTGTGGAAATTAAAGAGTTCCTATTTCTCAAATTTGAAGAAAACTTTTTAAGATACAACTAAAATTTGTATTTTTGCTGTTAGATGATGCGTCATCACATATCAATAAGAAATTGGCAGACTGCTTCTCTAATCAGTTTATTTTGGCTAATTAGACTTTTCTGCTGGCGCTGGCATTGTAAGCATGCAAAGCAGCATTGATATCGGGAAGATTAATTTGAGCTCGGTGACCAATAATCTATCATCAATCAGACCCAAAACAATTTTAGACCAAAAACATGCAATATGTGCAATATCATTTTGAAAGATATGTTGCATTCACTTTTTAAACTAAAATATGCACATAAAATGATTTTTGTAATAAACTTGGAACTGACATTTATTACTTGAAAAAATTGCACAATTTTTTTTTCTATTTACTTTATGTTTCAGGGTAAAAAATATTTAAGCTTCATTGTATTATCTCGAGAACGGCTCTTGATAATTTCTAAACAATGAAGATTTGTGTCCATTCATTTCTGGTTAAAAGTTTGTATATACAAAATATTTATTCATTTAATAACAGTGAGTTTAGTTTATTTTTTCCAATAAAGATAAAGTCTCGGGAATGGCACATGTTATCGTCATAAAAATAAGATGGCATTCACATGTAAATAAAAGTAACATATTAAATACTTATTTTTGTAACATCTTTACACGTCATTATGTTTTTATAATGCTTATTCGATTTTCTAAAATAAATGTTCGAAAACTGGAGGGACTTCTCCGTGGTCCGTTCACTTCCAAAATTAATAGGTCTCTGATGTTCATTAATTGAAATAATAACACTAAACACTATTCGATTTGCACAATTTGTTAGAGATATATATATAGCACTGCTTGTAAGACAAAAAAGTTTTCTACTAAACAAGATTTATTTGATGATGTCGACTCTAATAATAAATATGCACAGCTGTATTTAGCAAATGGTTGCTTTTGAATGAAGACTTCCCAATCAATCCATAGCAATTAATTTTGATATGCTAGGATAAATCATTCGCAAAAATTCCTTTCTAGTGAAGTTTTCTTAACCTCTTACCTTTACAACTCCTTAGAAGGTGAACTTAATGTTCACACTCTTGCAATCCCTTCTTTCATTAATAATGAAATCAATTGTCATAAGCTTATTTGAAACAGAGCTCGAAATGGAAAATTTCACGAACCGGAATATCAAATCATTCGTATCATATTTCCGACAAAAAAAAAAATCTGATGTGGGCAGCACTTGGCTTTTCCTATATAATGCAATGGATTTACGTTTTTCACAGTGAAAATATAATGTATAGAATCTACGCCACAATGGTTTTAGTTGAATTGTACATCAGGTACTTTCCTGATGACAACATCTGAAACTAGTTCGAAGTAATAAATTTACTCATATTTCATGGAACTCTAGTGACAATTATCACTATTGATAGCATACGCAATAAATAATGTTGTCCATATATTAAAATATTTTAATAATTAATTCAAAGTTGGCATCGTTTTGCAAATTTTAACGATATTTTCGTCAATCTGGGTCAAAAGATAGCCATGTTGGCGATATTTTATTAAATGAGTCGACAAATTCGCCAAGTTTTACAGATAAACAGAGATAAGAGCATTTCTTATATATATAAATGACGGTTGGAAAATTATTAGGTGTCAAAATTTAAAATAATTACACAAAGTATCTTCTTCCGAGAATAGAATGAACTAGATCCGGGAGAATGATGTTAACAAATTTATCGCCTAAAATTACATGTGAAAAGTGAACATATTTCAAAATAGTTAATACTTTTTACATTTTTATGTGATTTCTTGATACATTTATTATAAAAACAATAATAACTTAATAACGGTTCATGCTAGCATTCTTAAATTTGCGTCAATAGTGTTTTAATAAAAAAAAATACATACGAAATGATTGTTTTTGTAACATTATTGAAAGTTCTGATTTTTTAACACTTTTCAACAAAGTGAAAAGTATTTTTGTTCATTCTGTCTGTCTGTCCGTTAGCACGATAACTGCCATATAAATTACTTAATCAAAATGAAATTTTAGTATGTTATTCAGACGGTCTATAGGGACCTATGGGAATATAAATGAATAATATCATCCAATTAGTTTTGGATTGAACCCGGGTTGAAAAAATAAAATACATTGAGCCCTATGGGACCTAATTTTTTAAACATTTTTTAAGTGGATTTAAAATTCACAAATTGCTTCGAAAATTTTTGGTAATATTCAAATTGTTCCATAACATATATAAAAAAATTCAGCGAAATATAATCAGTACTTTTTAAAATAAAAATTAAAATAATAATTACATCTCTTATATGAAGCGATCACGTGACCATGATATGAAAAGATCGCGTGACCCACTTCAAAATGATATATGGCATCCATCTTGTCTCAAAATCGTGATTTTTAAAGTTCTTTTTAATTCATATTGAGTGTTGCATCAGTCATAAAACCACTCTAATTTTGCTTAAATTCTGTGCATCTACATACTGAAACAACGCAATTACAATATATTTGAGTTTAAATGATCATCCAAATTTAATTATTTCCACAACGAAGCCTATTTTTCACTTATGTAAAATGTAAACAGCAAAATATGTAGAATGAGTTGTATTAGAATTGCTGTATTTCTTTAACACAAAATTATTTAGCTCATAGAGTCTGCATAGCTGATATGAATGAAATAAGCATTGATTTTACAAAGAGAAGGACGATTTTTTTCGATGAAGTTTTAAGCATAGAGTTTAATTACTTGTAGCTCCATGGTCTTAATTTTTAAATAAAATAAATTATTATAGTATTGTGATGAATGAAATGAATGGAAAAATGTTTATGAATGAAATGCTGCTATTATAGAGAGAGCCAGGCGTGTTATTTTTTCTATGACGTCATTTGAATGAATGTCAGTTATTTTCGATGAAGTTTTCAAATATAATAAATTATCGTAGTATGTATTAAGATAATTCTAAAATTATTACCGAGGAATGTATCGCATTTTAGAGATGTTTAAACCAGGCAATTTATATTTCAATGCCGTCATTTGAATGAAGTTCATTTTTTTCTATGAAGGTTTAAGTTTTCAAATATAATAAATTAATGTAGTATTGTGTAGTAAGTTTAAAAATAATGTAGTAATTAATGTAGTAAGTTTTAAAATATTTCCGAGGAATGTATTGTTTTTTAGACATGTTTAAATAAAATTACATTGAAGTTGGGAAGTGTTTCATAATCATTGCTTTAAACATGATTGATCTTTCTTGTTAAAACTTTCTTTCGAAAGTTTCGAGGTCTTCCAAACATTTGATTGCGTTTAAAATCAATTGGCTTCCAGTGTTTACCCATTGTAATTTTTATACAAAAATGTAATTTTTGGTATAAAAAATGTAAATTTTAAACCAAATTTTGTCCGAAACGCTCCATTTGTTTGTGAGATATCTTCATTCACACACACACATATCACATCAAAAATAATTGATCCGATTTTACGAATGCTTAAAACATGCTCTTCCGTCGAGTCCGTTTCAATCTGCACAGGGAGAGAGCTTCTGGGGAAAAGTGGAACACCCTGTTAATTAAGTCGGCAAGAATACCCAGTTCCTTGCATAGAGCAGTTGGCGTGGCTTGCTTTAGACTTGCCACGGGTCATGATTGCTTACAGAGTTACCTGTATCGAATGGGACGTCTGCCGAATGGGACGTATACAGACGTCTGCCCTCTTAGCGACCATGGCGTTTTCATGATTGGGGGAGCACCTCAACACATGCCCTGCTGTTCTTGACTGTTTTTCTTTATGTGTTACTGACAGGGTTTTTAATGACTATTGTTATCGTTTTTCTTTGTATTGGGATGCTCGTCGACTTACAACTTGAGATCGGAGACGGGCATAAGATAAAAAAAATACGTCGAAAACTCCAGTTTTTGACCTCGTCACAATAATTTCCTTGTACATTATACTATGCACATAGGGAAAGTAAATAAAAAATAATTTACAAAGAATAGATAGCAATTTCATTTATTTTCAAACAATATAAAAACAAAGCTACACAGCATACAAAAAAATTTACTGCAGTATTACATCAACAGAGCTTAGCAAAATGTTATAAACATAATCACAATTTTTTTTTGTGATTATGTTTGTAAATAATAATATGAAATCATAATAACAATTAATTTTTTTTTTAAATTATAATATCAAATATAAAAATACTCAGAGAAAAAGCACACAAAGCGAATTTCATGCATTTTTGATAAACCTGCGGCTATTTTAGATATGATTGTATGTAATGCCTTGCAAATTGCCTATTGTATACGACTCTACGAAGCAAAATAGGCTCACAGATGATAGCTGCATTCTTATTATGCTCATAGATCATAGATGCATTCTTATTATGGTCATAGATCATAGATTCATTCTTGTGATTAGTAATAAAAGACCGAGCCGTGAAAAAGAAGTTGCTTTATTGCACAAGGCCAAATGACTGCTTAGTGTGGCAAGCAGTCTCTGTTTACAAATCATAAAACATAACCACGATGGAATTTCCATATATTTCATGAACCGGGGGCAGCGTTTTGGTGAAGTGCAAGGTTATTATATCTATAGACAGAAGCAGTAACTGAATTGAGAACTGTAATGCAGAATCTCAGTACCGTAGCCAGGTCAAAACTAAGCGCGTTAGGAGTAGCAGTTTGAGACGCAGAAGAGATAGACTTTTATCAGGTTCGCGCACTAATGATTTCTGCTGGTATCATGACAGATTTAAAGAGAAAGTTCGTAAATGTATCTCCCCATGTAAGTGGTCGGGAAACTAGGGAGCACTTCTGTTCTGTCGGCAGCAGATAATGCGAGTGCTGGTTGCCGACAGTTTATATATGAGCGGGCTACGAAAACTAAATTCCTGATTGATAGCGGTGCTGCAATTAAGTTGTTACCTTAAAAGACTTACTTTACGAAAGGACCCGGATGATTTGATTTTGTTTGCGGCTAATTGGATCGGTCGTTAAAACATTTGGTAGTATTAGGTTGAATTTGGATTTCGAAGGAAATTTAATTGGAATTTGACAATTGCTGATATTTCTACGCTCATTTTAGGCGTGGATTTTCTGGAAAGTTTCGGCCTTTTAGTCGACTTAAAGAACCGGCGAATTTGTGATACCGAAACAAAGTTATTTACTCGCGGTTCGATTATTTCCGGATCATCTGTAAGCTTGTCGCTAACTAGGGGAAAACTCGACACGATACCATAATTTCTGAATTTTCTCAGGTGTTTGGTTCCAGCTCTCAAATGCAGTTAAACAGCGAGAGTGATTTAATTACGCATTGTATTGAGCCGGCCCTCCGGTTTTTTCCAAGCATAGGAGGTTAAACCCAGGAAAATTAGTAACATTAAAGGAGGAATTTAAGTGTATGATCGAACAAGGTGTTAGAAGACCTTTAAAAAGTCCATGCGCTAGTCCAATTCATATGGTAAAGAAAAAGGACAATTCTTGGAGAATTTGCGGGGATTTTTGAGAAGTCAACAAAGTTACGACGCATGATAGGTACCCACTTCCACATATCCTTGATTTCGTGATGGGATTAAGGGGTAAAAAGGGGTAAAAAGTAAAAGGCGTATCAGCAAATTCCAGTTAAATTCAGCGATGTTTGTAAAACTGTTGTAACTACTCCGATTGGATTATCCGAATTTCTAAAATTGCCGCATGGACTGTGTAATGCAGGTAGTACAAATCAACGTATTTTAGACAATATCCTTCGTGAGTTAGCGTATTTGGAGGATGTGTTTGTTTCTTCTGATAATGAGGAAATGCATGAAAACACTTATACAGGCGTTCTGGAAATTGAGTGAATACGATCTGGTAGTAATTTTACAAAAATGTGAATTTGGAATTCCTGAGATTTCTTTTTCATATTTTTTAAAATCCGATAAGGGAATTTCTCCGTTGCCGGATAAAGTTGGTAAATTGGTTGAATACACCTGCCCTACTACGGTGAAGTAGTTAAGAACGTTATTGGCAATGTTATTTTTATCACCGATTTTTAAAAAGCGCAGCAGAGAAATAGTCTCAGTTATATGAACTTGTCAGGAATAAGCGTAAGAATGATAAAGCACTTATGGTTTGGACTGATGAGGCTAGGGAGGCGTTTGAATTTTGTAAAAAGGCTATTGTTGATGCAAATTCCCTTGCATTTCCCGCTCCGGATGTACCGTTAGTGTTGATGGTCGATGCTTCCGAGATAGCGACAGGTGCAGTATTGCAACAGCAGGTTGAAAAAGGTAAGGAACCTTTAGGGTTTTTTTCTAAAAAACTTTCCCCTGTGCAAATTAAATACGGCACGTTTGATCGGGAGTTATTAGGAGTTTATGCAGCTGTTAATCACTTTAGGCATATGCTGAAAGGTCGTAATGTAATTGTTTACACTGACCATATGCTATTAACGTATGTATTTAATCAAAAGCTGAATAATTCTTCTGTTCGACAGGTTTGACATTTGGAACTAATCAGTCAGTATGCAACTGATATAAGGTACATTTCGGGGGATGAAAATATGGTCGCTGTTACTTTGTCTAGAATCAATACTATGAGCTTGTCTGGTCCTATTGATTTTGAGGGTATTGGGGCAGATCAGTTAGAGGATTAAGAGTTGCAGGGTTTGTTAAAAACGCACACAGGTCTTGAGTTGCATCTTATATCTTTCCCTGCTTGTAATAGTTTTACTTATTGTGACATGAATGTGCCTAGACCTTTCATTCTAGCTATTTGGAGGAAGACAGTGTTCGAAAAGATACATAACCTACCACATCCTGGTACGAAAGTAACAGTGAGGTTGTTACAACAACGTTTTGTGTAACGTTCTATTAGAAAGGATTGTGCTGAGAGGTGCCGACAATGTCTTGAATGCCAAAGAACCAAGGTATGCAACAGCAGGTTGCGTACCTTGTTGGTTAAGCATACTAGAACACTGTTAGCGGAATTTCCTCGTGCCTCAAATCGATTTTGCTAAGTACATTTGGACATCGTAGGACCATTACTATCGTCTAAAGGAAACCGATACCTGATGACGTGCATCGACAGGTAGACACGCTGGCCGGAAGCGGTTCCGATTCAGGACCAGACAGCGGAGACAGTTTCTGAGGTTTTTCTCAACAATTGAATAGCGTGTTTTGGAGTGCCAGAGGTTATCACGGCAGATCGAGGATCACATGTTGAGTCTCAGCTGTTCCAGTGCTTATCCAAATACTTAGGAGTACACAAATGTCGTACTACCGCATACCACCCTCAAGGGAACGGTATGGTGGAGCGGTTTCACAAAACCCTTAAATCAGCCCTAATGGCGGTGGATTCAGTCCATTGGAGTGAGGCCTTCCCATTGGTGCTATTATCGAAATGATCGGCAGTGCGGAAATAGTTACAGGCTGCACCGACTGACTTCGTTTACGGTACAACCCTCCGCCTGCCGGGTGATATGATTCAGAGTTCTGATCGAGAGGCTATGGCTCCAATAGAGTTTATACAAAACCTCAGGGAATAAATGTTGAAGCTGAGACAGATCTCGGCAACTGATCATTCTACACATAAAATGTACGTTTCCAGAGATTTAAAAAACTGCTCTCATGTGTTTTTGCGAGTAGATGCGGTCAGGAGACTATTAGTTCTGCCTTACCAAGGACCATTCCCTGTGTTGTCAAGGACGGACAAGATGATCACCATTTTACAAAATAATTAAAAGCAAAATGTGTCCTTGGACAGAGATCAAGCCAGCTTACTTGCTGTCCGGATGTAGATGAGTGCACACATTTTTTTGATACTTCCATTTCTAGCGGCCATACTTTGACTATGTCTGGCCGACGGTTTAAATCTGTGGTGCGTTTTCAGGATGGAGTTTAGTCTCTGGGGGGAGTACTGTGGTGATACCTTTGCTGCGGGATTACGCAGTTTCTGCTTGACCAGTAAATGCTGTAATGCGCATGTCTGTGGTAAGATATTTAAGACGTTGCAATCGTCACGACTTCAATCTCGTTGTTTTTCACGAGTCTCGTTAGTTTAACTCTAACATTCATATATTAAATTAGATGAGTTATCCTGTTGCAGTTTTGAGCCAAGCATGTAATGCAAATCTATTTATTTGTTGTGTTAAAGTTTCTTGTTATTGAATTGTTAAGTTTAAACTTGAAGTCTTTTCTTGTACGAGCGAGCCACGTCATGCAACACATGCAACCAATCTAAAGTATCTGGTGGTTGATACTTTGCTTGCCAAGCATTATAGATGGCACTTCGCCGCCATAATGGGTCACCCCACAGGACCTAATTTTTCAAACATTTTTTAAGCAAATTTAAAATTCACAAATTGCTTCGAAAGTTTTAGCAGATATTCAAATTATTTCATATAAAGTATGAAAAAAATATCAGCAAAATATATGTGGTAGTTTTTTAAATAAAAATAAAAATAATAACCACACACATATTTTATGAAGAGATCACGTGACCCACTTCAAAATAAAATATGTCATCCTTCTTGTGTCAAAATCGTGATTTTTAAAGTTCTTTTTAATTTATATTACTTTCCCTGCAATACATGGTAATGTATAGGGAAAGTATTGGAATCATGTCGAAAATCGCAACTCGAGTTTTCGACGGATCTACACGTTTCAAGACCTCTAGAATACGAAAAAACCATTTTTAGCTTGACGTCTGTGTGTGTGTCTGTGTGTCTGTGTGTCTGTGTGTCTGTCTGTCTGTGTGTCTGTCTGTGCAGATTTTGTATCCACTCTAACTAAAGAACTAATGGACCGAATTTCACAAAATTTTGTAGGTAAGTCACTTGTGGGCGGGGCTGGTGCTGATTAGTTTTGGGTACGATTCGGAATAAAAGAACCCGCCTTTTTTGTGAAATGGCCCGCAAAAGCTTGTATCCACTGTAGCTGAAAAACTAATGAACCGAATTTCACAAAATTCGGTAGATGAGTCACGTATAGGTCTCCCTGGTGCTGATTAGATTTTGGTATGATTCAGAAAAAAATAACCTGCTTTTTTTTGCAAAATGGCCCGCAAAAATTGCCAAAATCTAAAATGAAAAACTGGGTATACTCAAATATATCCATTAAATGCTGATTTAATACGTAATTTTTAACGACGAAAAGAATAAGACCAACCCCATTACACTAGGTCTAGCCGTTCTCGAGATATTTTAGTTTTTCGTACTTTCCCTACGCCACATTTGAAAATAAGTCCGGTTATCGAATGAGAACGAAATTGAATTAAAAGTGAAATAAATTTAATTAAAATAAAGAGAACGCTAATATAAGTCTACAGGGAAAGTCATGTGCTGCTCACATCAGATTTTTTAGTGTTGCATCAATCCTAAAAACGCTTTATTTTTGCTTAATTTCTGTGCATCTATATTTTGAAACAACGCAATTACAATATATTTGAGTTTAAATGATCAATACCATCCATCTTATGTCAAAATCGTGATTGTTAAAGTTCTTTTTAATTTATATTACTTTCCTTGCAATACATGGTAATGTATAGGGAAAGTATTGGAATCATGTCGAAAATCGCAACTCAAGTTTTCGACGGATCTACACGTTTCGAGACCTCTAGAATACGAAAAAACTATTTTTAGCGTGACGTCTGTGTGTCTGTCTGTCTGTGCAGATTTTGTATCCACTCTAACTAAATAACTAATGGACCAAATTTCACAAAATTTGGTAGGTAAGTTACTTGTGAGCGAGTCTGGTGCTGATTAGTTTTGGGTACGATTCGAAATAAAAGAATCCGCCTTTTTTTGCGAAATGGCCCGCAAAAGTTTGTATCCATTCTAACTGAAAAATTAATGGATCGAATTTCACAAAATTCGGTAGATGAGTCACTTGTGAGTCACCCTGGTGTTGATTAGATTTTGGTATGATTCGGAAAAAAATAACCTGCCTTTTTTGTAAAATAGCCCGCAAAAATCGTCAAAATCTAAACTAAAGGACTACGTATGCTCAAATATATCCATTAAATACTCGTTTAATACGTAATTTTTAACGGCAAAAAGAGTAAGACCAACCCCATTACACTAGGACTAGCCGTTCTCGAGATATTTTAGTTTTTCGTATTTTCTCTACGCCACCTTTGAAAATAAGTCCGGTTACCGAATGAGAAAGAAAATTGTATTAAAAGTGAAATAAATTTAATTAAAATAAAGAGAACGTGGATATAAGTCTGCAGGGAAAGTCATGTGCTGCCCACATTAGATTTTTTAGTGATGTATCCATTCTAAAACCATTTTATTTTTGCTTAAATTCTGTGCATCAATTACAGGTATCGAAATTTACCAATGGTTTATTTGGAAAAACGAAATGAACCCTTGACGATGAATGTGGCGTTTCGACTCAAAAAATAGAATAAGCTGAAACAATCTTGACTTTAGAATAACTTGATTTATTAAATAGCCTCCATATTATTTTAGGAATGATACACATTTTGATGTCGTGAATTCCAACGGATATACAAAATTTCCTCGAGAACATAGAATCTAACATCGTACCATAGTCGAAAATACGTTAAAATTAACAAGCTAGCATCTCACCTTCGAAAACGCGACACTTTATTTAAGCATTGAAATGAAATTTCATTCAATTTAAAACAAGTTAGATATTTTACAAATAGAATTTCGATTCAGTTGCCCCGTGGGCAAAACGCGATGCTACCCCATCCAAATCATAACGCCAACTCTAACTATTTACCAAAATCAGACATAAGCATCTTTTGTAACATTACGCACATTCATGACGAGAGAAAAAATAACGCCGGTACTTTTCCATATAAAAATATTTCGCGGGAAAAAGGGAAAGTACGTCAAATGTATTAAGGCGGGAGGGGTTATCGTTACAGACCGAACGGCTCCAGGAAGAAGGAGTGAAATATTTGGCTTTTTATCAAAATGGTATTAATTTATTTTCAAGAACAAAGTTTGAAATCGAAACTACAATTCGGAATTCGCCGAAACGATAGAACAAAATGGATTTTTGAAACGGTGTTTTTGAAACATGAATTTAGAAGAATTTAATTTAATGAAAGAGGTGTGTGTGTGGGGGGGGGGGGGTATTTCATTACAATACTATGCATATAAGGAAAGTAACAATCAATATATCATTTTAATTTTGCAATAAGTTGTACTTAATATTATTAAACTTGTTAAATTTATTCCTGAAACTAGTTTTTTAACGCAAATAATTTAATTTCTTATTACAAAGGAGGGATGGTGGATAAAAGTGAAACGTACCAGAAATACAGCA
Organism: Amaurobius ferox; assembly: GCA_951213105.1. Taxonomy (NCBI): domain Eukaryota; kingdom Metazoa; phylum Arthropoda; class Arachnida; order Araneae; family Amaurobiidae; genus Amaurobius; species Amaurobius ferox. Next base: position 67,503,279 of record OX578146.1, read on the forward strand.
GATTTCTCTAATAATTAATGATTTTAATTAATTTTAAATTTCAGCCGGTTCATAGTTACTAGTAGAAGCGGGAAGATTTTTTTTGAACCTGAGAGACTGCTACCAGTCGTTGACTAAACAGTAAGACAAATTTATGAATGTTGAAGGTCACCAAATATTTATATAACAAAAAATAAAATTTCTGAAAATTTTGTTTATAGTGCTCCTCTTAAGCGACATTTTACACTTCTCTAATGAGCACTAAATACAGGTTCACAAGCATTGTGGTGCTCGTCAGCAACATGCTCCGGACCTCTGTTCTATGGGAACTGACAAATTCAGTCCTACTATATTGCCAACTTCAAATTTCAATAATATTTAGTTTGAGTTATACAAAAATGTTTAACGAAATACAAACATTGTAATTTAAACCTTGTAATTTAATCAACTTTAGCCATCGTAGGAGTTCAAATCTTATTACTTTCCTTATATACATAGTATAATGTATAAGGAAAGTATTGTAACGGGGTCAAAAATTCGAATTCAAGTTTTCGACGGGAGAGCACGTTTCAAGCATCCCTGAACACGAATCAGACGGTTTTGTGGTGATGTCTGTATGTGTGAAAGTATGTGTGTGTGCGTCAGTGAGTCTGTGGAGACGATATATCACGAACGAATCAAGCGATTTGAACATAATTTGGTACAAAAATCATAATTTGGAAGCCTATTGTTTTTACACACAATCGAATGTTCCCGGCCGTCCAAATGGTTGCTCGAGTCCTTAGGATGAGTCGGACGGTCTGGGTCTTTAACACAATCGAATGTTCAGAACCCTCCTAAATTTTGAAATCAAATTTAAAAAAATCATCATAAAATTAAAACATTCAATAAAGTTACGTAAGTAATCATTTGTTATGTAATTTTTCATTAGAAAACGATTGACACAAACTTTAGAAAGCTAACATGAACTGTTCTCGAGATATTGTACATTTTCCAAATAAATTTATCAAAAAATCATATGAAATAAAAAAATATTAACTATTGTGAAATCTGTTCACTTTTCATATGTAATATTATGCGATAAATTTATTATCATCATTCTGGTAGATCTAGCTCGTTCCATTCACGAGAGAAGCCACTTTGTGTAATAGCTTTGTAATTTGACGCCATTAGTCATTTATCTACCATAACACTAACCTATTTCTTCATAAACCATGCTTGGCGAAATTTTGGCGACAAATTTGGCGGAATATCGCTAACCTAGCAAGTTTTTTAAATGTTGTCAAATTTACGAAAATATTGTCAGATTGATAAAAATGTCACCAAATTGATAATAATGACGCCAAATCAATAAAAATGAAGACTAATTAATGAAGATCCAATATTTGGGAAAGAATAAGAATTTATTATAAGAGAAGATACTTTGGGTAATAGTTTTGTATTTGGACGTTATTAGGCGTTTATCTGCTATAAGAATAACCTATTTCTCCGAATATAATGTTTGACGAAATTTTAGCCACGAATTTGGCGGAATATCGCCAACTTGACGAGTTTTTAAAATGTCGCCAAATTGATAAGAATGACGCTAAATCAATAAAAATGACAACTAATTGATTAAAATTTTATATTTTGAAAATAATGACTCTACCATAAGACTCTGTCTGTAACGCTTGGCAAAATTCTGGCAACGAATTTTGGCGGCATATCGCCAACTTGGCGACTTCTTAAATGATGCTAAATTGACGAAACTCTTGCCAAATTGATAAAAATGTTATCAAATTGATAAAAATATTGTCAAATTGATAAAAATATTGTCAAATTGATAAAAATGACGTCAAATAGGATGCAATATTTTGCAAATTTTTATTTCCGTCATATGATGGAAATACCTTTTGTTATATAAGAAATGCTCTTCTAAATATCGCCAACTTGGCGATATTTGGAGCCCCACATTGACGAAAATATCGTCAAAATTTCAGACTGCATTTACTGCAATTGAGCGTAACTAATTGATAAAAATGTTATCAAATTGATAAAAATATTGTCAAATTGATAAAAATGACGCCAAACAGGATGCAATATTTTGCAAATTTTTATTTCCGTCATATGATGGGAATACCTTTTGTTATATAAGAAATGCTCTTCTAAATATCGCCAACTTAGCGATATTTAGCGCCCCACATTGACGAAAATATCGTCAAAATTTCAGATTGCATTTACTGCAATTGAGCGTAACATTTAGTTGCTCATTTAGTCAGTACTTTTGATATGTGTTTCAAATACACCCTTTAAAAATGCAATATTTTTTTTGCGTTCACCAATTAATACTTTGTGTGGTGATAATTTGTGGTTTTAAGCTGGTCTGAAAAGGCAAGTTTTTGATTTATATTGGTTGTGTGTATGTTACTAGTAAAAACAGGGCTGTAATTATACTAGTTTACTTAACTTTTAGCTATTGAAATTTAAGAAATAAAATAATTCCGAACTCTGCTCATACCCTAGGGTGAGTCTGGTGGCCTGGCTGTTCAACAATTATGTATATAGTTTGTTTCGGAATAAATAATTAATATACTCTAAACCTCTTTAGATCTTAGTTATTTTTCATTGAAATATAAATGCACTTTTACACATTTCAGGTTTTGTTAAAGCAAAATAATAGTTTATGAAGCAAAATCGTGCGTTTCTTTTACATTAATATTTAGCATGTTCATTGTAATGTCGTCTCAAATGCAAATATATTTAAACTAGCGGAATACCCGTTGAAAATCAACGGTCTCGCAATAAGCAACCACTGAATAATGCAAATTTTATAATAACTCGCGTTTCACATATATTCGACAGATGGAATATTTTGGTGTGCAGAACCCCCTAAAGAAGAAAATATTGGGAAACTAAATTTGCGGATTTCTTCCTCTGTTTGTCTTGTGTTTTTTATCAGATTATTGGTCCCTCTATCACATTTAAAAGGAAGAGCACCAAATTTGAAGTCTCTATCTCATAGCGAAGCATGCTTTTCTATGCATTTCACCTTTCGAATATTTTAGTGCGGAGTGTCTACCCCCTTAAATACACATTTTTGAAAAACTTTCTTTTGTGATTTCCATCAAATGATTCGCCCATATACCAAATATCAAGCCTCTTATCACGTTTTAAAAGGAGCATGTCTCCTTTATTCCGAAAATCGAACATTTTGGTGTGCGGCACCCCTAAAGTAGAAAATATTGGTAAACTAAAATTGTACACTTTCGCCCTTTCAAACTATCTATCCTTACACCAAATCTGATATCTCTATCTCATTCCAAAGCATGTTTTTTTTATCAATTGACTTTTCGAAAGTTTTACTCTGGAGCACCCCCATTAAACGAACATTTTTGAAAAACTGTATTCGTCGTGGGCGTTTTCGTCAAATTATTAGCCCATATACCATATTTTAAGCCGCTATCAAATTTTAAAGGCGTATTTTCTCATTTATTCGGTAAATCGAACGTTGTGGTGTGCGACACCCCCTTAAGTAGAAAATATTGGAAATCTGAAATTGCACACTTTCTTCCTTTCGAACGATTTACCCATACACCGAATTTGAGGTCTCTATCTCAACGCAAAGCATGCTTTCCTATCATTTCACTTTTCGAACGTTTTGGTGTGCGGCACCCCCTTAAGTCGAAAATATTGGAAATCTGAAATTCCACACTTTCTTTGTTTCAAACGGTTTACCCATACTCCAAACTTGAAGCCTCTTTCTCATCGCAAAGCATGCTCTCCTATCATATCACTTTTCGAACGTTTTGGTGTGCTGCACCCCTCCTTAAGGATAAAATATTGGAAATCTGAAATTGCACACTTTCTTCCTTTCGAGTGATTTACCCATATACCAAATATGAAGTCTCTATCTCATCGCAAAGCATGCTTTCCCGTCATTTCACTTTTCGAACGTTTTGGTGTGGGGCACCCCCTCTATAGAACGTTTTCGAAACATTCGATTTTTCCAGGGGGTTTTATCGAACGACCGAGCCGTGTACCAAATTGCAAGTCTCTATCTATTCGGGAAGTGCCTAAAAAAGGCGTGGCAGACAGATGGACAGACAGGCGGACACTTGGCAATTAATATATATAATAGATAGATTGGAAACCTGAAATTGCACACTGTCTTCCTTTCAAACGATTTACTCATACAATAAATTTGAAGTCTCTATCTCATCGCAAAGCATGCTTTCCCATCATTTCACTTTTCGAACGTATTGGTGTGCGGCACCCCCTTAAGTAGAAAATATTGGAAATGTGAAATTGCACACTTTCTTCCTTTCGAACGATTTACCCATACACCAAATTTGAAACCTTTATCTCATCGCAAAGCCTGCTTTCTTATCATTTCACTTTTCGAAAGTTTTGGTGTGCGACACCCCCTAAGGTAGAAAATATTGGAAATCTGAAATTGCACACTTTCTTCTTTTCGAATGATTTACCCATGCACCAAATTTGAAGTCTCTATCTCATTGCAAAGTATGCTTTCTCATCATTTTACTTTTCGAACATTTTGGTGTGGGGCACCCCCTAAGGTAGAAAATATTGGAAATCTGAAATTGCACACTTTCTTCCTTTCGAGTAATTTACCCATGCACCGAATTTGAAGTCTCTATCTCATTGCAAAGTATGCACTCCCATCATTTCCTTTTTCGAACGTTTTGGTGTGGGGCACCCCCTAAGGTAGAAAATATTGGAAATCTGAAATTGCACACTTTCTTCCTTTCGAATAGTTTACCCATACACCAAAGTTGAAGTCTCTATCTTATTGCAAAGTATGCTTTCTCATCATTTCACTTTTCGAACGTTTTGGTGTGGGGCACCCCCTCTATAGAACGTTTTCGAAAAATTCGATTTTTCCAGGGGGTTTTATCGAACGACCAAGCCGTGTACCAAATTGCAAGTCTCTATCTATTCGGGAAGTGCCTGAAAAAAGCGTGACAGACAGACAGACAGACAGACGGACACTTGGCAATTAGTATATACTAGCCGCATACCCGTTGAAAATGAACGGCCCCACATTAAGCAACCGCTGAATAATGTAAATTTTTTAATAATTCGCGTTTCTTATTTATTCGACAAATCAAACATTTAGGGCCGACAAATCGACAAATCAAACATTTAGGGGTTTTGAGGCCCCCCCAAAAGTTCAAAATATCGGAAAACTGAAATTGCACATGTTCTTCCTTTCGAACTATCTACCTGTACACCAAATTTGAAGTCTGTATCTTATTTCGAAGCATGTTTTTTTTTATCAATTCACATTTCGAACGTTTTCCTCTGGAAAACCCCCTTAAACGAACATTTTTGAAAAATTATATTCGTTTTGGGTGTTTTCATCAAATGATTAGTCTATATTTAAAATTTTGAGCTTCTATCAAATTTTAAAGGGACCGTTACTCATTTATTCGGAAAATCGAACATTTTTGTGTGCGACACCCCCTTAAGTAGGAAATATTGGAAATCTGAAATTACACACTTTCTTCCTTTCTAAAGGTTTACCTATATACCAAATTTGAAGTCCCTATCTTATCGCAAAGCAGGCTTTCCTATCATTTCACTTTTCGAACGTTTTGGTGTGCGGCACCCCCTTGAGTAGAAAATATTGGAAATCTGAAAATGCACACTTTCTGCCTTTCGAACGATTTACCCATACACCAAATTTGAAGTCTCTATCTCATCGCAAAGCATGCTTTCCTGTCATTTCACTTTTCGAACGTTTTGGTGTGGGGCACCCCCTCTATAGAACGTTTTCGAAAAATTCGATTTTTCCAGGGGGTTTTATCGAACGACCGAGCCGTGTACCAAATTGCAAGTCTCTATCTATTCGGGAAGTGCCTAAAAAAAGCGTGACAGACAGACAGACAGACAGACGGACACTTGGCAATTAGTATATACTAGCCGAATACACGTTGAAAATCAACGGTCTCGCAATAAGCAACCCCTGAATAGTGCAAATTTTTTAATAATTCGCGTTTCACATTTATGCGACAAATCGAATATTTTGGTGTTCAGTACCCCCTAAAAAAGAAAATATTGGTAAACTAAATTTGCGAATTTCTTCCTTTCGAATTATCTACCCGTACAACACATTAAAGTCTATCTCATCCCGAGGCACCCCTATATTATTATTTCTCCTTTGGAACTTTTTTTTGTGAAGCACATCCATAAATGAACATTTTTGAAAAACTCTGTTTGTCTTGTTTTTTTTTTTATCAGATGATTGGCCCATATACCAGATATCAAGCCTCTATCACATTTAAAAGGAAGTGCACCCCATTTATTCGGAAAATCGAACATATTAGTGTGCGGAACCCCTTAAAGTAACAGAAATTGGAAATCAGAAATTTCATACTTTCTTCCTTTCAAACTATCTTCCCGTACGCCAAATTTGAAGTCCTTATCCTATCGCGAAGAGAAGCATGTTTTTCTATCACTTCACCTTTCGACCGTTCTCTGTGTAGCACCCCGTTAAAGAACATTTTTGTCAAACTGTATTCATCTTTGGTTTTTTTGTCCAATGGTTAGCCCATATACTAAATTCCTCTATCATATTGTAAAGGAGGCGTTTTTTATTTGTTCGGCAAATCAAATATTTTAGTGAGCGGCACCCCCCTACAATAACAAATGTTGGAAAACTGAAATTGCACACTTTCTTCCTTTCCAACATTTTACCCGTACACCAAATTTGAAGTATCTATCTCATCGCGAAGCATGCTTTTCTAGCATTTTATCTTTCGAATGTTTTTGTGTGGAGTACCCACCCCCTTAAATACACATTTTTGAAAAACTCTATACTTTTTGTGATTTCTATCAGATGATTCGCCCATATACCAAATATCAAGTTCCTATCACGTTTTAAAAGGGGCGTTTCTCCTTTATTCCGAAAATCGAACATTTTGGTGTGAGCCCCCCCCCCCCCAAAGTAGAAAATATTGGTAAACTGAAATTGTACACTTTCTTCCTTTCAAACTATCTACCCTTACACCAACTTTGATATCTCTATCTCATTCCGCAGCATGGTTTTTTTATCAATTCACTTTTCGAACATTTTTCTCTGGAGCACCCCTTAAACGAACATTTTTGAAAAACTATATTTGTTTTAGGTGTTTTCTTCAAATGATTAGCCCATATACCAAATTTCAAGCCTCTATCAAATTTTAAAGTGGCCGTTTCTCATTTATTCGGTAAATCGAACATTTTGGTGTGCAGCACTCCCTTAAGTTGAAAATATTCAAAATCTGAAATTGTACACTTTCTTCCTTTCAAACGTTTACCCATACACCAAATTCGAAGTCTCTATCGCAAAGCACACATTCCCATCATTTCACTTTTCGAACGTTTTAGTGTGGAGCACCCCCTAAACGAACATTTTAGAAAACTATATTTGTTTTAGGTGTTTTCTTCAAATGATTAGCCCATATACCAAATTTCAAGCCTCTATCAAATTTTAAAGTGGTCGTTTCTCATTTATTCGGTAAATCGAACATTTTGGTGTGCAGCACCCCCTTAAGTAGAAAATATTGAAAATCTGAAATTGTACACTTTCTTCCTTTCAAACGGTTTACCCATACACCAAATTTGAAGTTTTTATCTTATAGGAAAGCACACTTTCCCATCATTTCACTTTTCGAACGTTTTGGTGTGGAGCACCCCCTAAACGAACATTTTAGAAAACTATATTTGTTTTAGGTGTTTTCTTCAAATGATTAGCCCATATACCAAATTTCAAGCCTCTATCAAATTTTAAAGTGGTCGTTTCTCATTTATTCGGTAAATCGAACATTTTGGTGTGCAGCACCCCCCTTAAGTAGAAAATATTGAAAATCTGAAATTGTACACTTTCTTCCTTTCAAACGGTTTACCCATACACCAAATTTGAAGTTTTTATCTTATAGGAAAGCACACTTTCCCATCATTTCACTTTTCGAACGTTTTGGTGTGGAGCACCCCCTAAACGAACATTTTAGAAAACTATATTTGTTTTAGGTGTTTTCTTCAAATGATTAGCCCATATACCAAATTTCAAGCCTCTATCAAATTTCAAAGTGGTCGTTTCTCATTTATTCGGTAAATCGAACATTTTGGTGTGCAGCACCCCCTTAAGTAGAAAATATTGAAAATCTGAAATTGTACACTTTCTTCCTTTCAAACGGTTTACCCATACACCAAATTTGAAGTCTCTATCTTATCGGAAAGCACACTTTCCCATCATTTCACTTTTCGAACGTTTTGGTGTGGAGCACCCCCTAAACGAACATTTAAGAAAACTACATTTGTTTTATCTGTTTTCTTCAAATGATTAGCCCATATACCAAATTTCAAGTCTCTATCAAATTTTAAAGTAGCCGTTTCTCATTTATTCGGTAAATCGAACATTTTGGTGTGCGGCACCCCCTTAAGTAGAACATATTCAAAATCTGAAATTGTACTCTTTTTTCCTTTCAAACGGTTTACCCATACACCAAATTTGAAGTCTCTATCTTATCGCAAAGCATGCCTTCCCATCATTTCACTTTTCGAACGTTTTGGTTTGGGGCACCCCTTCTATAGAACGTTTTTGGAAAATTCGATTTTTCCAGGGGGTTTTATTGAACGACCGAGCCGTGTACCAAATTGCAAGTCTCTATTTATTCGGGAAGTGCCTAAAAAAAGCGTGACAGACGGACACTTGGCAATTAGTATATAAAGATACTGTAGTATTTGAAGGATATCAGAGTAAAATATATGTATATTTATATAAAGCACCGTTAATATAATAGATAGCCAATAAATAGAGCCGTTTCAGATCACGTGACTTTTCGCCCCAATTTCGCGCCGGAGCCTGTCTTTCTAGTTAGCATTGGAAAAGAGTTTAACTGAACATAGCCTTTGGCTATGTTAGTTAAACTGGTTTTAAAGCCTTTGGCTATGTTTAGTTAAACTGGTTTTAAAGCCTTTGGCTATGTTTAGTTAAACTGGTTTTAAAGCCTTTGGCTATGTTTAGTTAAACTGGTTTTAAAGCCTTTGGCTATATTTAGTTAAACTGGATTTAAAGCCTTAGGCTTTACTGTGTTTAAAGCTCACACCAAAATCCCGTATTTAAAGCCTCACACCAAAATGTTAGATTTTCCGAACAAATAAGAAACACCTGCTTTAAAATTTGATAGAGGCTTGAAATATGGTATACGGGCTAATTATTTGATGAAAACATCCAAGGCAAAAAAGCTTTACACAAGTGTTCGTTTAAGAGGATGCTCCAAGGAAAAACGTTCGAAAGGTGAAATGACGAAAAACTATGCTTCGGGATGGGATAGAGGTTTCAAATTTGGTGAACGGGTAGATAGTGCGAGAGGAAGAGTATGTGCAATTTCAGTTTTCCCATATCTTCTAATTTTGAGGGGTTTCGCAAACCCAAATATCCGATTTTCCAAATAAATGAGAAACGAATCCTTTAAATTTTGATGTAGGCTTGAAATTTGATATATGGGCTAATCATTTAATGAAAACACCCAAAACGAATAGAGATTCTCAGAAATGTTCGATTCTCAGAATGTTTGGTGCTCCAGAGAAAAACGTTCGTAATGTGAAATGATAAAAAGATAAGATAGAGATTTCAAATTTGGTGTACTGGTAGATAATTTGGAAGGAAGAATGTGTACAATTGCAGTTTTCTAATATTTTCTACTTTAGGGGGTGCCGCACACCAAAATGTTCGATTTTCGGAATAAAGGAGAAATGCCCCTTTTAAAACGTGATAGAGGCTTGATATTTTATGTATGGTCGAATCATCTGATAGAAATCCCAAGAATAATGGTGATTTTCAAAAATGCTCATTTAAGGGGGTGGGTACTCCACACAAAAACATTCGAAAGGTGAAAGGATAGAAAAAGCATGCTTCGTAATGAGATAGGGACTTTAAATGTACGGATAGATTGCTGGAAAGGATGAAAGTGCGCAATTTCAGTGTTCCAACATTTGCATTTGTAGGGGCTGCCGCACACTAAAATATTCGATTTCACGAACAAATGAAAAACGCCTTCTTTACAATGTGATATCGGCTTGAAATTTGGCATATGAACTAATCATTTGATAAATAATCCAAGATGAATACAATTTTTAAAAATGTTCATTTAAGGGGATGCTACACAGAAACACATTCGAAAGGTGAAATGACAGCAAAAGCATGCTTCGCGATAGGATAAAGACTTCAAATTTGTTGTACGGGTAGATAGTTTGAAAGGAAGAAAGTATGCAATTTCAGATTTCCAATATCTACTTTGGGGTGCCGCACACTAAAATGTTCGATTTTTCGAATAAGTTATACACGCTTTCTTTTAAATATATCTGTGATAGATGCTTGATATTTGGCATAGGGGGCAATCAGCTGATAAAAACCCAAGATGAACCGTTTTTTTCTAAATGTCCATTTATTACTGTGCTGCTCTACAGCAAAATGTTCGAAAGAGGAAATGATAAAATAGCATGTTTCGGGATGAGATAGAGACTTTAAATTTGTGTACTGGTAGATAGTTCGAAAGGAAAAAGTGCTCAATTTAAGTTTTTCAATATTTTCTTCTTTAAGGGACTCTGCACACCAAAATATTCGATTTGCAGAATAAATGTGAAACGCGAATTCTTCAAAAATTTACATTATTCGGGGATTGCTTATTGCGAGACCGTATTCAGTTAGTATATACTAATTGCCAAGTGACCGTCTGTCTGTATATCACGCTTTTTTTAGGCCCTTCCCGAATAGATAGAGACTTTCAATTTGGTTCACGGCTCAATCGTTCGATAACCCCCCCCCCTGGAAAAATCGAACTTTTCGAAAATGTTCTCTAGAGGGGGTGCTCCACATCAAAACGTTCGAAAAGTGAAATGATGGGAAATCATACTTTGCTATAAGATAGAGACTTCGAATTTGGTGTATGGGTATATAGTTCGAAAGGAAGAAAGTGTGCAATTTCAGATTTCCAATATTTTCTACTAAAGGCGGTGCCGCACACCAAAATGTTATTCGGTAAATGTCTCTTTACCGAATAAATGAGAAACGGCTCCTTTAAAATTTGATAGAGGCTTGAAATTCGGTATATGGGCTAATCATTTGATGAAAACACCCAAGACGAATATAGTTTTTCAAAAACGTTCGTTTAAGGGGTTGCTCCAGAGAAAAATGTTCGAAAGGTGAATTGATCAAAAAACCTGCTTTGGGATTGGATAGAGATTTAAAATTTGGTGTATGGGTAGATAGTTTGGAAGGAAGAAAGTGTACAATTTTAGTTTTCCAATATTTTCTACTTTAGGGGGTGTCGCACACAAAAATGTTCAATTTTCGCAATTAAGTAGAAATACCCGCTTTAGAACATGATACAGGCTTGATATTTGGTATATGGGCGAAGCATTTGATAGAAAACCCAAGAAAAATAGAGTTTTTCAAAATGCATATTTAAGGGGGTGGGTACTCCACAGAAAAACATTCGAAAGGTGAAATGATAGAACAAGCATGCTTCTCGATGAGTTAGCGACTTCAAATTTAGTATACGGGTAGATAGTTGGAAAGGAAGAAAGTGTGCAATTTCCGTTTTTCAATGTCTGCTATTGTAGGGGGGTGCAGCACACTAAAATGTTCGATTTGCCGAACAAATAAAAAACGCCTATTTTACAATGTGATAGAGGCTTGAAATTTAGTATATGGGCTAATCATTTAACACCTAAGATTATTACGGATTTTTCAAAACTGATCATTTAAGGGGGTGTAACACAGAAAAACGCTCGAGCCATGAAGTGATAGAAAAATGCTCGAAATATGAAGTGATAGATCATGCTTTACGATAGGATAGAGACACCAAATTTGATGTACGGGTAGATAGTTTGAAAGGAAAAAGTGTGCAATTTCAGATTTCCAATATTTGCTTCTTTAGGGGGTGCCACACAGCAATATGTACGATTTTCGAAATAAATGAGACACGCTTTTTTTAAATGTGATAGAGGCCTGATATTTGGTATATGGGCCAATCATTTGATAAAAAACCAAAAACAAACAGAGAGACATGTTCATTTTTGGGTGTGCTCTACAGAAAAACGTTCGAAAGGGGAGATGATAAAGTAGTATGCTTCGGGATGAGATAGGGACTTTAATTTGGTGTACTGGTAGATAGGTCGAAAGGAAAAAGTGCGCAATTTCCAATATTTACTTCTTTAGGGGTTCTGCATCTAAAATATTCGATTTGCCGAATAAATGTGAAACGCGAATTATTAAAAAATTACAATATTCAGGGGTTGCTTATGGCGAGAACGTTGCTTTGTCAACGGGTATTCGGCTAGTATTTATATATATTAACAATTCATTACATAACACCACATTTCTTAATACATAGGTGTGGAAAAAATATCCTTTATGTCCTAATTCAGTAAGGCAGACTCTCAAAATGATAAAAACACTAAGTTAAAGAATATTTGCAGATACTAAAACTCTAAAGAGTCTCATTCAATTAATAAAAGTTCAAATTACATAAAATATTTAAGTTATTACGTGCTATAAAAATAAGTTTAATCAAATCGCGAAATAAAGTCATGTTAAAACAAGTACTTACATGCCCAATCATGTCATGAAACATCAGGTATATGAAAGTTAGTAATGGGAGATGCAGCATCATGAATACTATTAGTCAAAAAAGACATGGCGATTTAAGAATTTGGGCGCGACCCTAAGCGCGACCTTACGCAATGCAATTTTCCCTCAGAATGATAAAATCACATTCTGAAGGCTATCTTCGCCCCTTCACACCCAACTGTAAAGAAAATATAGTTCTAGAAATATCCCTCCGTCAATGTTGTGATATTCAATGTTATCGCCGCCCTTTAAAGATAGAATCAAAATTTAAACGGATTTGAAATTTTCAGAAAATTTCATCTCAAATACGAACCCGACATGATAAAAGAATATGTATAAAAAGAGAAATAAATAGTAAAAATTTTTTTCGCGTTGTTATCATCCACAGATTTGAATAAGTTTAATTTAAAAGCTTTTCTTTTACAGCTGAATCTCAAATCATCTGCCCTATTATCCAGTTTATCACACAGTCATTTGATCTGTAATTTGATATTCTTCGTTTATTTTTTCAACATGGTGTCTGCCTCTTACCGGATCTCTCAACAAACATCTTATTATTTTCAGTCCGTATATAGGGCAGTTGTTATGTTTGTTATAAACTTCCGACAAAGCACTGTGGGTGTTTTGAAAATGAGATTATGGAAATAGTGTCAAATTTAATGGACATTTCTACAGCCAGTGTTTATCAGTTGAAGGAGGAATTCAAGAAATTTGGACAATTTTCCACACCTGGAAAAAAGCGATTTTTAAAAGTAGGAACTAGAACGCGGCTGCGAAAATATGACGACTTTACTTTAAGCTCTAATCGAAGGAAAGTGAATAATTTCTTTTTGAGAAATAAAATTATCCACTGCACTTAAACCGATGATGACCTGCCAAATTTTGCAATCTGAACGGTTAAAAAAATCTTGAAAACTTGGGATTCGTTTATGCAAAGCGAAACCGACAATCAATTCTCATTGAAAGAGATGACATCCAACAGTGCAGACTTCGATATTTAAGAAGCATTCCGAAGTTTCGGGAAGACAATAGCGAAATCTATTACACGGATGAAACATGGGTTAATTTCAACCATACAAAATCAAAGGTTTGGCAAGATACTACAATTAAGACTTATTTAACAAGCTTTTTAAGTGGTTTGTCAACTGGACTGAAAGCCGCACCACGAAAAGGGTCCAGATTTATTTTAATATACGCTGGAAGCAATGATGGTTTCGTGTTAAACGTTTGCGAAGTGTTTCAAGCAAAAAAAAAAATTCTGGAGATTATCACGGAGAAATTAAGGGTGAAGCGTATGAAATGTAGTTCAAAGGGAAAGCTCTTGCCAAATATAGAACAAAACGTTGTGTGATCTTTATTAATAATGTTCCTTATCATAGTGTACAATCTAGAAACCTTCCAAAAATATCTGCAAGAAAGAAAAACGGATATACAAACATGGTTGAGCAGCAAAAACATCACATGGGATACAAACATACTGAAAACAGAATTATTGTCGATTGTATCGAATGTTTGGAAAAGATATGAATCCTACCGAATGGACCAAATTACTGAGCAACACGGATGTAAGATTCTCCTCTTACCCCCATACCACTGCGAATTAAATCCCATCAAGCATGTGTGGAGTAAGTGAAAAGATTTATAGCATCGGAAAATTGTACTGTTAAAGCTGTTGAAGTGAGAAATCTGACGAAAAAGGTTATAGAACGTGTTACGCCGCAGAACTGGAAAAACTACGTCAAGCATGTATTAAAAGAAGAAGAAAGTATATGAACACTGGACAATCTTGCTGATAAGACTATCAAAAGGTTGTCTTTAGAAATCAACAGCGAGTTGACTGATTCAAGTGATTTAAAAGTTGGCTATACAGGGTGATTCAAAACGGTGGGGCAAAACTTTAAGGTATGATAGAACACACCTAAACAAACACTTTTCGTCATACAATGTATGGTCGTAACTGCTAGAGGGCGCTGTCCAGTGAACGCATTAAGCGCCTGTTGTCGCACTCAGTTCTACCGTGGATTTCAGAAGGGATGGATTATTACACGAATCATAAGAAGACCAACATGCATTTCATGTACGGAACTGCCGAAGGGAACGCGAGGAAAGCCCAAGTCCGTATGTGGTTCCAACACGACGGAGCGCCATCCCATTTCAGCGTGGCTGTGCGAAACGCCTAGAATGCAACATTCCCAGGATGATGGATTGGTCAGAGTGGCCCCATCACTTCTCGCCACGACAGTCCGATCTCTCATGGCTGGACTTTTCCCCATGAGTGCATATGAAAAGCCTCATCTACGATAGCCCCGTCGATTCCGATGAGGACCTTGTCGGGATTTCTGTTGCTGCTGCCGCTGTACGGGAAATGCCTGGTGTTTTTGCCAATGTACGACGATCACTACGTCGCAGATGTGAGTCCTGCATTCATGTTGGGTGTCGTTGTTCTGACAGTTTTTGTAAGTTATTCATTACAATTTGTTTTGTAATTTCTTCGATTTCTTATTTTGAGCAGTTTCTGTAAATTGTTCGTTAAAATGTGTTCTGTAATTCCTTCACGTTCTTCATACCTCCTCTGTCATTCTTGTGTTCCATCATTTTATGCAACAGTACGTGCTAACCCCTAGTGCTTAAAAACTTGCGTTACGACCATGCATTGTATGACGAAAAGTGCTTGTTTAGGTGTGTTCTATCACCCCTTAAAGTTTTGCCTCGTCGTTTTGAATCATCCTGTATTTCCACATAAGTTACGTAAGTTATTTGTAATGCTTTCGAGATAAATTATTATTATTATTTGTTAATGGTCAGACACTTGATACATTCAATTATTCGCCTATACATCGGTCTGAATCGTGAGCCATTTAACCGTCACAAGACGTTTCCCCGGTGCCCCAGGGGGGGGGGGCGAAGCATACTAATCCCAACTACACACATATCCATGCCCACAGGTAGAACTCGAACCCACAACCCAGCAGTTTAGAGAGCACGATTAAACGCCTGCCTTGACCGCTCAGCTACCGCGTCGACTTTTCGAGTTAAATAACAATTTATAAAAAGGAAGAAATGTTTTTATCTAACTATTCTGTATTAACTTTTATGATAGTGATATACAATACGTAAGTATGGTTAACATGAATCCTTGAATTGATATTATGAGCCGATTAATTTATATTGATTTTGTAATTTTTTCTAATTTTATATTACATATATGACTTTGTATTCGTATTATTAAGTAAATGTAATTCTATTATATTTTATATGCATATAATCAATTGTACTTTAAGAAAATTTCTTTTACAATAATTCTCTGTCGCCAAATTTCGCATCAGTTGCTTGTTCTGGCAAGAAAACCACCGGTAGCTGAGTGAAAGGTCTCTTGTGCCTTCTACAGTGCTACAAGTTAGGTATTCGCTGAGTATAAGTAGCAAGCATATCAAGTGCATTAAAACAGGCTTTTTAAAAATTGGTAATAGTCAATAAAAATATCAATATCAGCACAATATGTATTAAGGAGATCAACAAATATTTTGACAGAAAAATTCTTAATGTAATTGTGTTTAATAGTAGTATTGTAAAATAATTTTTTTTAGCTTAGTACTTGTAACAGGTATGGAATTCCAAGCAAATAAGTAAAATAGGACAATCAATAGTATTATTATTAACTTTATAGCAAGACAAAAGGCAAAACTATTTTCTTCTTTTTTTAAAGCGATATTAAATTAAATTATTTTACATTTAAATTACTCCCCTTCTGTCACACTAAGTGGTGCTACAATATTGGATACTATCGTTAAGAAATTTTTTGTTTGGCTGGCATAATCCAGTGCTTGCCCATTTGGGCCGTCAGATTCAGACTTGTTCGATTATTTAATTAATGTTTACGATATTTGTTGCCAACAATAATATAAAACTTCTACAACCGTATCTGTTTTTTTGTTACTCATAATATTTCCTCCCTCTTGTACTTTGCTATTTAGTATATATTTACAAACTACAGGAAAATATTATTTCACATTATCATTTATTTTTACCCACTATAAAAAAAGAAAGAAAAAAAAATTCAAAATAACTTAAATTTCTAGAAAACCGCCGGGATGTAATATCCCCGAGGTGTCGTTTTTATCGAATTTCTGCATTTTATTTAAGAATCCCCAAAAGCAAGATAACAATCTCATTCTATCTTCAATTTTATTCTACGTAATACCAACAATAGAAATCATTCATTCTTTTATAAGCTTGTAAGAAGTTTTCTCCATTATATGTTGTTGCATCTTGTGCATCGTTAGCTTTTGGCCTCTAAGGGCATATGCCTTTCTTATTAAAAACAAGAATGTTTTTTCTCATACTTCCACTCATTGACCCAGATTTTAAAATTGTTTATTAGATTAATGGTTCTATTTATTGCTTTTCAAATGTTCCTTTTCCCCAACATTTAGCCATGAGAACATTTCTCGAATATACAGTAGACTCCTGATTATCCGAAACCTGATTTTTCGAAGTTCAGTGTTATCCGAATGTTCACATTTTCAGTGACTCATCACTTTTTCTCATGAAGTTAAAACATTAACTTTTGAAGTTCTAGCATGTTATGTTTAGTGAAGCCTAGAAAGGAGAAGAAGATGAAGATAATCTTCCACTCATAGAGCTAATAAAAATTATCCAATTTTAGAAACTATTCTGTAGACATTCGTGATTGGATGAATAAGGGTGAGTAACAGGAAATAACCAATGATACGGCTATCAGTGTTATCCGAATGCTCACATTTTTCAGTGATTCATCAATTTTAACACTTTACAACATAGTTGAAAAGTGTTTATGTCTTTGTTCATTCTGTCTGTCTGTCTGTCCGTTAGCGCGATAACTGCCGTAAAAATGACTTTATCAAAATGAAATTTTAATATGTTGTTCAGACGGTCTGTGGGACCTACGAGAGTACAAATGAATAATATCACCCAATTAGTTTCGGATTGAACCCGGGTTGAAAAAATGAAATACATTGAACCCTATGGGACCTAATTTTTCAAACATTTTTTAAGAAAATTTCAAATTCACAAATTGCTTCGAAAGTTTTAGGAAGTATTCAAATTATTCCTTAAAATATATAGAAAAAATTTCAGCAAAATATATTCAGTAGTTTTTAAATAAAAATGAAAATAATAATTACACCCTTTATATGAAGAGATCACGTGACCACTATAAAGATATCACGTGGCCCACTTCAAAATAAAATACAGCATCCATCTTGTGTCAAAATCGTGATTTTTAAAGTTCTTTTTAATTCATATTTAGTGTTGTATCCGTCCTAAAACCGCTTTATTTTTGTTTAAATTCTGTGCATCCACATAATGAAAGAACGCAATTACAATATATTCGAGTTTAAATGATCATCAAACTTTCATTATTTCTACAACGAAGCCTAATTTTAACTTAAGGAGAATGTAAACACCAAAGATGTAGAATGAGTTGTATAAGAATGCTGTATTTCTTTAACGCAAAATTATGTAGCTCATGGAGTCTACAATATAGCTGATATGAATGAAATATTCATTGATTTTGCACAGAGAAGAAGATGATTTTTTCGATGAAGTTTTAAGCATAGAGTTAAATTACTTGTACCTCCATGGTTTTAAGTTTTTAAATAAAATAAATTATTATAGTATTGTGATGAATGAAAGGAATGGAGAAATGTTTATGAATGAAATGCTGCTTTTATAGAGAGAGCCAGGCGATTTATATTTCGATGACGTCATTTGAATAAATTTTATTTGTTTTCGATGAAGTTTTCAAATATAATAAATTATTGTGGTATTATGATAATTTTAAAAATATTACCGAGGAATGTATCGCATTTTAGAGATGTTTAGACACCAGGCAATTTAAATTTCAGTGCCGTCGTTTGAATGAAGTTCATTTTTTTCGATGAAGTTTTCAAATATAATAAATTAATGTAGTATTGTGACAATTTAAAAAATATTTTCGATTAATGTGTCGCATTTTAGGGATGTTTAAATAAAATTGTATTGAAGTTGGTAAGTGTTTCATAATCAATGCTTTATGCATGATTGATCTTTCTTGATTCTCATCAAGTTAAAACATCAACTCTTGATGTTCTAGTATGTTTTGTTTAGTGAAGCCGAGAAAGGATGAGAAGATGAAGATAATCTTTCGCTCATTCAGTTAATAAAAATCATCCGATTTTAGAACCTATTGTGGCTGAAGACATTCATGACTAGATGAATGAGGGTGAGTAACAGGAGATAACCAATGATATGGCTATAAATTTAGTGAGTGAGGGAAAACAAGATAATGAAAACGGGGATGATGTATTTTCATGAGGAGATTCAAGAATTTCACTTACGGAAGGTTTAAAGGCGATTGACATTAAGAATATATTTCGATTGAGACCATTTTGCGATATACCGAACAGCAGGATCGAAGTATGCCCGAGTATTGTACAGTATGTACTGTACAAATACACACATAATTGCATATATATTTTGCATATAATTTTTAATCCAATCAACGAAATGGGTTATGGATAGTAAGAAATAAGGAAAAAATTTAATGTTTTTTTTTTACTGATATAATAATTGGAAGACTACAATAGCTGGGTGATGGGGCACATTCAGCGAGTAAATGGCAACAGAACTACTAAAAAGATCTTCATTTTAAGAACTGGTGAGTCTCAACTTCACGGACGATCAAGAAGAAGATGGTTTGACGATGTGGAAGATGAACTTGCAAAAATGAAAGTTAAGAGCTGGGGAATGAAGTTCAGAACCGTGAAGAAAGGAGGGTTGTCCTCCAGCAGGCTAAAGTTTTAAATGGACTGTGATGCCATGGAGTAGTAGTAGTCGTTTATTGTATATAGTATGGGGGAGATTCTAGAGGGGAGGAGGAAGTTATCAGCGGACAAGGTCAGCGCTAAATTGTACAGTGCAGTATACAACTGGCGTATCCAAGAGAAGGGAAATTTACACACCCTATTTGAACGTCGGTCGTCCAAACAGCTGCTCATGTCCTAGGACAAGTTGGATGGTCTGGATTTTCGACACCCTCTTTGGACCGGCCACTCAAACAGCTGCTCGTACCCTTGTGTGAGTCGAGTGGTCTGAATTTTCGACACCTTCTTTGAAAAATTTTCAAATCTATTTTCGCTGTGCATTTTACTATTTTAGGTGGGATATACATGACAGGAAAAAGAAAGTATATTTTTATTTTTACTAATCACAATGAAATAAAATGTTCTTTTCATGAACATTAACACTGCGATTTGTTGCAAACGAAGAACCACTATGAAAAACTCTGCTGAATAAATAAAATATTTCTTATTTTTATCATCATTGGCTTGACAGAGATTGTGGGTCTTGGCCAGAAGATTCTTCCAAGCTGTTTGCTCCCCGTGGAGCAATGCTTTTTAAATTTTTAGTATTTAACATCTCAAAGTCCTTGTCCACACTATCGACCTATCTCAATTTTGGTCGTCCTCTAGGTCCTCCTGATCGAGGCGGACATAAAAATTTTCTTTGTGATTCTATCGTTATCCATTCTTAGCAAATGTCCTTCCCATTAGATTTCGCTAATTTTAGTGATTTTAATTTTATGGATAAATTATTAATCTTCCGAGTTTTTGTAGCACTGCTTTTCAAAACATGATATAACAATTATAAACAGTAAAGAGGACACCGCAAAGAGTGAAACGTTTTTTTTTTAATATTACACCATTTAAGACGTTAAAATAGCATTAAAAATGGTAAATAATAATATCGCAATGTTATATAATGGTATTAAATAATATTACAATTTGTTTTATGATATAACATTTTCTTTTCTTTTAAATATCTATGAGAAGCAATTGAGGGGAAGGAGCAAAATGTTATCTAGTCCATTTTATTAAATATTTTAAAAGTATCAATAAATTTATGATATTATATAATGGAGAACTTCTGATGGAAAAGTAAAGTCAACTGTAGTACAAATAAATAACAGTATGGATGAAAAATATTTCTAGATTCTTGTTTCATGGTTAATTTTTGGCAATTATGTGGCCAATTTTTGTCGTTATTACTTACCTTATATACATAATGTATAAGGAAAGTATTGTGACGGGGTCGAAAATTCGAATTCGAGTTTTCGACGGGAGAGCACGCTTCAAACATCCCTGATCACGAATCGAACATTTTTGAAGTGATGTCTCTCTGTGTGTGTGTGTGTCAGTGAGTCTGTGGAGACGATAACTGACGAACGAATGGACCGATTCGAACAAAATTTGGTATAAAAATCACAATCCATAAACACTAGAAGCCTATTGTTTTTATACGCAATCGAATGTTCAGAACTCCCTAATATTTTCGAGTGAAATTTTGAAAAAATCGTCAAAACATCAAAACCTTTCATGAAGTTACGCAAATAGACATTTCTTATGTAATTTTTCATTAGAAAACGATTGACATAAATTTTAGAACGCTAACATGAACCGTTTTTGAGATATTGCACATTTAAAAAAAATATCAAAAAGTCTTATAAAATAATAAAAATATTTCCTATTGAGAAACATATTCACTTTTCATATGTAATACCATACGATAAATTGGGTGACATCATTCTCGTGGATCTAGCTCATTCCATTCATAAAAAAAGATACTTTGAGTAATACTTTTGTATTTGAACGCCAATAGTCATTTATCTGCCATAAGAATAACTTATTTATCCGTCCATAACGCTTGGCGAGATTTTGGCGACGAATTTGGTGGAATGTCGCCAACTTGGCGACTTTTTAAATATTGCTAAATTAACGAAAAACTCGCCAAATGGATAAAAATGACGCTAAATCAATGAAAATGACGACTCATTGACGAAAATTCAATATCTTGGAAAAAATATAAATATCTACTATAAAAATAATCTATTTTTTTTACTGTAAAAGTAGTAAATTTATTGTATTATATAAGGAAAGTCATGTTCTGCCCACATCGTATTTTTTCTTATTGTAATGTTTATACCCAAAATTTAGAACAATTACAAAATATTGTGGATGGCAGTTGTATTTCCTTGAAGAGTGTATCCACCCCTCCCCTGTTCTACGTGTTGAAATAGGAAATTAACAAGTGTGTTTATTGTCTTTTAAACTTCAGAAATTATTACTGTCCCCTTATAAACATAGTATACTGTATAGGGGAAGTATTGTGACGGGGTTGGAAATTCGAATTAGAGTTTTCGACGAAGAGCCCGTTTCAAGCATCCATAAACTCGATTCGGTTGTTTTTGAGGTGATGTGTGTGTGTGTGTGTGTGTGTGTGTGGAAATGATATTTCACGAATAAATGAATAGTTTTGGGTGAAATTTAGTGCAAAATTTACAATCAATGAATACAGGAAACCTATTTATTTCAAACGCCATCGAATGTCCGAAAGATCTCAAAATTTTCGCATTAAATGTTGAAAAAAATCACAACCTTCAATAATGTCGCATACATAATTATTTCTTATATATGTTTTCATTAGAAAGCGATTGATACAAATTTTAGAACGTTAGAATGAACCGTTCTTGAGATATCACACTTTTTTAAAATAAATATATCAAACTAATCACATAAAGTAAAAAATGTATTAACTATTGTGAAATATGTTCCCTTTTCATATGTAATATTATGCCATAAATGTGTTAATATAATTTCGTGGATCTAGTTCGTTCCATTCAAGAGAGAAGATAGTTTGTATAATACATAGCCGAGTCACATTATTGTGTCAACCAGCTAATCCGGAGTAACCGCCGTGTGCAGCGCTGACAGTAGCTAGACGGGCTGGGAGTGACTTAATAAGGTGATGGGAGGTGTTCACAGATATGTGGAGCTATGCTAACTGCAGTGCATCTGACAGTTGTTGGAGGGTACGTGGTGGAGAATCCACAGAGCAAACAACCAGTTCGAGGTGGCTCTACAGATGACCAATTGGGTTTATATTTGAGGAATTTGGGGGCTAGGGAAGTACTTTGAAGTCATCATCGTACTCCTACAACCACTCTGGGAGAGTTTTCGCTGTGTGACACGTCGTATTGTCGTGCTGGCAGATCCCACCTGTCCCCAGGGAGGACGATCAGCGTGTACGGGTGTACGTAGTTTTCAAGGATGGATTCATAACAAATTCGGTTCATAGTGTGTTCCACAGGTTATGAGTGGACCCAGAGAATGCCAAGAAAACTTTTCCCAGACCATAACGCTGCCCCCACCCCTTTGTGCTTTTCCAGCAATGGTTGATGATTTTTTGTTTTCTGATCTTACACGTCGTATGGGCCAACATTCATCTGTTCGATGAAGCAGAAAACGTCACTCACTGGAGAAGGCAATCTTTTGCCAATCAGCGGAGGTTTAATTCTGATACTGCCGTGCAAATGCACACTTTTTTGCCGATGTACCTTCATTAGCATAGGTGCAGTGACCACCGGTTTGCTTCGGATGCCCATACGCAGCAAGGTTCGCTGAACTGTTCTTTGAGACATACTTCCGGTAGCCCCTTGGTTTATTTGGCTTCACTGTAGCTCGGCGAGCAGCGCTCATGGACCTTCGGAGCTGACGTTCACCTCTCACATCAATGCTACGTGCTGCTCCGCAGTTTCCACGCCGCTTATACGCAAGGATGCCATTTCTCCATTGCCGATACACTTTAACCACAGCAGCACGTGAACAGTTCACAAACTGCGCTGTTTCGGAAACACTGCCACTCTTGGTCCGAAACCCGATAATCAGCCTTTTTTTCCCAAATATGATAAATCGCTCCTTTTAGTCATGACAGAAATGAGTGGTATGCTTACAGAATGCCTACACCATACCTTATATACCCACCAAGCCAGCTCACGATACATACATTCTTTCATTTACTACGCGCTGTTGAGGTCAAAAGTAGGAACTGTTCACAAAAATGTAACTCGATTCTGTAGTTTTGGATTTTGACAATTAACAATCGCCAACAGTCATTTATATATCAGAAAGGCTCTTCTCTCTCTTCGTCTGTAACGCTTGGCGATAAATTCCGCGATTTGGGAGACTCATTTAGCAAAATATCTCTAACTTAACTCATATCTAGCCCCAGATTGACAAAAATATAGTTAAAATTGCAAAAATGACACAAAGGTAACGTAAATGACGACAAATGGATTAATTAATTTTTAAAATATTTTAATACTAGCAGCGATTACCCGGCGTTTCGCGGGATTTATTTCTTCTTTTTTTCTACTTTATATATAGATAGTTAGATAGATATTTCTATATGCATTTATTTATTATTCAAATTAATAAAATTTGTTGAGTAAGTCTGTGAAAAATAAACCATGGTGAATAAACCAGAGAGTTTCCATTTAAATTCATATTTCAAACCTGCGATTATCAAAAGTGACTAATTAATACGTTCAATAAACTCCCATAAAACTCAGAGATTTAATTGACTTTCACGTTTTAAACCAAAGATTTCCAATCTTTTTCGTTAGGAATCATGGAGTTAGAGAGTAGAACTCTTAGGAAAAAGTTGCGTTTTCCATTAATATCTCGACAACCCCTAGATTTAGAAACTGGAAACTTAGACTAAATTCATGGGGGGATATGTCAAAGCTACCCACAAAATTTAATTAAATTCGGTGAAGTTGTTCTCCCGTGATGATAAGACAAAGGAAAATTTCGTCTTTCAGTAATATCGCGACAACCCCTGGTGTTAGAAACTCGAAACGCAGACTAAATTTTAAGTGGAGCTATTTTAAGACTACCCACCGAATTTTATCAAATTCGGTTCAGCAGTTCTCCCGTGATGCTGGATCATACATACATACATACATACATACTTTTCTTCTTTATATATATAGATATAAACTATATTGCTTATTACGGATGCTATTAATATTTATAATTGTCAATTTAGAGTTGTGTGAAATGTGAGTTAATTGGGTACTTTGAAATAGTTTTACATGTTGTCATCAGGAAAAACGACCAGTATATAATTCAACATTAAAAACACTGTGCTACAGATTTTATACACTGAAGAGCCAGAAAAACTGGTACACATACTAATATCGTGACTAATATCGGTACTAATATCCTGTAGAGCCTCCACAAGCACGCAGAAGTGCCGCAACACGTCGTGGCATGGATTCAACTAATGTGTGAAGATATCCTAGAAGAAGTTGACACCATGAATCCTGTAGAGCAGTTCACAAAGCCATGGGAGTGCGAGGTGGTGGAGATTTCTTAAGGGCAGCACGTTGCAGGACATCCCAGATATGCTCGATCATGTTCATGTCTGGGGAATGAAAACGTGACTCGTCAGACCAGGCAACGTTTTTCCAGTCATTAACAGTCCAATGACGGTGTTGGCGAACCCAGGCGAGGCGCAGAGCTTTGTGCCGCGGAGTCAACAATGGTGCTGTTGGTCTGCGGCGGCGAAAGCCCATATCAATGAGGGCACGTTGCACAGTGCGTACGCTGACACTTGTTGATGGCTCTGCATTCAAATCCGCAGCAATTTGAGGAAGT
This sequence comes from Amaurobius ferox, assembly GCA_951213105.1. NCBI lineage: Eukaryota > Metazoa > Arthropoda > Arachnida > Araneae > Amaurobiidae > Amaurobius > Amaurobius ferox. Next base: position 67,528,389 of record OX578146.1, read on the forward strand.
ATTGCACGTCTATCTCGGGTAACGATTCTTTTCAGCCGTCGATGATCCCGTTCTGTCAAGGTCTTTTTCCGGCCGCACCGCTGTCGGAGATTTGAGGTTTTACCGGAAACCTGATATTCTCGGTACACTCTTGAAATGATCGTGCGCGAAAATCCAAATTTCATCGTTACTTCGGAAATGCAATGCCCCATCTCTCGTGCGCCGACTATTACTCCCCGTTCAAAATCACTTAAATCTTGATAACCTGCCATTGTAGCATCAATAACCGATCTAATAGCCTCCTCAGACACCTTGTTGTCTTATATATGCACTGTCGATCGCATCGCGTTACGCTGATTGGTTGCATACCTCCATTATTTGCATACGCTCGACTGTACCAGTTTTTCTGGCTCTTCAGTGTACATCATTTTTTCATAGTGAAAGAAGTAAAATCATATAGGGACAGTCATGTGCTGCTCATATCAGATTTTTTCTAACTACAACAGCTCAACTAGAAATATATGTATCTATAATATATGCTTCTCTAATCAGCTGATTCAAATTTATTTTCTCGCTGTACAGAAAATTCTAAATAAATATACTATTTGTAAAATATGGCACTATGTATTATCCAGGATCTGTTTCTCTTTTAAAACTTCTGTATTTTATTCAAGAATCCCCCAAAGTAGAATAATAATCTCATTTCATCTTGAATTTTAATTCATGTAATTCCAACAAAATAATAGTTTTTCTTTCACTTTTTAGTCGGTAAGGAGATTTTTCAATCATACGTTGTTGCATTTTTGTGATTGGTTAGCTGTTAGTCCCTACGGTTATATTAGACTGTTCTCGTTCTAAACAATAATGTTTTTATTTGTACTCTTTAGTTCTTTAGTCTTTAAAAGCCATGGAACACTCCCCGATTTCGAAGTTGTTGATTGGATCAATGATTTTATATATTTTCTTTGAGATGCTCATTTCTCCAGACCTTTTGTTATGAAAACATTTCTCAAATATAAGTCTATTTCATTTTTCACTTACCCATTCTATTGTCTAAAGTATTGTTTCATCGAAAATATTCGAATTTGATATTTTGTCGGAAAAGTACATTTTAAGACCCCCAGAAAAGATTTCGGACCTTCTTGGAAAGATGTTGTTTGTTTGGTGTGTACACAAAAACGAATGCGTATAACGCTATGGATTTTTTTGAGGGGGACTGAAAAGAACAGACAGATAATTTTATTTTGTATTTTTTACGATTAGAACATAAATTGTCATTAAACATTTTCAAAAGTAATCAAATATTGATTGCCGTGACAAATCTGTTGACAACTTAAAAAAAAAAAAATACTCTCAGAATTTTTTTTAAGAATATTTTTAAAAGAATGAATTGCGAATAAACGCTTATATAAAGATAGACTTGTTTTATTATGCTCCTGCTGATTATGCAAATGAAATTACACTCGCAACAAAGCTGACTTGAATAGATTATATAAGTTACAATATATTCAGGATTTTCTTCACTTATTATCTTTCCATTCCCAGGATGGTTTCCTTAGCAAGAGAATTCATTTTGGATATCAATTTAGAATATGTTTTCACTTAAATTGTAGAGCATCTAGCTGCCTCAACCGGGAATGGAACCCTGGATCTCCAAACGGACCAGCCGACGCTCTACCGAGACGCTCTACCACTGGGATGAAATTGCAAGCCCTTATCGAAGTGGACTTTGCACCCTCTAATGTCAGATTGACGGACAACTGACAATCTGACTGACCACCTCCTGCTATTTTTACCTCAGGTTAGTTTTCTGCTACTATTATTTTTACCCAGGTTAGTATCTATCCTACGTGGTCGTTATCCCCTGAATTTGAAATCGACGCCCAATCCTCCAGTGTCCACTGTATCCGTAATAGTTGTACTAGGATCACTTTCAGATCTCCGACATATTCGCACTAATTTACAGGTTTGATTTGTTCGGACGCCATTGTAAAGAACCTTGCTGCCCCAACTAGGAATCGAACCCTGGATCTCCGAACTGGCCAGCCTACCGTTGAGCAACTGGGACGAAATTGCAAGCTCTCATCGAAGTGGACTCAGTAAAATATGAAGGGATATGAATTAAATTTTGAATTTTAATGATGGTATTCGTTTTATTAGAACTCAAACAATCGTTTTCATACATCAAAAGCTTTATTAATCATTGGCAGTTTTTAACACTTTACAACAAAGTTGAAAAGTGTTTATGACTTTGTTCATTCTGTCTGTCTGTCTGTCTGTCTGTCTGTCTGTCTGTCTGTCTGTCTGTCTGTCTGTCTGTCCGTTAGCACGATAACTGCCGTAAAAATGAGTTTATCAAAATGAAATTTTAGTATGTTGTTCAGTCGGTCTGTAGGACCTATGGGAATATAAATAAATAATATCACCCAATTAGTTTTTTATTGAACCCGGGTTGAAAAAATGAAATACATTGAACCCTATGGGACCTAATTTTTCAAACATTTTTTAAGTAAATTTAAAATTCACGAATTGCTTCGAAATTTTTAGGAAATATTCACATTATCTCATAGAATATATAAAAAAAATTCAGTAAAATATGTTAAGTAGTTTTTTAATTAAAAAAAATATTTAATATAGGGAAAAAAACAAATTCAATTAAATTCTGATTTTGGGATATCTTCCAGAAAGAAAAGAAAGAGATATTATATAATAAGTATCTCTCCATTTGTTTAAACGTTTTGCATATGGGAGTGGCTTCATATTTTAAAGTAAATTTGGTAGATAACAATTTTTCTTTTTTTTTAAATTTTATATAACTCTTCATGATAAATTTATTTGATGGCATTTTAAATGCACTTTCCTACGTCCTAGAGAGTTAAAATTTGGTACACAGCTTAAATTTTTAGAACATTTTATTCTACAGCAATTTGGTGGATCTTTAAATATAGATCATACATTTTTTTCGAAATGACCCGCAATTAATCCCCGTTCACTTTTATAATTTTTTTCACTATTTTTTTTATGACTTATTGTCAAAGGTGGCGTAGCAAAAACGCGAAAACACTGAAATATCTCCAGAAAGGCTAGTCCTAGAGTAATGGGGTTAGTCTTATTCTTTTTGTTGTCAAAAATCACATATAAAATAGGAATTTAATTGATATAATTGAGCACACGTAGTCTTTTATTTTTATATATAACGATTTTTGCTGGCCATTTCGCAAAAATAGCCCATTCCTTTTTCCCGAATCGTACTAGAATAACCTACAAATGACTTATATACAAAATTTTGTTAAATTTGGTATATAAATCACTTGTCGGTTATTGAAATATTATACACCAAATTTTGTTAAATTTGGTTCATTAGTTTTTAGCTAGAGTGGATAAAGGCAATTTCTGCGGCCATTTCGCAAAGAAGGCAGATTCTTTTATTACGAATCGTACTATAATCTAATGAACATCAGGATTTCCCACAAAAAACATACCTACCAAATTGTATGAAATTCGGTCCATTAGTTTTTCAATTAGAGTGGATGTAATATCCACACAGACACACAGAAACATACACAGATACACCCTTACGCACACAGACGTCTTCCTAAAAGTAGTTTTTTCGTGTTCTAGAAGTCCCAAAACGTGTAGATCCTTTGAAAATTCGAGTTCCGATCTTCGGCGCGATTCCAATACTTTGAGTACATACACATACACATATATATTATCTGTGTATTATCTGTGTATCTAAATTCCGTGCCTATGCAATTACAATAGTTGTGATTTTAAATGATCCCTAAACTTTTATTATTTCTTCAAGGAAGCCTAATTTTAACATATGCAGAATGCAAATATCTCAAGCGATTGTAAGATTAATTACATAAGAATTGCTGAATTTTTTTCACACAAAATTATTTAGCTCTGGAGTCTGGAATACAAGTTATATGAATGAAATATTTATTGATTTTGCATAAAGAATCAGATGATTTATATTTCGATACAGTTTTAAATATTTAAGTATAATAAATTACTGTAGTACTGTGATAATGTAAAAGATATTACCACTGAATGAATCACATTTTAGAAATTTTTAAATGAAATTACATTTCAGTTGGAAAGTGTTTCATAATCAATGCTTATGCATGATTGATCTTTCTTGTTAAAGTTATTTTTAATTCATATTGAGTGTTGTATCCGTCCTAAAACTACTTTATTTTTGCCTAAATTCTGTGCATCTACATACTGACACAACGCAATGACAATATATTTCAGTTTAAATGCTCTTCCAAATTTGATTATTTCTACTATTAAGCCTATTTTTCACCTATGTAAAATGTAAACAGCAAAATATGTAGAATGAGTTGTATTAGAATCGCTGTAATTCTTTAACACAAAATCATTTAGTCCATGGAGTCTGCTTAGCTGATGTGAATGAAATATTCATTGATTTTAGAAAGAGACGGACGATATTTTTCGATGAAGTTTTACGCATAGAGTTTACTTGCTTGTAGCTCAATGGTCTTAATTTTTAAATAAAATAAATTATTATAGTATTGTGATGAATGACATGAATGGGGGAATTATTTATGAATGAAATGTTGCTTTTATAGAGAGAGTCAGGCGTGTTATTTTTTTATGACGTCATTTGAATGAATTTCAGTTGTTTTCGATGAAGTTTTCAAATATAATAAATTATCGTAGTATTATGATAATTCTAAAATTATTACCGAGGAATGTATCACATTTTAGAGATGTTTAAACCAGGCAATTTTTACTTTAATGCCGTCATTTGAATGAAGTTATTTTTTTTCGATGAAGGTTTAAGGTTTCAAATATAACAAATTAATGTAGTATTGTGATAAGTTTTAAAATATTACCGAGGAATGTATTGCATTTTAGACATGTTTAAATAAAATTGCATTGAAGTTGGAAAGTGTTTCATAATCAATGCTTTAAGCATGATTGATCTTTCTTGTTAATAGATGTTTTCTATAATTTAAAGTTTTTCAGATTTTCTGTACTTCTTTTTAGTGTCAAGTTATAGTCGTTGTAAATATACACACTTGAGCTCTATAAAATTTGCAATTTTCTAATTTCGTGGGTTTTAAAGATAAATTTTCAATTTTTGGAATATGAATGTATGATAATGTCGAGTGGAGACATAAACTGCTGATATATTTAGTCATCGTGTCTACATATCACACGCAAAGAAAGCATTTTCCCCCGTTATTATTTCTTTTCCCGCTGTGCTAAATATTACAAATAACTACTATTTGCGAAAGTTGGCATCACGTATTATCCCTTAGGCGTTCTTCTGTTCATACTTCTGTTTTTTATTCAAGAATTCTCAAAAGTAAGACAAGAATCTCATTTCCTCTTGAATTTTAATTTAACCCATACCAAAAATACCAGTCATTCTTTCTCTCTTTAGTCGGTAAGCAGTTTTTCGATCATATGTTGTTACATTTTTGCGAATGATTAGCTTTTAGCCCCTAAGGGCATATTAGACTGTTTTCGCTTCAAACACGAATGTTTTTATCTGTACTTTCCAGCCTTTAAAAGCCACCGAACACACGCAGATTTTGAAGTTGTATATTGGATCAATGATTTTGTTTATTCCTGTTTAGATGTTTCTTTTTCTAGCCTTTAGTTATGAAGATATTTTTTTGAAAACATGTCCGTTTTGTTTTCCCTCTCCCATACTATAGAACAAAAAGTTTTCTTTATTCGACATTTTTCTATTCGAGATTTTGAAGGATGAGCCACGTTTTAGGACTGATTGAACCTACTTTAAACACTTCTAGAAAGTTGCTGGTGTGTGTGTGTGTGTGTTTATGTGTGTGTGTGTATGTGTTTATGTGTGTGTGTATGTTTGTGTGTGTATGCTTGTGTGTGTATGTTTGTGTGTGTATTTGTGTGTGTATGTTTGTGTGCATATATTTGTGTGTGTATATTTGTGTGTGTGTATGTTTGTTTGCGTGTGTATATTTGTGTGTGTATGTTTGTTTGCGTGTGTATATTTGTGTGTGTATGTTTGTGTGTGTATGTTTGTGTGTGTATGTTTGTGTGTGTATGTTTGTGTGTATGTTTGTGTGGATGTTTGTGTATGTTTGTATGTATGTTTGTGTGTATGTTTGCGTGTATGTTTGTATGTATGTTTTTATGTATGTTTGTGTATATGTTTGTGTATATATTTGTGTGTGTATTTTTGTGTGCGTTTGTGTGCGCGTATGTTTATGTCCGCGTATGTTTGTGTGCGTGTATGTCTCTGAGGTGCGGATACGATAACTCAAGAATGAATGCAAGTACTTTTTAAAATTTTATGTGTATATTCGCCAAGTAAAAGACTAGAAATAAGTATAACTAGCCGAATACCCGTTGAAAATCTCACAATAAGCAACCCCTAAAGAGTATAAATTTTTGTCTCACAATAAGCAACCCCTGAAGAGTATAAATTTTTGTCTCACAATAAGCAACCCCTGAAGAGTATAAATTTTTGAACAATTCACGTTTCAGATTTTTTTTTAAAATCGAAAATTTTGGTGTGCGGAATCCCCTAATAAAGAAAATATTAGAAAACCGAAATTGCCCACTTTCTTCCTTTCAAACTATCTATCCACACATCAAATTTGAACTCTATATCTTATACTGAAACATGCAATTTTATCATTTCATCTTTCGAAAGTTTTCATGTGGAGCACCTTCTTAAATGAACATTTTTGAAAAACTCTATTCGTCTTGGGTTTTTTATCAAATGATTAGCCTATATACCAAATTTAAAGCCTCAATCAAATTTAAAATTAGGCTTTCTCATTTATTAAGCAAATCGAACATTTTGGTGTGTGACACCCTCTAAAGTAGCAAATATTGGAAATCTGAAATTGCACACTTTCTTCCTTCGGAACGATATCGCCATACACCAAATTGGAAGTCTCTATCTAATCGCACAGCATGTTTTTCTATCATTTCACTTTTCGAAAGATTTGGTGTGCGGAACACCTCAAAATTACAAATATCTGAAATTTTCTATTGCGCACTTTCTTTCTTTTGAACTATCTACCTACATACCAAATTTGAAGTTCCTATTTCATTGCAAAGCATATTTTTACTATCATTTTGCTTTTCGAACGTTTCTGTGGGGAGTAGCCACCCCTCAAAATGAACAATTTTGAAAAACACTATTCTTTTGTTTTATATCAGACAATTTCCCCATATACCAAATATTAAGTCTGTTACATTTTTAAAGGAGGCGTTTCTCATTTATTCAAAAAATCGAACATTTGGGTTTGCGGCACCCCCTAAAGTAGAAAATATCGGAAAACTAAAATTGCACATACTCTTCCTTTCGAACTATCTACCCGTACACCAAATTTGAAGTCTCTATCGCATCTCGAAGCACGGTTTCTCGTCATTTCACCTTTCAAACGTTTTACTCTGGAGCACCCCCATCAAACAAACATTAAAAAAAAACCTCTTGTGTCTTGGGTGCTTTCATTAAATGATTAGCCCATACACTAAATTTCAAGCCTCTATCAAATTTCTCATTTGTTCGGCAAATCAAACATTTCAGTTCACAGCACCCCCTAGAGTAGCAAATATTGAAAATCTGAAATTGCACACTTTCTTCCTTTCGAACGGTTTACCTATGCACTAAATTTGAAGTCTCTATCTCATCACAAAGTATGCTTTCCTATCGTTTCACTTTTCGAACATTTTGGTGTTGGGCACCCCCTCTAGAGAACGTTTTCGAAAAATTGATTTTTCCAGGGTTTTTTATCGAACGACCGAGCCGTGTACCAAATTGCAAGTCTCTATCTATTCGGGAAGTGCCTAAAAAAGCGTGACAGACAGACTGGCGGACATACAGACAGACAGGCAATAGACGGGAAATATTTTCTACTTTATAGTTTCGATAGTTTCCGCTTTTTTAGGGAATTAATTTAAATATTTTAATAAAATGTCTTTGAAGAGCAATATCATTTATGATACTACACATGTTTAATCATGAGCAAAGGCGGGAAATATCTTCAAGTGATATATAGAACAATTCTTTAAACGATATAATGCAATTATTCCCAAAGGCCTTATGATTTCGAAACTTATGTATTTTATTCAAGAATTCCAGAAAGTAACATAACAATGTTATTTTATATTCCATTTTATTTTACGCAATAATGCCAACAATAATAGCTATAGTCCTTCTTTTTCAAGGTAGCAGAATTTTTTTTTCGATTATGTGTTAGAGTATCGCAAATGGTTATTAGCTCCAAAGAACGCATTTTTGCGCCGAAACAAAAATGATTTTTCCAGAACTTTCCCGTCATTAGAAGCCATGCAACGAACCTGTATTTTTATAGCTGTTTTATTGGATCAATAATTCTATTCATTTTCTCTGGCATGCTGGTTTTCTCTTTTTCTATTCCCTCTACAATGCAAAATCTATGCAAAGGGAAAGTGCTGTCTGGATTCCTAAATCTTCTTGGATTTGGATAATTTTACACGCTCTGGGCATCGTGTTTTTCTCCACAGTCATTTTGTCAATAATTTATGAAGAAATATTTTTTCATGAAATTTATTTCTTCTCTGCTATATTGTAACATATATACTTAAGGAAAGTAAAAATCTTGTTGTTTGTTTTTTGAAGGGGTCCTAGGAAAATCTTTAAGTACCCCAGTACTTTGTAAGTAAAAGTCCATGAGTGTACATGTTAGGTCCGTTTATATTAAAGTGACCATGGATGACCAAAAAAAAGTGACTGCAGCGCTTCTGACGGAAAATTTAAAAAGTTTAGATAAATAATTCGGTGACACAGCGAGATAGACAGAACAATCCAATTACAAAGTTGTGAGGTATTGTTTACTGAATAGGAAACGACAATAAAAGTATTACACAAGGCACTTATTGTACACAATAAGGCTATTAACAAATTTCGGTCATATTCAGAAATACTAAAAAGCACATCCACATGCACACGTACATGCACAAGAACCTAATGTGCAGACTGTTCAGAATGCTCTTTATTAGCAACAATGCACATTTGAAATCGATGTTGCAGCGTACTTTGACAACCATTGCAGGTGTTATCGTGTTATCGAAAAGTATTTATGCCTTTTTTTATATGCGTAACGTGTGCTCATGATGCCAATTTCTACTAATTAAAGAATCCTCTATAGCTTTGTAATTGATACTGTAACGGACGTATTCTCTGGAATCGTGAGTGTATACGTAGGATACAAGAACGAGTCCAAGTTTCTGGATAACTTACATTTAATCACACGCACAAAGTAAACAGGAACAATATGCAATCAAACAGTACTTAAATGCTCCACTAATTTCACAGAATAAGAGATATTATTATCAAAATACGGAAAAAAATAATTTCACAACATAGCAGCTAAAACACCGGTTCTCGTTAGATCACCGAAGTGAAGCAGCATCGGGCGCGGTTAGTACTTGGTGGGTGACCACCTCGGAACGCCGCGTGCTGTTGGCCATCTCGGGTGCGGTATCCCCGTGGTTTGTGCGCTAGATTTGCACGCTGCCACAAAATGCCGCCGTGTTCATGCGGAGTACGATCACGTTAAACATGTGGGTCCGTAAGTCCTTCCGAGAGGTTGGTGGTAGGGGAAGGAGGGTACGGTCCCTGTGGATGCCTCCCCCACTGGGTTCCGGTCTAAATTGGGTGGCACTTCCCGGCCGTCCATACAGTTACCTTACACCTTTCTGGTAGGTCGGACGGTCTGGGTCTCAACAACAACAACATAGCAGCTACTATTCTCAAAACATTGACAAAAATCACAGTCTAATATAGCTCGTGTAAGTCCATTCGTCAACTCCACTGCAAAAGAGGGGTGAGTTCTTTTATAGTCTTTGTAGAAATTTCTGGAAATCTCTATAAATAATCGTCATTTTGTGACGTTTTTGGAACATTCCGAAAGTTGCCAAATTGGCGATAAATCGCCAAATCTAGAAATCCTTTTTCTAACTGGGAAATCCTGGTAACCCTGTGCTCATTTCATGCTAACGTCATGGACTGTGTTTTCTTCGCCTGGCCTTCCAGAAAGAGGTGGCGCCAAAGAGGTAATATTGCGCGTTTCCAACAATATTTTTCTTTTCTATCTCACTTTGCTGACGAGTTTGTTATCCAAATTTTTTAAACTCTCAGCCAGGGCACTGCAATCCCTTTTCGGGTAGGTTAACTTAACTATATACAGACCTAACTCTTATGGACAGTACACTCATGGGCTTTTACTTATAAAGTACTGAGGTCCTTAAGAACTTTAATAGGAGCTTTGTATAACCCCTATTGAACCTAACGCGTACATCTACGGATCTTTGTTTATATAGTTATTAGGACGCCTAAGGGCTATAATAGGAATCCTGTATAAAAATGTCTGCCTACGGCGACAAGCCTGGTTCATTTTTTGAAAAGACATTAGATGTCTTTAGTAGACCGCTTTCCCGCTTCTACGCTGTCAGGCTAGGTTAATGATACATACCAGGTATAAAATTCATTCACAATTTAGCTCCAGCTACACGAAGTTGCAAAGGCCAAGTTCAATTGGCTTTTGCTTTTGAATTTGCTTTATGCAACTTTGCGTAGCCAGTGCTAAATTGCGAACGATTTTTATGCCGGCTACGTAGAAGGACTGCAATTGTGAGTTTCCAGTGAAGTGTGCAAAATTGTGGCAAATAGCAAGTTTTTTTTTTTTGCTGCTATCTCTGTTAACAAATATTCCATGGTTATGAGTGCAGAAAAAGCGCTAACCAATCCATGGATACTATCATCGGGAATGGAAGCGTCTTCTTTAATAAGAATGATTTTTGTCAGCATATTGTGAAACAAAAATTATAATGAAGTTGAAATGTATTACTCCTTTATTTACACTGAAAAAAAATCCATAAATATGTTTTGAACATTTGACTTTACAGCACATTTGCATAGCACTTTCCCTATCGCACCTAACTTGTCACTGCAATTGAAGGTTTTCTACAGCAGTTTTCATGCTGTCCTCCCCGTTTTTAAATCAATGTCGGTATAAACAGCATGATAAACACTTCAACTCTAAATCAAAGGCAACCAAATAAGTGGTTAAAAAGTCTTATTAAAATCGCCTTATTATGACGTACACAATCACATAGCCAAAGCGCTTTCGGACATTGTGTGCGTCATAATAAGGCGATTTTAATGAATGACTTTTTAACCACTTATTTGGTTGTCTTTAATTTTAGAGCACATTGTCGGAATTTTCGGATTTGGACTGTTCAGACGTATTATCATCAGTATCTGTAGCAGTAATATCACTGGTGTTCTCTTATGCTTTTGTTTTAACACAATCATAGCTCGCCGTATAATCATCCAAAATAAGATCTCCTATAGCAAAATTCCCTTTTCTTACAATCTTTTCCACATTGAACTATCTTCATACACAGATCGAGAATAAAGTTGGATGATTGATTGGGGTTTTGTGGAACAAAATCCACAAAGGATATGCTGAGCCAAACACATGCTAAAACAAACAACTAATTCACTAGTAAAAGACAATAACAAGTGTATAATATAAAAAAATTAAATGTACACATAATAACATGACAATGTAAAATATAAATCCAAATAATATACAGTAAAAATATGATAGAATGTGAGAGATAAAATGTTATATAGGATAAAAAAAATCCTACATCCAACAAAAATGGAAAAAGTTTAGGATGAGGAGTTTTTTCTATCAAGTCCGTCAAAGTAATACTAAAAGTCATGAAGTGTTTAAAACGATGATGACTGAAATTAGTGCACTCGAATAAAAAGTGTTTTATACTCACTGTTTGACGCCAGTTACAAGAAGACTCATGTTAACCAGCAAATGTCTGTGGTAAATGTCGGAAATAAAGGACTGTTGGATTTATACTGTAAAGCCAGGATATTTCCAGCAGGTTCTCTATGTGGATGAACATTACGCTTCTAAACATTCTCAGGCAATCTTCATCTGTTTAGATCATCTCCTTGCATCTGGAAATGTGTTTAGGAAAGTGTTTAGGCTACACGTATCTGGTATGAATCACTGTTTCTAAACCAGTTATTGCCCCTACCATCATTTATAAGACGTTAACATGTGCTGTTCTTTTATATTTACTGTCTCATAAGTAGTATTGAGAAAGTATTGTTTTCACGAAAATTTTCGATTTCGAGATTTAGATGTCAATATATGTTTTTAGACCTCCTGAATACGTTTTGACTAATTTTAGAGTGATGTCCGTCTATCTGTGGTCAATTTCTTGTGTACACGGTAACTATTACAAATATTAATAGATTTTAAAAAAAACTTTATATCTGGCTTTGTTATTCAAAAATCTGGAACTAGAGATAGAATGTTTTGATAATTGAGCAAAAACTTTGAAATTTATTCGAAATTTTATATTTTGTTATATAAAATTTGACATAATTATGTACAAAAGGGGTTATTTAGGGCTCAGTGGTCACAAAACTTCATAGTTTTAATCATTATAGTGAAAAGTAGCAGTGATGCAATTTTTGTGTTCGTGATGTCAACAACCCTCTCCATTCTATAACGATACATACTTTTCAGATTTTTTTTTGAAAACTTTGTCATGTCATCTTCAACGTCATCTTCAAAACTAAATTATTCGTTGTAAACGGGAACTAATAGTTTTTGTTCATTGACATCGCGATGGGGGTTTTGAAGAAGAGGCCTGGCGTCTAAATGAAAAAACAATGTCAAAATGAACAAGAAAGATCAATCATGCATAAGCATTGATTAGTAAACACTTTCCAACTGAAATGTAATTTCATTTAAAAATCTCTAAAAATGTGATACATTCAGTGGTGATATCTTTTACATTATCACAGTACTACAGTAATTTATTATACTTAAATATTTAAAACTGTATCGAAATATAAATCATCTGATTCTCTATGCAAAATCAAGGAATATTTCATTCATATAACTTGTATTCCAGACTCCAGAGCTAAATAATTTTGTGTGGAAAAAAATTCAGCAATTCTTATGTAACTCACTCCTACAATCGCTTGAGATATTTGCATTCTGCAGAATTTAAAATTAGACTTCGTTGAAGAAATAATAAAAGTTTAGGGATCATTTAAAATCACAACTATTGTAATTGCATAGGCACGGAATTTAGATACACGGATAATACACAGATACACAGATAATATATATATATATATATATGTGTGTGTGTGTGTATGTATTCAAAGTATTGGAATCGCGCCGAAGATCGGAACTCGAATTTTCGAAGGATCTACACATTTTGGGACTTCTAGAACACGAAAAAGCTATTTTTAGGAAGACGTCTGAGTGTGTAAGTGTATCTGTGTATATTTCTGTGTGTCTGTGAGGATATTACATCCACTCTAATTGAAAATCTAATGGACTGAATTTCATAAAATTTGGTAGGTATGTTTTTTCTGGGAAATCCTGATGTTCATTAGATTATAGTGCTATTCGTAATAAAGGAATCTGCCTTCTTTGCGAAATGGCCGGCAGAAATTGCCTTTATCCACTCTAGCTAAAAACTAATGGAACAAATTTAACAAAATTTGGTGTATAATATTTCAATAACCTACAAGTGATTTATATACCAAATTTAACAAAATTTGGTATATGAATCATTTGTAGGTTATTCTTGTACGATTCGGGAAAAAGGAACGGGCTATTTTTGCGAAATAGCCCGCGAAAATCGTTAAATATAAAAATAAGACTACGTGTGCTCAATTATATCAATTAAATTCCTATTTTATACGTGATTTTTGACAACAAAAAGAATAAGACTAACCCCATTACTCTAGGACTAGCCGTTCTTGAGATATTCTAGTTTTTACGCGTTTTCGCTACGCCACCTTTGACAATAAGTCCAGCTATCAAATGAGAACCAAATTTAAGTTTAACGTGCAAATTCAATGTCATTTAAAATACTTATGGCTGTTATTTTGTGCAGATAAACTCAAATTATTATTGAAGAAATAAAGAGAACGTGAATATGAGTCTGCAGGGAAAGACATGTGCTGCCAATATCAGAATTTTTAACAATATTACAACAATGATTTATAGAAGTGAACGGGGATTATTTGCAGGCCATTTCGAAAAAAATGTACGATCTATATTTAAAGATCCACTAAATTTTAGTAGAATAAAATGTTCAACAAATTTATGCTGTGTACCAAATTTTAACTCTCTGGGACGTAGGAAAGTGCATTAAAAATGCCAACAAATAAGTATATCATGAAGAGTTATATAAAGTTTAAAAAAAAATTGAAAAGTTGTTATCTACCAAATTTATTTTAAAATGTGCAGCCTCTATCATATACAAAATGATTAAACTCTTGGAAAGATATTTATTATATAATATATCCCTTTTTTCTTTCTGAAGGATATCCCAAAAGTCAGAATTTAATTGAATTTGTTTTTTTCCTTATATTAAATATTTTTTAATTAAAAAACTACTTAACATATTTTACTGAAATTTTTTATATATGTTTTATGGCATAACGTGAATATTTCCTAAAAATTTCGAAGCAATTTGTGAATTTTAAATTTGCTTAAAAAATGTTTGAAAAATTAGGTCCCATAGGGTTCAATGTATTTCATTTATTCAATCCGGGTTCAATAAAAAACTAATTGGGTGATATGATTTATTTATATTCCCATAGGTCCCACAGACCATCTGAATAACATACTAAAATTTTATTTTGATTAAGTCATTTTTACGGCAGTTATTGTGCTAACGGACAGACAGACAGACAGACAGAATGAACAAAGTCATAAACACATTTCAACTATGTTGTAAAGTGTTAAAAACCAAGAAAAATACTGGTAGATGTCAGATTCTTATAGAAACCTACAAAAGTCCGATTATTTAAAATTTATTTTGTAACCGGTGTTGCCAGTAGTTTGTAGCAGGGATTCATTTATTCAATATCATCTTTCGAAAAATTTAGTGAACGAATTCATTGAATCCAGGAAAAACCTCGAGTACATTTTCCAGTTTACAATAAACTGGAAGCAGAAAAAATAAACCTGATGGAACGTTCTGCCAAATATCAGAAAATTTCAGGGTTATCCTGTACGTAAATGGAAAGAAATCAATGTAGTCAATAAATACTTATACTTGAACTAAATATAAAAACGAACCTTTCTAAATGAGAATACAAGCACGCGAAACCATAGAACCAATATCAAAACATTTCCTTCGCAGACTACGTATTAGTAGATCACGAGATTTTGAATAAAATTCTGTTTCAAAAATAGTTTGTAAAATATGAAATTTATTTTTGGAAAACAGGCACTTAGTATAACAGCATAAAAAATCTGATGTGGGCACCACATGACTTTCCCTGCAGACTTATATCCACGTTCTCTTTATTTTAATTAAATTTAATTAACTTTTAATTCAATTTTCGTTTTCATCTGGTAACTGGACTTATTTTCAAAGATGGCGTAGAGAAAATATGTAAAACTAAAATATCTCGAGAACGGCTAGTCCTAGTGCAATGGGGTTGGTCTTATTCTTTTCTTTGTTAAAAATTACGTATTAAACAAGCACTTAATGGATATATTTGAGCATACGTAGTTTTCAATTTTAGATTTTTGGTGGCATTTTGGTGGCATTTGGTGGCATTTTGGTCTTATTCTTTTCTTGGTTAAAAATTATCTATAGAACAAGTATTTAATGGATATAGTTGAGCATGCGTAGTTTTTTATTTTAGAATTTGTCTGTTTTTGTAGGTTATTTTGCAAAAAAGACAGGTTATTTTTTTCGAATCGTACCAAAATCTAATCAGCACCAGGTTAACCCAAAAGTGACTTATTTACCGAATTTTGTGAAATTCGGTTCATTAGTTTTTGAGCTAGAATGGATATAATTTTTGGGGGCCATTTCGCAAAAAAATTATTCTGTTATCTCGAATAGTACCCAAAACTAACCAGCACTAGATTCGCCCACAAGGGACTTACCTACCAAATTTTATGAAAATCGATCAATTAGTTTTTTAGTTAGAGTGGATACAAAATCTGCACAGACAGACAGACAGACACATAAACACACACACAGACGTCACGCTAAAAGTAGCTTTTTCGTATTCTAGAGGTCTCGAAATGTGTAGATCCGTCGAAAACTTGAGTTGCGATTTTCGGCATGATTCCAATACTTTCCCTGTACATTACCATGTATTGCAGGGAAAGTAAAATTGATTAAAAGTATCAGCCGCTTTCAGAGTCAAAGAACAGCTTGTTTCTTCAGAATAAGAAGATAATGCATCAGCACCACAGAGGGTAAGGCTGCGTCTATTAATAAATAGTTGTATCACATGACCCAAGAAAGATATCGTTGGCAACGAAAATTGGAAAAATTGAAAATATAATTCTAGCAGGAATGGAAATGAACCGTAGAAGGATTTAGAATACTTTCATAGTGAACAAAATTACGAATATAAGTACTCTATGATAAAAATAGGAAACAACCGGTTTCGAAAAGCTGCTTGCGCCAATTCATCATGGGAAATTCAAATAACGTTTTATCACATTTATAAATTTTGCAGTCTTTCTTTCAGTGACCTTTTTCAATTAGTTTGACTAAAAGTTATTCAACATAATTAGTTTTTTGTAAAAAATGGATTAAGAAATAACTTTCACAAAAAGATACTTTCTTTCGACTGTTATAGCGTTTGTGATACAAATATCTCTATATTAAGAAAATCTAATACGGGCAGCATATGTACTTTCCCTATATAATGCAATGAATTTACTTCTTTCACAGTGATAAAATCATTCTTTCGCGAGTTTTAGCTGAAAGAATGTTAAAACAAAATATTCCGTTATTTATAAATTTATCAATCCATAATCCAAAATTTTAGATTTTTCTCATTATTTACAGGCCAAGTCCGACGTGTGTGCGAAGTTTACCTTATATAGAGAGATCCATGTCACATTGTTTTTACCGTTGAATTGTACATTTGACGATTTTCTGGATGACAACATGTTCGATTTTGAAGTACTGAGTGAACTTATATTTCACAAAAATCTAAATTAATAATTATCAGTATTCATATCGTTCACAATAAGCAATATAGCTCATATATTAAAATATTTTTAAAATTAATTCATTAATTTGACATCATTTTCATCCATTCAGTTTCATTTTCGATGATATTTTTTGTCAGTGTGGGGCAAAATATCGCCAAATTGGCTATATTTCGCTAAATTAGTCGCCAAGTTAACCAAATTTATCGCCAAGTGCTACAGATAAACGGAGGAAAGAGCTTTTTCATATATAAATAACTATGGCGAATTGTTAGGTGTCAAAATACAAAACAATTTTTCAAAGTATCTTCTTTTGTGAATGGAATGAACTAAATTCACGGGCGAGAGACGTTAACAAATTTATAGCATAATATTATATATGAAAAGTGAACATATTTCACAGTAGTTAATATGTTTTTAATTTATGTGATTTTTTGATAAATTTATTTGAAAACTGTGCAATATCTCGAGAAAGGTTCACGCTAGCGTTCTATAGTTTATGTCATTAATTTTTTTATGAAAACTTGCATAAGATATGATTATTTGCGTAACATAATTGAAGATTCTGGCTTTTTTTATGAGTTTTTCAAAAATGAATTTGAAAATTGGGGTGTGGGGGTCCAAACATTCGATTGCATTTAAGAATAATAGGCTTCCAATATTCACAGATTGTAATATTTTATAACAAATTTCGTTTGAAAAGCTCCACTCACTCTTGAGATATCCCATCCACAGACTCTCTCTCTCTCTCTCTCTCACACACACACACACACACATACACATACACACACACAGGCATCACCTCAGAAACGTTCAATTCGAGTTCAGAGGTGCTTAAAACGCACTCTTTCGTATCTATTTCTTAGGACTTGCTATATATAGGTTAGGTGATGATTTATATGGATTCAGCATTAAATTTTGAGGGTATTGGGGATTTATTAAGGATTTTCTCTTACAATATTTTCCCAATTCTGGTTACAAATTGCTCATTTTCTTTGAAATATCTATCTTTCAGAATCGACTATAGAAAGATGATGAGTGACATGCATCAAGTTTATGATGCTGTAGGAGATTCATTAAGGATTTCAACTTATGGTTAAAATTTTCCCCCATGAAATACAGATCCCTCACAGCAAAGATCGTCACATGTGTGACAGTGACGTTGTAGTCACGTGACACCTGGGTCACAATGTGACATCATATTTGTGACTTCTATGCGACGTTAACGTATTAGTAACTTTGCAACTTCATTCTGACTATATTCTGTGACGTTTCCATAATTTAATTAACACGTAACAATGTGACGACATTACAATGACTATTACAATGTGACGTCACAAACAAGTTAATATGCGACGTCACAAACGACCATGAAAATGAGCAAAATGACTTCGCTGTGACCTCAATATGACATTGTCGAGACGTAATGCGACGTCCTGTGATGTCCCAAAGTCACAGTGTGACGTAAATCTTACGTCACTGTGAAAAAAATTCTGTTAGGGATAGAACTTAGACAATGATTGATTGATACGGATTCAGCGTTGAATTTCGGAGGGAGTTGAAGGGTTTACTAAGGATTTCTACTTCCGGTTCTGGAAATACCACTTTGGGATTTTCAAAAAATTCAAAAATTTGTATGAAATAAGTTTGGAGAACAAAATAAAATTCCTTTACACACTTGTTGCCACCATATGAAGGCTTCTTTATAAATTTATTGGCCTTTAAAATATCGAATGCGAAAACTTTTATGAAAATAATATTTTTTCTACAGTGTTCCTACAGATCTATCTATAGTAAAGTAACTTTGCTCAACTGGAGTAAAGTGATCTTGCTCAACTGGAGTCAAATGATCTTGCTCATCTGGAGTAAAGTGATCTTGCTCAACTGGAGTAAAGTGATCTTTCTCAACTGGAGTAAAGTGTTCTTGCTCAACTGGAGTCAAGTGATCTTGTTCAACTGGAGTAAAGTGATTCCAATAAACGTAAACAGGAATAATTTACAGTTAATGATGCTATCTATATTTTAGAAGACCACAAAATAACTGTAAGATACAATAAAATAGCAATTAAATTCTGCATTAATTCATGACACAACTGATTCTATTCTCAAAACTCTGAGGTATCTCACAATTCCGCTTGACTCGTATCATGTTAACTCAATCCAACAGAACGATGACTACCTTATATATACATTTAGAATTTCGAAATTCTTTTATATACACATAGAAATTTCTAAAGAAAGAGTGTTTGCATCTCCGAAACTGGTCGATATTTCGAGACAGTTCCCGTAGATTCAAAACTCGCTAAAACTCGCCAAGCTGGCAGTGTTTCACTAAATTTGACAGACATGCACCGAAAAGTCGCAAGGGAACGGAGACCCTATTTTCGCGTACAAGCAACAGTTGCCTGTAAAAGGGTTTTCTCCTTGAGGGGAGGCAGAGCACAGTGAAGCGTTTCACATATTCGTAACAGTATGCTAGTGTGTGTGTATATGTATGTTTGTGTGGGTATGTATGTTAGTGGCGTGTATGTTAGAATGTGTGTCTGTGAGCCTATGGACGATTTATTTTACAAACGAATGGAACATTAGGAAGATAATTTAGTATGACTATTATAATCAGTGAATACTGGAACCCTATTGATTTTAAATTCAATCGAGATTTTCAGAATTCCCTCAATTTCAGAACGTATTTTAGAAAAAAATCATTTAAAAATCAGAATAGTATAATGATAAATAAATAATAATTTTAGACGCATTATAAAATGAATGACAAATATTGCGCGAAATATTGTGCGATTTATGAATGAATTTTTGAAGAGTTCTATAAAAACAAAACCTTTAATAATGGTAAATAAAAAAAAATCGTTTCGAGCCATTCACGAGAGAAAATACTTTTTTGTAACAGTTTTGTATTTTTGATGCCAGAAAATTCGCCAATAGTAAATTTATTTCACAGGATGTTGACAAATGTCCTTTCAATTTTGATGAAGATTTTGCACATGTTTATGAAAATGTCACTCTGCGTGGATTAATAAGTTGCCAAGAGAGAATCTTGTACATCATAATTTTGTTGTAAAAAAAGAAAAGTTATTGCATTATGTGGAAAAAGCTAATTGCTGCCAAAATCCGATTTTTAGATTTGTATTACTGAATTAATCGTAACAAGATGCTGTTTGGTTGGTATGTTCTATCTCGCAAAATATATATTCTAAAAAAAAAAAAAAAATCCGTGTTTTTTCCATTTTTAGAACTTTTCTCGATGTTGTTCTCTTTATTGACGATGTAAGTTAATCATAACAACCGCTGATGAGACTGTATAATTATTGACGATACAAGTTAATCATAACAACCGCTGATAAGACTGTACAATCACTGACGATACAAGTTAATCATAACAACCGCTGATGAGACTGTACAATCATTGGCGATACAAGCTAATCAGAACAACCGCTGATGAGACTGTACAATCATTGACGATACAAGTTAATCATAACAACCGCTGATGAGACTGTACAAACATTGACGATACAAGTTAATCAAAACAACCGCTGATGAGACTGTGCAATCATTGACGATACAAGTTAATCAGAACAACCGCTGATGAGACTGTACAATCATTGACGATACAAGTTAATCATAACAACCGCTGATGAGACTGTACAATCATCGACGATACAAGTTAATCGTAACAACCGCTGATGAGACTGTACAATCATTGACGATACAAGTTAATCATAACCACCGCTGATGAGACGATACAATCATTAAAACAAAGCTACAGATAGAGAAAAGCACACCAAATGGAATTCTCTCCTCAACGTTAGACATTTTTTCATTTTTCACGTAAAAGGCAAAAAATCAATGCAGTCAATAAAGCCTTATATCAGGAACTAAATATAAAACCGGAACACGAACACGCAAAAGCAGATTTCTTATACCCTCAGCAAAAGTGGTCAAAGGCGATGTATGTTGTGTGCAATGTATTACTTTCTTTATGGATTATAGGTTCCCAACCTGTACGGTATAGACCTATTCTCATTGGCCGATTTAACTTTCGACAGGTGAGGTATACTAGAAAGGAAGAGTAGGAGGATGTTTTCATGTTCTGAATTTTATATATATGAACTTACTTCTGTTATTATTAAAAAGGATTCAAATATACAAGGTCCTTAAGCACCTCATTAGTTTTGTAAGGAATGGATCATGAGTGTACACGTTAGCTAAAATTAATTGATATTTAGATTAAAATGTCTGAAAATGTTGAAATAAGTTAACAGTGATCAGAGATGAAATAATGTTTTACAATCGCAATTTCTATGTCAACAGAAGTATAAAATATGCTCCGTTTTATACTTTCTCATACTATGTAATACAGTACAGAGAAAGTTGTTTCCACGAAAATTTTCGATTTCAAGATTTTAATGCCAATGTATGTTTTAAGACATCCTGAACATATTTTGACTATTTTTGGAGTGATGTGCGTCTGTCTGTGGTCAATTTTTTGGGCACACGATAGCGGCCATAAATATTAACGGATTTTCACGAAACTTTAAATCCGGTTTTGTTATCGAAAAATCTAGAACTAGATATAATTTCTTTTTTTAAATTCGAACGAAAAATTCGAAATGTATTCGAAATTATATAACAAGTTAGTATTTTCTTAACATGGATGTAAACATGTATTTAACATAACATTTGATATAATCATGCATGAAAGGGTTTATGTATGGTTCAATAATCACGAGGTTTAATAGTTTCATTATTGTTCTGATAAATAGTTGCGATATAATCTTTGTGTTCGTGACGTCATTAGCGCCTTCGGGGGAAGGGGGAGGCAAATGACTCCCCCGGGTATGCATTGTCAAGTATAGCATCAATCGAAATATTTTTTCAAGCCTTTAAAGTGATGGGTAATAGGTTATAATTGTAATCATGTGGATTCAAGATATAGATTTTTCAAAGAATTTATAAAATTTAAATAAGTCCCTAAAATTGGATTCTGGTAAGAGTAAGTCGAGTTGAGCTCCCCACTCCAGCTAATTATACTTAATATTGAATTTTAATATTCAAAACTATTAATAAGCATGCGGGTGTCTCATGTAGTGACCATTTACCCCGCATAAAGCGTGGGTGGAAAATAATGGCTAGTTTTAAATATTTTATCTTTAAACGCAATTATATTTTCATGTCCCTATTTAAAAAAAAAAAATCTGATGTGGGCAGCACATGACTTTCCTTATATAATGCAATTTAATTTACTACTGTTACAGTAAAAAAATAGATTATTTTTATAGTAGTTATTTATATTCTTTCCAAGATATTAAATTTTCATCAATGAGTCGTCATTTTCCATGTCGTCATCATCAATGAGTCGTCATTGATTTAGCGTCATTTTTACCCATTAGGCGAGTTTTTCGCTAATTTAGCAACATTTAAAAAAGTCGCAAAGTTGACGACATTCCACCAAATTCGTCGCCAAAATCTCGCCAAGCGTTATGGAAGAAGAAATAAGTTATTCTTACAGCAGATAAATGACTATTGGCGTTCAAATACAAAAGTATTACTCAAAGTACCTTTTTTCATGAATGGAACGAGCTAGATCCACGAGAGTGATGTCACGTAATTTATCGCATGGTATTACATATGAAAAGTGAACATATTTCTCAATAGAAAATATTATTTTTTTATTTTATATGATTTTTTGATAATTTTTTTGAAAAATGTGCAATATCACGAGAACGGTTCACGTTAGCGTTCTAAAATTTATGTCAATCGTTTTCTGATGGAAAATTACATAAGAAATGTCTATTTGCGTAACTTTATTAGCGGTTTTGATTTATTGACGATTTTTTCAAAATTTCACTCGAAATTTATGAGGGTTCTGAACATTCGATTGCGTATAAAAACAATAAGCTTCCAGTGTTTACGAATTGTGATTTTTGTACCAAATTTCATTCGAATCGGTCCATTTGTTCGTCAGTTATAGTCTCCACAGACTCACTGGCACACACACACACACACACACACACACACACACACACACACACACACACACACACACACACACACACACACACAATGTTTGATTCGTGATCAGGGATGCTTGAAACGTGCTCTTCCGTCGAATACTCTCCTTATACATTACGTATATAAGGAAAGTAAAAGGTTCGATAAAGAAAGAAGAAAAGTAAAATATGCAGTGACTTCAGATTTTTTTCCCCACTAAATTTAGTTTTCCTATAGTCTCACACGAACATTATTTTCAATCAGAACCTTCTATTTAAGCTTTCCTGCCATTTTCGTAGAAGTACAGTTACATGAAATACATCTGTTTGATTGTTCCCCAACGTTAAAAATATTCAAGGTTTATATGCACCTAAAAGGAAATGTTGTCAGTGAAAACCTTTTGAACTAAATGTACAAATGAATGTTTTACATGGAATCACGAACATGCTAAACCAGATTGCCAATACCTAATTTTTACCTTTAACTGGTCTGTATGAATGAGAATAATATAGAATTCTGATATGGGTAGTGCACTAATTCCTCTACACACTCAAATTCATTTCTATTTCTTTACTAGAAAATGTACCCGGAGTTGCCCGTAATTTAAGATGCTAACCTTTGATTGCAATCACACTGGAACTCACAACGAATTCTCGAAAATTCAAGAACGCTTTAACAATACGCTCGCTTATAATAACAATAATAACCCGCTTCTCCAATGGTGTTAAGATGGAAACTCTGCGAGAATATCTCAAAGGCTCCTAACCTTGGAAGATTATGCCTTCGACATAAGAAAATTATATATATTCTAAAAAATTAGGAAAATTTGTCTTTTAATAGTGTGGATTCCGTTCAAGTGTCTTTTTTAAATAAAATATTTCGATCTTTTCGATGGTGTTAAGATGGAGACTCTGTGAAACTATTTTTGGTCGCTAAGGAACAGATGTATGTGAAAATCATGCTAAAACATAAAACAAAAAATCTGATGTGGGCAACACATGACTTTCCTTATATAATGCAATGAATTTACTACATTTACAGTAAAAAAATAGGTTTTTCTTATAGTAGATACTAATATTCTTTCCAAGATATTGAATTTTCAACAGTTAGTCGTCATTTTTATCCATTTGGCGAGATTTTCGTTAATTTGGCAACATTTCAAAAAGTCGCCAAGTTGGCGACATTCCGCCAAATTCGTCGCCAAAATCTCGCCAAGCGTTATGCACTAAGAAATAAGTTATTCTTACAGCAGATAAATGACTCTTGGCGTTCAAATATAAAAGTATTATTCAAAGTATCTTTTTTCATGAATGGAACGAGCTAGATCCACGAGAATGATGTCACCCAATTTATTGCATGGTATTACATATGAAAAGTGAACATGTTTCTCAATAGGAAATATTTTTGCTTTCCTTATATACATAATGTATAAGGAAAGTATTGTGACGGGGTCGAAAATTCGAATTCGAGTTTTCGACGGGAGAGCACGTTTCAAGCATCCCTGATCACGAATCAAACATTTTTGAAGTGATGTCTGTGTACTCAATCGAATGTTCAGAACCCCCAAAATTTTCGAATGAAATTTTGAAAAAATCGTCAAAAAATCAAAACCAATAATAAAGTTACGCAAATAGACATTTCTTATGTAATTTTTCATTAATAAACGATTGACATAAATTTTAGAGCGCTAACATGAACCGTTCTCGAGATATTGCACATTTTTCAAAAAAATTATCAAAAAGTCATATAAAATAGAAAAAAAAATATATCCTATTGAGAAATATGTTCACTTTTCATATATAATATCATGCGATAAATTGGGTGACATCATTCTCGTGGATCTAGCTCGTTCCATTCATGAAAAAAGACACTTTGAGTAATAATTTTGCATTTGAACGCCAATTTATCTGCTGTAAGAATAACTTATTTCTTCGTCCATAACGCTTGGCGAGATTTTGGCGGCGAAATTGGCGGAATGTCGCCAACTTGGCGACTTTTTGAAATGTTGCCAAATTAACGAAAATATCGTCAAATGGATAAAAATGACGCTAAATCAATGAAAATGACGACTAATTGTGGAAAATTCAATATCTAATAAGTTATATAATATATAAATATATAATAATAGTTATATAATATATGTCGAAAATTCAATATCTAATAAGTTATACATATATATATATATATATATATATATATATATATATAACTCATTTCTTCGTCCATAACGCTTGGCGAGATTTTGGCGACGAAATTGGCGGAATGTCGCCAACTTGGCGACTTTTTGAAATGTTGCCAAATTAACGAAAATATCGCCGAATGGATAAAAATGACGATAAATCAATGACAATGACGACTAATTGTCGAAAATTCAATATCTTGGAAAGGATATTAGTATTTACTGGAAGAAAAACCTATTTATTTTACTGTAAAAGTAGTAAATTCATTTCATTATATAAGGAAAGTTATGTGTTGCCCACATCAGATTTTCTTTTATTTTACATGATTTTTTGATAATTTTTTTGGAAAATGTACAATATCTCGAGAATGGTTCATGGTGGCGTTCTAAAATTTATGTCAATCGTTTTCTAATGAAAAATTACATAAGAAATGTCTATTTGCGTAACTTTATTAGTGGTTTTGATTTTTTGACGATTTTTCAAAATTTCATTCGAAAATTTTGGGCGTTCTGAACATTCGATTGAGTATAAAAACAATAAGCTTCCAGTGTTTATAGATTGTGAATTTTGTACCAAATTTGGTTCAAATCGGTCCATTCGTTCGTCAGTTATCGTCTCCACAGGCTCACTGAAACACACACACACACACACACACACACACACACACACACACACACACACACACACACACACACAGACATCACTTCAAAAATGTTTGATTCGCGATCAGGGTTGCTTGAAACGTGCTTTCCCGTCGAAAACTCGAATTCGAATTTTCGACCCCGTCCCAATACTTTCCTTATACATTATGTATATAAGGAAAGTAATAAATATCTAAATCGAATTACAATATATATATATATATATATATATATATATATATATATATATATTATAATGCCGGGAATGTACCTTCCCTCGTTCTGAAATATCTGTGTACTAAATTTTATGGCCTAAATACTCTTAAATTCTCCACCACACACAGACATTGTTACTTTCCTTATATACATAATGTATAAGGAAAGTATTGTGACGGGGTCGAAAATTTGAATTCGAGTTTTCGACGGGAGAGCACGTTTCAAGCATCCCTGATCACGAATCAAACATTTTTGAAGTGATGTCTGTGTGTGTGTATGTGTATCAGTGATTCTGTGGAGATGATATCTCACGAACGAATGGAGCGATTCAAAAAGAGCGTACAAAAATCAAAATCCGTGAATACTGGAAGCCTATTGTTTTTAAACGCAATCGAATGTTCAGAACCCACCTAAATTTTCGAGTGAAATTTTGAAAAAAATCATCAAAAAATCAAAACCTTTAATAAAGTTACGGAAATAGGCATTTCTTATATAATTTTTCCTTAGAAAACGATTGACATAAATTTTAGAACGCTAACGTGAACCGTTTTCGAGATATTGCACATTAAAAAAAATTATCAAAAATCATATAAAATAAAAAAATAATATTTCCTATTGAGAAATATGTTCACTTTTCATATGTAATACCATCCGATAAATTGGGTGATACCATTCTCGTGGATCTAGCTCGTTCCATTCATGAAAAAAGATACTTTGAGTAATACTTTTGTATTTGAACGCCAATAGTCATTTGTCTGCTATAAGAATAACTTATTTTTCCATCCATAACGCTTGGCGAGATTTAGGCGACGAATTTGGCGGAATGTAGCCAACTTGGCGACTTTTTTGATGTTGTCAAATTAACGAAAATCTCGCCAAATGGATAAAAATGACGCTAAATCAATGAAAATGACGGCTAATCGTCGAAAATTCAATATCTTGGAAAGAATATAAATATCTACTATAAGAAAAAACCTATTTCTTTACTGTAAAAGTTGTAAATTCATTGCATTATATAAGGAAAGTCATGTGTTGCCCACATCAGATTTTCTATTATGCAAGATAGCTATTAAAGTCATAGAAGGAAAACTCCTATGAATATGAAAAAAAAATACTTTAAGAATTTATTTTTGGTGTCGCCAGTGTCAGAAAAGTCCCATTTGTTTCTCATTCAATACAACAGGGCTATATGTAATTTTGATTACTTTAAAATTGAAGTTCCCTAATTATGAATAGAAGTAATAAGTCTTTTTTCCTAGTTGTAGAATGGGGTACAGAATATAGGGAGCCAAAAATAAATTGAAAGGTAAAATAAATTTAAATATGTAAGAATATTTTAATTTTGTAAAAAGATCTATTTTGCATTGCATAGATAATTGTTTATGCAAAATTAACAGTTTAAATAAAAATATTCAATTCAATCTGAGTCTTCCGCCATAGAAATACATACATACATAGAAATAGATACATAGAAATACACACATACATACATAGAAATATATAAATGTATACAGAAATAAATACATACAGTGGAACTCACCTGGTTATCAGCGCCACCTTTAGTCCCAAACGAGTTTGGTGTTTTCCCAACGTGAATGTTTGACGTCTTCCATTTACCCCCATGGCATGAATAATTGAACACGTGTTCGTGAAATTAAAATGTTGGAAGGTGACATTGATTTCATATCACGTGGATTGATATTTGACGTTTTTACTTAATTTGCTCTCGTCAGCTTTTAACATCGCTGCGGAAAGCATTACAACACAGGAGCGGCACCCGTACTATATTGGAATGATATTAATTATTTGTTAATGTTTTAAATAAAAAAATCTGATGTGGGCAACACATGACTTTCCTTATATAATGTAATGAATTGACTACTTTTACAGTAAAAAAAAAATCTGATGTGGGCAACACATGACTTTCCTTATATAATGTAATGAATTTACTACTTTTACAGTAAAAAAATAGGTTTTTCTTATAGTAGATACTAATATTATTTCCAAGATATTGAATTTTCGACAATTAGTCGTCATTTTCATTGATTTAGCATCATTTTTATTCATTTGGCGAGATTTTCATTAATTTGGCAACATTTCAAAAAAGTCGCCAAGTTGGCGACATTCCACCAAATTCGTCGCCAAAATCTCGCCAAGCGTTATGCACTAAGAAAAAAGTTATTCTTACAGCAGATAAATGACTATTGGCGTTTAAATACAAAAGTATTATTCAAAGTATATTTTTTCATGAATGGAACAAGCTAGATCCACGAGAATGATGTCACTCAATTTATCGCATGGTATTATATATGAAAAGTGAACATGTTTCTCAATAGGAATTTTTTTTTTATGTGACTTTTTCATAATTTTTTTGAAAAATGTACAATATCTCGAGAACGGTTCATGTTAGCGTTCTAAAATTAATGCCAATCGTTTTCTAATGAAAAATTACATAAGAAATGTCTATTTGCGTAACTTTATTAGCGGTTTTGATTTTTTGACGATTTTTTCAAAATTTCATTCGAAAATTTAGGGGGGTTTTGAACATTCGATTACGTATAAAAACAATAGGCTTCCAGTGTTTACGGATTGTGATTTTTGTACCAAATTTGGTTCGAATCGGTCCATTCGTTCGTCAGTTATCGTCTCCACAGACTCACTGACACACACACATACTTTCACACACACACAGACATCACTTTAAAAATGTTTGATTCGTGATCAGGGATGCTTGAAACGTGCTCTCCCGTCGAAAACTCGAATTCGAATTTTCGACCCCGTCACAATACTTTCCTTATACATTATGTATATAAGGAAAGTAATAGGTTTTTCTTATAGTAGATACTAATATTCTTTCCAAGATATTGAATTTTCGAAAATTAGTCGTCATTTTCATTGATTTGGCGTCATTTTTATCCATTTCGCGAGATTTTCGTTAATTTGGCAGCATTTCAAAAAATCGCCAAGTTGGCGATATTTCGCCAAATTCATCGTCAAGATCTCGCCAAGCGTTATGGACGAAGAAATAAGTTATTCTTACAGCAGATAAATGACTATTGGCGTTCAAATACAAAAGTATTACTTAAAGTATCTTTTTTCATGAATGAAATGCGCTAGATCCACGAGAATGATGTCACCCAATTGATCCCATGGTATTACATATGAAAAGTGAACATGTTTCTCAATAGGAAATGTTTTTTTTTTATTTTATATGACTTTTTGATAATTTTTTAAAAAATGTACAATATCTGGAGAACGGTTCTTGTTAGCGTTCTAAAATTTATATCAATCGTTTTCTAATGAAAAATTACATAAGAAATGTCTATTTGCGTAATTTTACTAGTGGTTTTGATTTTTTGACGATTTTTTCAAAATTTTATTCGAAAATTTAGGGGGGGGTTCTGAGCATTCGATAGCGTATAAAAACAATAGGCTTCCAGTGTTTACGGATTTTGATTTTTGTACCAAATTTGGTTCGAATCGGCCCATTCGTTCGTCAGTTATCGTCTCCACAGACTCACTGACACACACACATACACATACTTTCACACACACACACACACACACACACACACACACACACACACACACACACACACACACACACACACAGACATCACTTCAAAAATGTTTGATTCGTGATCAGGGATGCTTGAAACGTGCTCTCCCGTCGAAAACTCGATTTCGAATTATCGACCCCGTCACAATACTTTCCTTATACATTATGTATATAAGGAAAGTAAAAAGTAGCAGTGGCTTCAGTTCTATGAAGCCGAAATGATTTTGCGTGAATAACATCTCCGTGGATGGTTTGTCTTCTTAAGGCATATTTCTAAACAGTTCAAAATATTAAAATAACTAAATTAGAACTATCTTTTAAAAATAGCTCAAAATATTAAAATATCTAAATTAGAACACACCCTTTATAAAATAGTTCAAAATATTAAAATATCGAAATTAGAACCACTATATATCGAAACTAAGAATTTGATACAAATGCCAATTATATATCTTCGTAGGACTTTTAAAGCGCTACAAATTACTTCTTATAGTTTATAGTTAGCTTTTTCAGTCTTTGAGATATAAGAGTTACAAACTTGAGAAACGGAAAAATTTCAATTTTCTTGAATTTCACAAGACGATTTCTAAATATCGACGATTTCTAAATATTTCTAATAGGATCAGTCATGCATAAAGCATTGTATATGGAACACTTTCCAACTGCAATGAAATTTTATTTAAACATCTCTAAAATGCGTTACATTCAGTGGTGATATTTTAAAAATTATCACAATATTACATAAATTTATTATGTTTGAAAACTTAAAACTTCATCGAAAAAACAATGAACGTTATTCAAATGACGTCATTGAAATATGAGTCACATGGTTTAAACATCTCTAAAATGCGATACATTCAGCGGTAGTAGTTTAAAATTATCACAACAATACAGTAATTTATTACATTTGAAAACTTAAAACTTCATCGAAAAAAATTAACTTTATTCATATGACGTCATTGAAATATAAATCGCCTGGCTCTTTATGTAAAAGCTGTTAATATTTCCTTCATACACTTTTGTTTCATTTCTTTCATTCACCACAATACTATAATAATTTATTTTATTTAAAAACTTAAAACCATGGAGGTAAACGTAATTTAACTCTATGCTTAAAACTTCATCGAAAACGTCAGCTATAAAATCGTCTGTTCTCTATGTAAAATCAATGAATGTTTCATTCATATCAGCTATATTTCAGACTCAAAGAGTAAAATAATTTTGTGTTAAAGAAATTCAGCAATTCTTATACAGCTTATCCTACATCTTTATGTGTTTACATTCTTCATAAGTGAAAATTAGGCTTCGTTGAAGAAATAATCAAAGTTTGATGATCATTTAAACTCGAATATATTGAAATTGCGTTTTTCAGAATGTAGATGCACAGAAATTAAGCAAAAATGAAGCGGCTCTAGGATGCACACAACACTAAATATAAATTATCAATAACTTTGAAATCACGATTTTGACACAAGATGGATGGCATATTTTATCTCGAAGGGGGTCAAGTGATCTCTTCATATAATATGGGTGTAATTATTATTTTAATTTTTATTTAAGAATCTACGAATATATTTTGCTGAAATTTTGTTCATATTTTTTATGGGATAATTTGAATATTTCTAAAATTTTCGGAGCAATTTGAGAATTTTAAATTCGCTTTGAAAAATTAGGTTCCATAGGGTTCAATGCATTTCATTTTTTCAACCCGGATTCAGTCCAAAACGAATTGGGTGATATTATTCATTTATATTCCCATAGGTCCCACAGACCCTCTGAACAACGTACTAAAATTTCATTTTGATAAAGTCATTTTTACGATAGTTATCGTGCTAACGGACAGACAGACAGACAGACAGACAGAATGAACAAAGTCATAAACACTTTTCAGCTGTGTTGTAAAGTGTTAAAAACTATAAGAGTTTTATAAATAAATTATTGATATATGATCTAAATTTTCTTACTAATTACATATCTAACTTTTATAGTTTAGAAAATATTTCGAGGGAAAGTAAACAAAGTGAGGCAGAAATGCGTCTTGATAAAAATCATTTTAAATTTCGGAAAAAAAGTTCAGAATATTAGAATATTGAAATAAATTTTATATATTCATAAATAGAACACTATTTTTGACAAGAAAAACTCGTTTAAAATTTTATCTATTTCGTTCGTATGAATATAAGTGTTCGAAGTGTTTACAGTTTTCGTAACGCTCTGATTTCTGATATACCAACCCATAGATGTTATTCATATAAAAAAAATTAACCCTGTTGTTAACAACTACCTATGGATCGGTTCCACTGCATTCTCGATATCTACGAAATATGAAGCCGGCTGCATGGAAGGACATAATTTGTCGGCTTCCAAAGAGGTTAGCAAAACTCTGGTACAGGTTAAGTTTTCTTGCTGCCCGTTTCAGGTAACGTATATGAAGAGCACCCAATTAAGGAGAAACCAGTCCGTGTATGCTGTTATCGAAAATTCGACCACACATATACCTACATGCTCGCATTTACATAAACATGGCAGTAAAACACTTATTTCTGTTTTACAGATGCTCAGACTTAATTACTTATAAATTAATTTGAGTTTGATTTGAAAATTTTATAAATCAATATTTGGGGATTGAGTTTTTACTCAATTTTGTTATACATTCATATTCCAGTGTTTAGTTTTGATATAAAAAAATCTGATGTGGGCAGTACATGACTTTCCACACAGACTCATATTCACTTTCCTTTTACTTCTTCTATAATTCATTGAGTTGAATTGCACAAAATAACATGTATAATTATGTATTTTAAACTACACTGAGTGTGCTCTTTTAATTCAATTTTTGTTTTCAACTGGACTTATTTTCAAAGTAGAGAAAATACTAAAATATCCCAAGAACGACTAGTCCTAGAGTAATGGAATTAGTTTTATTCTTTTCCTTGTTAAAAATTACGTATAAAACAAGCATTTAATTGAAATACATTTGAGTATACGTAGTCTATTAATTTAGATTTTAGTGAATTTTGAGGACCATTTCGTAAAAGAGGGCAGGATCTTCTTTTCCGAATCGTACTAAAATCTAGTCAGTCCCAGGGTCATACACACGTGACTTACCTATAAAATTTTATGAAATTTGATCCATTATTTGTACTTTTCCTGCAATACATGGCAAAATATAGGGAAAGTATTGGAATCATGCCGAAAATCGCAACTCGAGTTTTCGACGGATCTACACGTTTTGAGACCTCTAGAATTCGAAAAGACTATTTTTAGCGTGACGTCTAAGTGTGTATCTGTCTGTGTGTCTGTCTATGTGCATGTGTAATGTATGTATCCACTCTAACTCAAAAACTAATGGACCGAATTTCATAAAATTTGCTAGGTAAGTCACTTGGGTGTGACCCTGGTGCTGATTAGTTTTTAGTACAATTCGAAATAAAAGAACCCGCCTCTTTTTTGCGAAATGGCCTGCAAAAATTGCCTTTATCCACTCTAGCTGAAAAACTAATGGACTGAATTTCACAAATTTCGGGTGATAAGTCGCTTTTGGGCTACTCTGGTGCCGATTAGATTTTGTTAAGATTCGGAAAAAAATAATCTTTTTTTTTTGCAAAATTGCCCTCAAAAATCGTCAAAATCTAAAATAAAAAACTACGTATGCTGAAATATATCCATTGAATGCCAGTTTTATACGTAATTTTTAACGAAGTAAAGAATAAGACCAATCCCATTACTCTAGGACTAGTCGTTCTCGAGATATTATAGTTTTCTCGTATTTTCTCTATGTCACCTTTGAGTCCAGTTACCAAAAGAGAACGAAAATTGAATTAAAAGTGAATTAAATTTAATTAAAATAAAGAGAGCGTGGATATAAGTCTGCAGGAGAAGTCATGTGTTGCCCACATCAGATATTTTGAGTTAGAGTGGTACTCACACACACACACACACGTCACGCTAAAAACCTTTTCTGGTAGGTCGGACGGTCTGGGTCTCAACAACAATGTCACGCTAAAAATAGCTTTTAGTGTTCTAGAAGTCCCAAAACGTGTAAATTTAAATCCGTCAAAAACTCGATTTGCGATTTTTGGTATGATTCCAATACTTTCCCTATACATCACGATGCATTGCAGGGAAAGTAAAAATCGAGGTATTCATTATGATATATCAGCTCTGATTGAGAAAGCTATTCTGCTGAATTTTTATGACAGTTAAGCGCCGATTATTGTTTATTATTGTTTACAAGCAAATTTGCTATGCGATATTTTAAAAATAGTATCAATTTAAACTGCAGATAGTTTGGGAAATACTTTATCAAACGATCAAAGATTACTGATTTAAATCCACAAAACCTTTCATCTACCAACGCATACAGACGAGAAAAGGTATATTGAACTTACATTTATATTAATACGAGGAAAATGCAAACATAGTTAATAATCTGAATGAGCAAATAGTGTCATCACATATGCATAATGTCTAACAAAATTTATAGCGGACTGGCCAACATGCTCGGCATTGCTTGCAATTTAAAATGTACAAATTCTGATAGGGGTCCAAATAATATTGTTCATCAAAGAACTCGTGCCAAAATATTTAATTTAATCGCATGAAATGATGTATATGAATCCGTGATCTCGTTATACAAAATTATTTGCACATGCAAATCTGAAGAATGCAAATATCCTAATCCCATTTGTAAACCAATTTACATAAAAAATGGAGGTTTAATCCACATAAGCCAGAATGAAAACGCTAAAATGGTAGCAAAAGTTATATCCGTATCATTTTTATCCTGTTTAAACAATTGGTTAAACACAATAAAAAAATCTGATGTGGGCAGCACGTGACTTTCCTTATATAATGCAATGGATTTACTACTTTTACAGTAAAAACAAATAGGTTATTCTTATAGTAGATATTTATATTCTTTACAAGATATTGAATTTTCGTCAATGAGTCGTCATTTTCCATGTCGTCATCATCAATGAGTCGTCATTGATTTAGCGTCATTTTTATCCATTAGGCGAGTTTTTCGTTAATTTAGCAACATTTAAAAAAGGCGCCAAGTTGGCTACATTCCACCAAATTCGCCGCCAAAATCTCCCCAAGCGATATCGACGGAGAAATAAGTTGTTCATACAGCAGATAAATAACTATTGGCATTCAAATACAAAAGAATTATTCAAAGTATCTTTTTCCATGAATGGAACGAGCTAGATCCACGAGAATGATGCCACTAAATTTATCGCATGATATTACATATGAAAAGTGAACATGTTTCTTAATAGGACATTTTTTTTATTTTATATGATTTTTTGACATTTAAAAAAAAAAACTGTGTAATATCTCGAGAACGGTTCATGCTAGCGTTCTAAAATTATATCAATCGTTTTCTAATGAAAAAAATTACGTAAGAAATGTCAGTTTGCGTAACTTTGATTTTTTGATGATTTTTTCAAAATTTTACTCTAAAATTTAGGGGGGTTCTGAACATTCGATTGCGTATAAAAACAATAGGCTTCCATTATTCAAGTATTCACAGATTGTAATTTTTTTACCAAATTTCGTTCGATTCAGTCCATTCGTTCGTCTGTTATCGTCTCCACAGACATACTGACACACACACACACACACACACACACACACACATACACACACACACACACATATACATACATACTTTCACACACACACGCACACAAACACATACTTTCACATACACACACACACACGCACAGACATCACCTCAATAATGTTCGATCCGTGATCAAGGATGCTTGAAACGTGCTGTCCCGTCGAAAACTCGAACTCGAATTTTCGACCCCGTCACAGTATTTTCTTTATACATTATGTATATAAGGAAAGTAAAAATCTGATGTGAGCAGTACATGACTTTCTCTATAGATTTAAATAATTTTCACTTTATTTCTTTATTAATTCATTAAATTGAGTTTAATTGCACAAAATAACATGAATAATTATTTGAAATTACCCAGAATATGCAAATTTGATTCAATTTTCGTTTTCATTTGATAACTTGACTTATTTTCCAAGGCGGCGTAGCAAAAATGCAAAAAAATCTAAAATACCTCGAGAACGGCTAATCCTA
Source organism: Amaurobius ferox (assembly GCA_951213105.1). NCBI lineage: Eukaryota > Metazoa > Arthropoda > Arachnida > Araneae > Amaurobiidae > Amaurobius > Amaurobius ferox. The sequence continues at coordinate 67,564,115 of OX578146.1, forward strand.
GAGCATTGGACTTGGTTGTATTCTTTTCATCGTCAAATATTAAGTATATGATTGTTTGATTGGTGTTTTGTGGCACAAAATCCAAAAAGGATATGCTGCGCCAAACATATGGTAAATCAAACAACTAATTTATGAGTAAAAGACAATAACAAGTGTATATTATAAAACTTTTTAACGTGTATAAAAAAACATAACGATGTAACATAAAATCAGCTGATGGATGGTAAAAGGATGATATAAAGTGAGAGGTAAGACGTTATATATGATAAAAAAATCCTATATCCGACAAAAATGAAAACGGATTAGGATGAGGAGCTTCTCCTATCAAGTCCATTAAAGTTCTATCAGAAGTCATGAAGTGTTTAAGACGATGACGTCTGAAATTAGTGCACTCTATTAAATGTGTTTTACACTCACTAATGTTTGACAGGAGCTACAAGGAGGCTCATGTTCACCTATAAGCAAATGTCTGTGGGTAAAACGTGTGTGACCAATTCGCAAGCGAGTTAAGATTACTTCAAGTTTATTACACTGAAAACCACTTAGTCCACTTTTGTACTAAAGGCTTTATTTCAAACTTATTTTGGGATTGCTGATTCCATGAATGCTGCCATTTATCATACATTATGTTACTAATAGCTTTTTTTAACACTTTACAACAAAGTTGAAAAGTGCTTATGACTTTGTCTGTCTGTCTGTCTGTCCGTTAGCAAGATAAATGCCGTAGAAATAACTTTATCAAAATGAAATTTTAGTAAGTTGTTCAGAGGGTCAGTGGGAGCTATGGGAATATAAATATATAATATCACCCAATTAGTTTTGGATTGAACCCGGGTTGAAAAAATGAAATACATTGAACCCTATGGGACCTAATTTTTCAAACATTTTTTAAGCGAATTTAAAATTCACAAATTGCTCCGACAGTTTTAGGAAATATACAAATTATCCCATAAAATATATAAAAAAAATTCAGCAAAATATATTAAGTATTTTTTAAAATAAAAATTAAAATAACAATTACACCTTTTATATGAAGTGATCACGGGATCATTATATAAAAAGATCACGTGACCCACTTCAAAATAAAATATGGCAGCCGTCTTGTGTCAAAATCGTGATTTTTAAAGTTCTTTTTAATTCATATTTAGTGTTGTATCCGTCCTAAAATCGCTTTATTTTTGCTTAAATTCTGTGCATCTACATACTGAAACAACGCAATTACAATATATTTGAGTTTGAATGATCATCCAAATTTGATTATTTCTACAATGAAGCCTACTTTTTTTTCACTTATGGAAAATGTAAACAGCAAAATATGTAGAATGAGTTGTAAAAGATTTGCTGCATTTCTTTAACGCAAAATTATTTAGCTCATGGAGTCTGCAATATAGGTAATATGAATGAAATATTCATTGATTTTACAGAGAGAAGGACGATTTTTTCGATGAAGTTTTAAGCATAGAGTTTAATTACTTGAACTCCATGGTCTTAAGTTTTTAAATAAAATATATTATTATAGTATTGTGATGAATGAAATGAATGGGAAAATGTTTATGAATGAAATGCTGCTTTTATAGAGAGAGCCAGGCGTGTTATATTTCGATGACGTCATTTGAATAAATTTTTGTTGTTTTCAATAAAGTTTTCAAATATAATGAATTATTGTAGTATTATGATAATTTTAAAAATATTACCGAGGAATCTGTCGCATTTTAGAGATGTTTAAACCAGGCAATTTATATTTCAATGCCGTCATTTGAATGAAGTTCATTTTTATCGATGAAGTTTTAAGTTTTCAAATATAATAAATTAATATAGTATTGCGATAATTTTAAAAACATTACCAAGGAATGTATCTGATTTTAGAGATGTGTAAATAAAATGTTTCATTATCAATGCTTTATGCATGATTGATCTTTCTTGTTTTATATCTGTCAAAGGTATAGGATGATTCTGAGTATGATTAGCTGTTTTTGCAGCGGTATCTGTTAGTTCGTTTCTTTTAATACCCACATGTCCCGGAACCCAATAAAATTGGATATGATGTCATCGTGCCTTCAGATGATGCACAAGCTGGAGGATATCTAAGGCAATGCTGTGATGCATGGCCATTCTGAATTATAACAATTGCAAAGAACTTAATGAATCTGTATATATAATGTGCTTTTTTACTCTTTGATGGGAGATGAAAATTAATGGCTGGTGAATTGCTGTGATTTCTGCAGTAAAATTGGAACAAGACGTATGAAGCTTAAAGGACTATATCATTGTATACATAAGCAAACACGACATGTGCTGCTGTTTTGGAGCCATCTGTAAAAATAGGAGTGAACTCTTTACATAATTCTCTATGTTCTGCAAAAAGTTGAACATAAATGGAATTTGGTGAACTACTCCTAAAGAAATCATCAAATGGATTGAGGAAAGTGAAATTTGGGACTTGCCATGGAGGCATTTCACAAGACTTTCTCTTCCTGATATTAAGATTTTCTAGTGTAGTTGATGCTACACTATTACGTATTTGCATGCCAAAGGAAGGAATACAGGAGGGTCGGGCTGAATATAGTCGATCATACTGCATATCCAGAATGATCCGTTTCAAAGGATGGCAGTTTATGGACATGACTCTGAAATGATAATTCAGAGAGCTGTTCTCGTCTGAGTTCGAGTGGTGTCGTATTACAGCCAATGTATATGTTTTGATTAGGAGAAATTCTAAATCACCAGAACAAATACGAAGTGTTTCATTATGTATTGGATCAAGCTTCTTGCACACAGATGCTCGTGCTGATCCATACTTAGAACAACCATAGTCAAGCTTTGAACGAATAACAGCTCTGTAGGTGCGAAGCACAGAGGTACGATCTGCACTCCAATTGGTATTTGAGAGGACTTTCAATATGTTTAGAGTTTTTTCACATTTCTTTTAGCAGTTTTTGAATATGGGGCAAGAAAGTGAGCTTCTTATCAAACCAGACCCCGAGAAATTTTAATTCGTCTACTACTGTGATCTTAATGTCTCCCATAAATATTTCTGGGGATAAGTGAATACAATGTTTTCTGGTGAAATGATGACAACATGACTTTTGAGTGGAAAAACTGAATCCATTTTCATTTGCCCATCGCAAGATGCTATTAACAGCAGCTTGATATTGTCGTTCAACTGAACGCATATCATGTGCTTTGTAGGAAACCTGCAGATCGTCAACATACATAGTCTTATGAACTGACAATGGTAATTGGTTTAAATTACTGTTGACTTTGATATTAAAAAGTGTCACGCTCAGGACACTTCCTTGCGGCACTCCCTCTTCTTGTATATGTTCGTGAGAGAACTGAACCAATGAGGACTTGGAATGTTCTGTAATCTAAAAAATTTGGATAAAAATAGGAAGATTACCCTTTAAATTAAAATCAAAAATTTCCTTAATAATACCATAGCGCCATGTTCGATCATAGGCTTTGTCTAGATCAAAAAATATTGAGACTAAGTGGCTTCGCCTAAGAAAGGCAGTCCTAATTTGTGATTCTAATGAAATAAGATTGTCGATGGTAGATCTTTCTTGTCGAAAGCCACTTTGATGTGGCGATAATATTTTGTTACTTTCTAAAAAATATACAAGCCTAGCATTTCCCATTTTTTCAAGCAGTTTGCGTACACAGTTTGTGAGTGCTATAGGTCGATAACTTAAAGGACTTAGTGGGTTCTTTCCTGGTTTTATGATGGGAATGGTGATAGCTCCTTGCCATGATCTAGGAAATTTATGTTCAAACCAGATTCTGTTGAACAGATACAGGAGGTTCAACAAAGAGTCCCGAGAAAGGTGTTTGAGCATGAGATAATTAATTTTGTCTGGTCCACTACAAGTTTTGTGTGTTTTTGATAGGGCTATCATCAACTCTACAATGGTAAAATGTGAATTGTACTGTAGGTTAGTTGCTTCTGCGAAAGCAATAGGTCTTAGTTTGTGAGTTAAAAATGGTCCAGGGTAGTTTGTTGAATTGGAGACATTTGCAAACTCTTTGGCAATTTCATTAGCTATGTCAAATGAGGAACTAATTGTTGACCCGTTGAAATTTAGAATGAAAATGGGATGTTTCTCTATAGAGTCCAGAAAACCTTTTTAATCTTTTCCCATACAATTTTGATGGGAGTAGAGAAAGTTATATCTGATACATACTTTTGCCATGACTCCCGTCGACACTTTCGACGAACTCTTCTAGCATTTGCTTTGGCTCGCTTGAAAGCAATACGATTGATCACTATATGATATCGCCGAAAAATACCCCAAGCTTTACGTTGCAGCTTAATGGCCTCCATAATATTAAGTATAAAACAAGCATTTAATAGATACATTTGAGCGCACGTAATCTTTTATAATAGATTTTGACGATTTTTGCGGACAAGGCAGGTTTTTTTTTTATTCTGAATCGTACTAAAATCTAATCACCACCAAGGTTAAATTACTTACCTATCAAATTTTGTGAAATTTGATCAATTAGATTTCTAGCTAGAGTGGATACATACGATTTTTGCGGTCCATTTCGCAAAAAAAGGCAGGTTCTTTTATCCTGAAACATACAAAAATCTACTCAGCACTAGGATGATCCACAAGTGACATATCTATAAAATTTTATGAAATTTGGTCACTTAGTTCTTAAGTTAGAGTGGGGACACACATTGCACAGACAGACAGACAGACATACACACACATAGACACACACACGCTAATCTAAAATCTGTTGTGGGCAGCACATAACTTTCCCTGCAGACACATATTCACGTTCTCTTTATTTCTTCAATAATTCATTATACTGAGTTTAATGGCACAGAATAACACCCATAATTATTTAAAATGACGCTGAATGTGTACTTCTAATTAAATTTTCGTTCTCATTTGGTAACTTGACTTATTTTCCAAGGTGGCGTAGCGAAAATGCGAGAAATCTGAAATATCTCGAGAATGGCTGGGTCTAGTGCAATGGGGTGAGTCTTATTCTTTTCATCGTTAACGTATAAAACAAGAATTTAATTAATATATTTGAGCATGCTTAGTTTTTTATTTTAAATTTTGACGATTTTGGGGGGCCATTTCGCAAAACAGGGCAGTTTATTTCTTTTCCGAAACATACCAAAGTCTAATCAGCACCAGGTAACCCACAAGTAACTTATCTACCAAATTTTTTGTAAAATTTGATCTATTAGTTTTCAGCTACAGGCAAGTTTTGCGGGTCATTTAGCAAAAAAAGCGGGTTGTTTTATTCCCGAATCCGCATCAAAAACTAAGCAGCACCAGGGTCTCACACAAGTGACATACCTACCAAATTTTATGAAATTCGGTCCATTAGTTTTTTAGTTAGAGTGGATACATACATTGCAAAGCCAGACACATAGACAGACAAACACACAGACAGACAGATACACAGACAGACACACAGGCAGACACGCAGACTCACGCTAAAAATAGTGTTTTTGTGTTCTAGAGGTACCGAAAGTGTAGATCTCGAGTTGTGATTTTCGACATGATTTCAATACCTTCCTTATACATTACCCTGTATTGCAGGGAAAGTAATAAGGAAAAGGAAAACTTGAGGAATGCATAAATATCACAAAATTTCAGCATACAGCTGTTTCAAGAATACCCTGGATTGCCTTTGTCGGTGCAAGAGAACCAATGAACCCGAAGTCCAAAACAGAAATGAACGCAAAATGAACAAACAGAGGATGTTATATTTCCAGCGTATCCTTGAAACATCTGTATGTTGAATTATTGTATTATTTGTGCTATATACGTTGTTCAAGTTTTCCTTATATTTCACGCAAAGCGTATATTACTTATTGAAAATAGAAAATGAAAATATGAATATCAAGACCGTAACTGGCACAACCTAATCGAAAATTTAATACCAATCATTTTGTCCATACCAGTCTATTCAATATGTATTTATATAAATAATTAGTACTAAATTTTTGCTTTCCTTATATACATAGTATAATGTATAAGGAAAGCATTGTGAAGGGGTCGAAAATTGGAATTCGAATTTTCAACGGGAGAGCACGTTTCAAGTTTTCCTGAACTCGAATTAAACGTTTTGAGGTGATGTCTGTGAGTCTCCGCGTTTGTGTGTGTGTGTGTATGTGTGTGTGTCAGTGAGACTGTGGAGACGATATCTCACGAACGAATGGAGTGATTCGAATGAAATTTGGTCCAAAAATTACAATCCGTGAATACTGGAAGCCTATTGTTTTTAAACGCAATCGAATGTTCAGAACCCCCTAAATTTTCGAGTGAAATTTTGAGAAAATCATCAAAAAAGCAAAACCTTTAATAAAGTTACGCAAATAGTAATTTCTTATGTAATTATTTATTGGAAAACGATTGACATAAATTTTAGAACGCTAGCATGAACCGTTCTCGAGATATTGCACATTTTTCAAATAAACTTATCAAAAAATCGCACATACACACAAAAAAAATATTAACTATTTTGAAATATGCGATAAATTTGGTGACATCATTCTCCTGAATCTAGCTCATGCCATTCATGAGAAGAGATACTTTTTGTTATATTTGGAAGCCAATAGTCATTTATCTACTATAAGAATAACTTATTTCTCCGTCTATAACTTTTGGTAAAATTTTGGCGACGAATTTTGCGGAATGTCACCAACTTGACGACTTTTATAAATGTTGCCAAATTAACGAAAATATCGCCAAATTGATAAAAATAACGCTGAATCAATGAAAACGACGACTAATTGACGAAAGTTGAATATCTTGGAAAGAATATAAGAATTTACTATTTGAATAACCTATTTTTCTGTCCGAAACTTTTGGCAAAATTTTAGTGATGAATTTGTCGAAATATCTTCAACTTGCTGAATTTTAAAGTGTTGCCAAATTGACGAAAATGTCACCCAATTCATAAAAATTCGTCAAATTGATGAAACCGACGCTGAATCACTGAAATGGCGACTAAGTGATAAAAGTACAATATCTTCGAAAGAATATAAGAGCAGATTATAAGAATTACCCATTCCTCCGTCCGTCCGTAACGGTTGGCGAGAAATTTAGTGGGACGTCGTCAACTTGGCGACTATTTTTAATGTTCCAAAGTGACAAAAATGTGACCAAATTCATAAAAATGACGCCAAATGGAAAGTAATGTTTCGTAAATTCTGATTTTCGTCATATGACGTACATACCTTTTAGTACATAAGAAATGCTTTTCTCCCCGTTTGCCTGTAACACTTGGTGGTACATTTGGCGAACTTGTCGAATAATATAGCAAAGTATCGCCAACTTGGCGATATTTCGTCCAAAATTAACGAAAATATCGTGAAAATTGCAAAATCGACGCTAAATTAATGAAAATGACGGCAAATTGATGGTTTAATTATTAAAATATTTTAATGTACGGACTATATCGCTTATTGAGGATGCTATCAATATTGATAATTGTTTTTTTAGAGTTGAGCGAAATATAAGTTAATTGGGTATTTTGAAATAGTTTCACATGTTGTCATCCGGAAAATCGCCAAATGTACATTTCAACGTTAAAAAATAGTACCGTGGATCTCATACATTATTTTCTGACTGTAAAAGGAGAAAATTCATTGCATTATAAGGAAAGTTATGTGCGGCGCACAGCAGATTTTTTATTATTGTTACGGAGATATAAATGCCTTCACTAGAGGCTCTTTACGAGAAAAACATCTTCACAGGTAGCCATTTTCATTACGTCAATACAGGGTTGCCACATGTTGTCTTTCGGAGCAGGATTGCCAGATTTAGTTATATATCGTCAACGTAACAATTTTTGGCGACTTCTCTAATGTACTCGAACTTTCTCACAATAATGAATATTATGGGAGATATGAGCACCTTCTAGAAGTTTCTATGGAGAGAATATAAAATAAGTTATTGCTCAGTTGGAGGGGAGTTGATGTGAGAGCTACATTGAATTGTGAGATCTATCAATATTTTGGGAATAATATCGGCTGTTTTGTGAAATTAGTGGAGTATTTAATTGCTGTTTTAATGTTCCTGACAGTTATTCAGTGATCTTGCGAGATAGTTATCAAGATATTCGCTGTATATTGTTCCTGTTTGTAGTGTGTTTGTAAATAAACGTGTTAGTTATCCAGATATTCGGACTCATTATTGAATCTTGAGAGTACACCTACGATTCCAGGGGATAAGTCACAACAAATTAGCGTCAGAAGTCGGATTTCTGGAAACTTAACAAGCGGTTATGACTCCTCAACTAGAAAGACGATGGAGAAACAGTTAAGCGAGATGATGGAATTCATGAAAGCCTGACAAAAAGCTATGAAAGCCAGACAAGAGGCTATGCGAACTGGACAAGACGTCTTGAAGGGAGACATGAAAGTCTGCAAGCCCGACAAGAAGTGATGGCAGAAAAGATGGAAGAAAAGATTAAAGTCGGACAAAACAAGAAGAAAGAAGCCATGAAAGCCGTGCAAGACGAGATGAAAGCCGTACAAGATGAGATGAAAGACGCGATGAAAGTCACACAAGAAGAGATGAATAAAGGAATAAAGAGATTAAAGCCGTGGAAGAAAATATTAAAGAAGAAATGAAAGCGAGGCAAGCCGACATGCAGGAAGAAATTAAATTCAAGTTTAAAGAAGAAATCAAAACTTGAGAAATGAAATCCGGACAAGAAGAGATCAAAGAAGAATTAAAATAAAACATTAAATCTGTCCAAAAAGAGACAAGACATTACATCCGTATAAGTAGACATTACATCTATACAAACAGGCATAAATGCCGGACTAGAAAAAATGAAAAAGCTCGAAAATCAATATTTATTTGAACAAAACTATATCATGTTACTCAGCAACGAAATGAAATCAAATATGCTTATTTAGCAATTGATTTTTATAATATAAATTGATGAAGAAATGGATATAAAATTAATTTTATAAATGAACGGTGTTGCTTTTATGACTAGATTATATAAATTACGGCTTTTGGATTTAAAGATTAAGGGAATTATTGATATTTTTAATCTCTTACGTCATCTGTTTTATTTTGCGCGTTTTTGTGCACTAGGTTTTCAGTTTAATGAACATTATTATTTTTGTAGACTATAAATTTAGAAAAATCTGATGTGAGCAGTACATTACTTTCCTTATATAATGCAATGAATTTACTTCTAACGGTAAAAAAAGTGATGAAAAAATCCACGGCACAGTGTTTGTAACGTTAAATTGTACATTTGACGCTTTTTCGGTTGAAAATATGAAAACTTTCTCGCAAACTTATATTTTACGCAACTCTAAATTAACAATTATCAATATTGATAGCATTCTTAATAAGCAATATAGTCCATATATTTAAATATTTTAATAAATTAATCAATTAGGCGTCATTTCCATTAACTTGGTATCATTTTTGCAATTTTGACGATATTTTCGTCAATGTGGGGCCAAATATCGCCAAGTTGGCGCGATATTTAGAAGAGCATTTCTTATATAATAAAAGGTATGCCCATCATATGACGGAATTAAAAATTTGCAAAACTTTGTATCCCATTTGGCGTCATTTTTATCAATTTGATAGCAAATTTATCAATTTGGCAACATTTGAAAAAAATCGCCAAGATGGCGATATGCTATGCAGACAAAACTCGTCGCCAGAATTCCGCCAAGCAATATAGACGGCGAAATAGGTTATTTTTATGTTCTTTCCGAAATAATGAATTGTCATCAATTAGTTTTCATTTTCATTGATTTAGCTTCATTCTTATCAATTTGGTGACATTTTTATCAATTGGACGACATTTAAAAACACGCCAAGTTGGCGATATTCCGCCAAATTCGTCGCCAAAATATTGTCAAGCACTATGGTTGGGGAAATAGGTTATTCTTAAAGTAGATAAACGACTAATGGCATCCAAATAAAAAACTATGACCCAAAAGTATCTTCTCTTATAGTAGATTCTTATATTTTTTCCAAGATATTGAATTTTCATCAATTAGTCTTCATTTTCATTAATTTGAAGTCAATTTTATAAATTTGGCGATATTTTCATCAATTTGGCAACATTTAAAACTCGCCGAGTTGGCGATATACAAATACATCGCCAAAGTTTCGCCAATCATTGTGGATGCAGAAATAGTTTATTCTTATAGTAGATAAACGACTAATGGCGTTAAATTAGAATGCTATTACCGAAAGTGTCTTCTCTCGTGAATGGAACGAGCTAGATCTACGAGAATGATGATAATAAATTTATCACATAATATTACATATGAAAAGTGAACAGATTTTACAATAGTTAATACTTTTATGAATTTTATGTGATTTTTCTTGATAAATTTATTTGAAAAATGTGCAATATTACGAAAACAGTTTATGCTAGAGTTCTAAAATTTATGTCAATCGTTTTCTAATGAAAAATTACTTAAGAAATGATTATTTACGCAACTTTATTGGATGATTTAATTTTTTAAGATATTTTCAAAATTTCATTTCAAAATTTAGGTGGGTTCTGAACATTTGATTTTGTGCAAAAACAATAAGCTTCCAGTATTCACCAATGGTGATTTTTGTACCAAATTTTGTTCGAATCGCTTCATTCGTTCGTGAGTTATCGTCTCCAAAGGCTCATTGACACACACACATACGCACACACACGCACACACGGACATCACCTCAAAAACGTCTGATTCGTGTTCAGGGATGCTTGAAACATGCTCTCCTGTTCAAAACTCTAATTCGAATTTTTGACCTCGGCATAATACTTTCCTTATACATTATACTATGTGTGAGACCAGAAATAGATCTCACACTAGTTAATGGGAAACAGCTTTATGTACATTATTTATTGTGTCTGAAATATCAGACAATACCTACAGGTATGAATGACGCCAGTATTTACGACGCTCTGACCCAAAGGTTAATCAAAATCATAAATTTAGGGGCGTCGAGACAGAAGGGTGGAACGAATCTAAGAATAAGGTGAAGCAACGACAATGGGTAAAAAGTTGACCAATTGAGAATATGCTTGTAGCGTCAGCCTGAATACGGCCAATAGGAGCAAAAGCGGAGTTGAAGACCCAGACCGTCCGACTCATCCATTGGACTCGAGCAACTATTTGGACGGCCGGAGAACAAAAGAGGAGTGTCAGTCTTGAGGCAAAAGCGCTACAACCTAAGACAGAACGAAAAGATAAGAACGAGGACACTTGGTTAATACAGACTTACACCACGACATGTGACAAAGAACGACTAGATATGTAGACTATGAGAATGACATAAGTACGACACATATAGAGAATGATTTCGACAGAGAGAGTGCAGCATGATTTCTACCAGAGGTGATATCGAAATTCACGATGACTTCTGCACGACAATTGCAGAATGTAAACGACAAAGTCCTGAGTACAGTTAGTCCAGATGTGCTCTATATTAAGTCCAAGACAGCCTTGAAGGTATGTGTTCCTCAAATATTACAGGTCTTAAATACATTTTAGGCATTTTAACAAATGGTCTCACATTGTCTCTCTCCAGCGGGAACAAGAGGAATAATTGTTGTAATTAAGTATTTTATGTTGTTAATAAAGGATTTATTGTTAAAGTTAAAATGGCGCAGTTAATGGAGTAGCGTTATATTAATTAATATTATTTTACAGAACTCGCGCGAAAGATAAATAATAATTGGAGGGTTATCAGCGGCAAACAACGCAATGTACAATTTAATAATGAGTTCCACTAATACGATTTTACGACCATGTCAATTTAGCAGTAGTATATTAATAATAGTATTCTTCTTACTTTTTTTCATGCGCACCACATTTGGTTTCCGTGACTGTTTGGTGTGAGTTGAAAATTTAAATGAAAATTTTAATAAACAATACTAAGATTGATAAAAATAATTTAAATAAAGAGATGAATAAATTTAATGGAGGAGAGTGTGATGACCAGATTTGAGCATCGTTTAATAATTAAATATGCACATTCACAAATGTTTGATGAAATAATTTGAATATATTTGAAGAAATTAAAAATGTTTAAAAATTGATTTATATTAAGAATATTTAGTGTGCGGCAAGAAATAGATCTCACACTAGTTAATGTGAGACAGCTTTATGTACGTTATTTATTGTGTCTGAAACGTCAGACAATACCTTCAGCCTCAACGACGCCAAAGTTTACAGCATGCTGACCCAAAGGGCAGAAAACCATAAATTTAGGGGTGTCAAGACAGAGGGGTGTCGGAGAACTCTTAAGAAAATATGAAGTAACGACATTGGATAAAAAGGTAGACCAATTGAGAATATGCTTGTAGCGTCAGCCTGAATGCGGCCAATAGAAGCAAAAGAGGAGTGTCAGTCCTGAGACAAAAGAACCAAAACCTAAGACAGAACGAAAAGATAAGAACGATGACATTTGGTGAATATACAGACTTACAGCACGGCGACGGCACAACATTAAGAGGCACGACACTTAGAAAGATATAACCACGAGAATGATATAAATACGAGTGTTGGAGCTAGCAGTACAATATGGTCGCGAATTACACTTCGAGTTAATTCCAGTAATATGATCGGCGAAGTACGTGTTGATGACCAAGCCAAGACAGCCTTGAAGGTATGTGTTCCTCAAGTATAATACCAGGTCCTAAATACATTTTAGGCATTTTAACAAATGGTCTCACATTGTCTCTCTCTGGCGCGAACAAGAGGAATAATTGTTGTAATTAAGTAAATAAGTATTTTATGTTGTTAATAAATGATTTACTGTTAAAGTTAAAATGGTGCAATCAATTAAGTGTTATATTAATTAATATTTCTTTACAGAACTCGCGCTAAAGATAAATAATTGGAGGGTTTTAATAGCGACAAACAAAGCAATGTGCAATTTAATAATGAGTTCCACTATGTTCGATTTTACGGCCATGTTAATATATATGTTGTTAATAATAATTAATCTAAAATTCCAAGTTTAAGTTACGTTTGTTTTGCACACCACATTTAGTTTGCATGTTGAAGTGTTTGATGTGTAGTATTTTGAATTGTGTATTTTATGCTGTTAATTTTAGTTAGGATTTTGGAAGGGATAAATTATGTTTTAAATGCCTCTTAGAAATAGTACAAGTTGTGGACGACAAAAATCCCCGGAAAGATCACAAATAGGGACTATTGAAAATCCAAGAGGAAAAATGGAGAAGTTTGGATTAATAAATTTATTACCAGTTTTTAATGGACGGATTTCTACCAGAGGTGATATCGAAATTCGCTATGAATTCTGCACGACAATTGCAGAATGTAAACGACAAAGTCCTGAGTACAGTTAGTCCAGAAGTGTTCCATATGAAGTCCAAGACAGCCTTGAAGGTATGTGTTCCTCAAATATTACAGGTCTTAAATACATTTTAGGCATTTTAACAAATGTTCTCACATTGTCTCTCTTTGGCACAAACAAGAGGAATAATTGTTGTAATTAAGTAATTAAGTATTTTGTGTTGTTAATAAATGATTTATATTGTTAAAGTTAAAATGGTGCAATTAATGGAGTAGTGTTATATTAATTAATATTATTTTACAGAACTCGCGCGGAAGATATATAATTAGAGGGTTATCAGCGACATAAAACGCAATGTACAATTTAATAATGAGTTCCACTAATACGATTTTACGACCATGTCAATTTAGCAGTAGTATATAAATAGTAGTATTCTTCTTTCTTTTGTTTTTGCGCCCCACACTATGCATGTAAGAAAAGTAATAAATAATTTGTTAAAATAAGGCTCTCGATTAAAATAAGACTTTTTAAAATAATTTAATAGTTACCTTACAGTCTTATTTAGATGAAGTAGCAATAAGCAAACATAAATTTAAATGTGGATTACACGTTTGTATTAGGACACAGCGCAATATCTCTCTATATAAAGAAGAAAAGTGTGTATGTATGATCTACCATAACTGGAGAACGGCTGAACAGAATTTCATGAAATTTGTCTTTGTAGTCTTAAAATCACCCCACAAAAAACATAAGCCATGTTTTGAGTTTCTACGTCTAGTGGTTCTCGACTCGAGATATTAGTGAAAAACGACACTTTTTCCTAGGAGTTCTACTCTCTAACTCCATGATTCACAACGAAAAAGGTTGGACATTGTTGGTTTAAAACGTGAAAGTCAATTAAATTTTAATGAGTTTTGTGGGAGTTTATTGAACGTATTAGACACTTTTGAAAATCGCAGGTTTAAGATATGAATTTAAATGGAAACTATCACCATGGTTTATTTCTCACAGGCTTACTTAACAATGAAAAATATTAAGAAATCACAAGAAAGATCGATCATGCATAAAGCATTGATTATGAAACACTTTCCGACTTTAATTTTATTTAAACATCTCTAAAATGCGATACATTCAGAGGTAATATATTACAATCGGTCCTATATGTTCCGGTGTAATTTTTATCATAGTTTTGCTTGGTAAATCCCGAGCAACGTCGGGTAATCGCTGTTAGTTTAATTATAAAATTAATAATCTTATGCTAATTGGCACAATTTATTATTTTATTAGTACATTTTAACAACGATAATAAATTTAATTTGCACTATAATTCATAGTACAATTTCCTTATATGCTGTAAGAAATAGCGAAAAATCTTAAAATCCTGGTTTTGTGCTCATATGTCATAGTTTATTATTCATTTTTAGAACATGAAATGCGATTTTAAGTAAATGAAGTACTGGAAATTTAATAATTTATTTTCTTTCAAATGCTTTTTTGCAGATATTGGTTTACCACTAAAATTCAGTAGGTTCTAATTTAATTTTTCATGTTACTCAACAATACTCATAAATATTTAATCGTCTTACAGAGCAAATCTTCTGCGCAATCATATGGCAAAAAATTACGATAGGTAATTCGTGCTTATAATGTCACAGGTCGTTTTGCACAAATAAAGTCATAAAAATTGCGTATTTCTCTTAAGAAATTCAGCCATTGTAAGTACTTAAGCTTGACAATAAATAAAGCAATAATTTAGTTTAGTATTTGAGTGAGAAAATGTACAAAGTCATATAATACGCATTAAATGTCATGCGGCAACGGAAAATAATTTTAAAGATATTTCTGCATTGCTGTGGTAAGCCAGCGAACTGTTCTGCAAATTTGATTTAGTTCTTTTTTTTTACCCTACATCGTACAGTCCTAAAAAGCTGTCTTTACTGTTCTTGATTTTATTGGAGACTCACACGACTTTAAAAGTGCCAGCAATGAAATATATAAGCCGCATGCTATTAAAAATTTACACTTTTGTCCAAAGAGAATTAGTTTACGAAGGGTTTTCCTTTGCTTACATCGATGCTCTTAAAGGTTTAATTGAAGGTTTAGAAACTGAGGTTTAAAGTTTAAGGCTTAAAAAACTTTGTCTTGATATAAATTTATTCATAGCTTGCTGCTACATGGGATTTGTGATTCTACAGATAATTATATATTTAAGTCTGTCAAAGATAGAGAAACTAACACGTATAAAAATAAATTATCGAGTTTGTTTTAATGGGTTTTATTTTGTTCAACAATATATGGCGTTTAGCTTCAGAAATAGAAATCTTAATAGAAAATCTGATTCCGTTAGGTTCTGTCTAAAAGTCAATATTGTATGTGGAAGACCAAGACCACACGACTGACCCGGAAGCTTACAGTAGCTGTTTGTGTGGCCGGGATGTTGTATGTGCGTAAAGATTCAGCCTTCTAAGTCATTAAGGGAGCTTCTGGAGGGCCTGGAAATATGTTTCAACCACCCCTGTTTCATTCCCTCCCACAGAGGAAAAAATCTGATGTGGGCAACACATGACTTTCCTTATATAATGCAATAAATTTACTATTTTTACAGTTAAAAAAAATGTTATTCTTATAGAAAATATTTATATTCTTTCCAAGATATTGAATTTTCTTCAATTAGTCGTCATTTTCATTGATTTAGAGTCATTTTAATCAATTTGGCGAGATTTTTGTTAATTTGGCAACAATTAAAAATCTCGCCAAGTTGGCGACATTCCGCCAAATTCATCGCCAAAATCTCGCCAAGCGTTATGGACAAATAAATAAGTTATTCTTACAGCAGATAAATGACTATTGGCGTTCAAATACAAAAGTATTACTCAAAGTATCTTTTTTCATGAATGGAATGAGCTAGATCCACGAGAATGATTTCACCAAAGTTATCGATGATTTCACCAAATTATAATGATTTCACAAAAGTATTATTTCACCATGGTATTGCATATGAAAAGGGAATATGTTTCTCAATAAGAAATATTTATTTTTTATTTTATATAACTTTTTGATAATTTTTTTGAAACATGTGCAATACCTCGAGAACGGTTCATGTTAGCGTTCTAAAATTTATGTCAATCGTTTTCTAATGAAAAATTACATAAGAAAGTCTGTCTATTTGCGTAACTTTATTAGCGGTTTCGATTTTTTGACGATTTTTTCAAAATTTCACTCGAAAATTTAAGGGGGTTCTGAACACTCGATTGCGTATAAAAACAATAGGCTTCCAATGTTTACGGATTGTGATTTTTGTACCAAATTTCGTTCGAATCGGTCCATTCATTCGTCAGTTATTGTTCCCACAGACTCACTGACACACACACACACACAGACATCACTTCAAAAATGTTTGATTCGTGATCAGGGATGCTTGAAACGTGCTCGTATTCGAAATTGAGAACTCGAATTCGATTTTTCGACCCCGTCACAATACTTTCCTTATACATTATGTATATAAGGAAAGTAAAAAATAAAAATCCTTCTCCGTTAGGTTCTTTTTGGTGTTTGATACTGTAAATGTGCAAACCTTCAGTCCTTTAGGTCTCTGGGGGAGGGGGGTGGCTTCTGAAGGGTTTGGAAAGACAGAAACACGTTAAACAATTATTATGTTGTTGTTGACAAATATCGGTCGTTTTCCCGCTAGACAGCGAGCTCTATAGTATTTCTCTATTGGAGAGAGGTAACAGCGGTAGTATATTTAGCGTTACCCATGGTGCACCATATAGAGATGTACTACTTTACACCCCTACATAGTTATTATATAGATTACAAATGTATCACATTCTTTTAGAATTTCTATGGTTTATGCTTGCAGAAACTACCTAACCGGGACTTTCCCAAACCAAGAATCCCTATTTTATTGCAGTTACCAGCATCCATGGACTGGTTTTGCTTTTTAGGTTTTTCAGTACGGAATAGCTGATAATTGCAAAGGTAAAAATCTGATGTGGGCAACACATGACTTTCCTTATATAATGTAATTAATTTACTACTTTTACAGTAAAAAAAAGTAGGTTTTTCTTATAGTAGATACTAATATTCTTTCCAAGATATTAAATTTTCGACAATTAGTCGTCATTTTTATCCATTTGGCGAGATAGTCGTTAATTTGGCAACATTTCAAAAAGTCGCCAAGTTGGCGACATTCCGCCAAATTCGTCGCCAAAATCTCGCCAAGCGTTATGCACTAAGAAATAAGTTATTCTTACAGCAGATAAATGACTATTGGCATTCAAACACAAAAGTATTACTAAAAGTATATTTTTTCATGAATGGAATGAGCTAGTTCCACGAGAATGATGTAACCCAATTTATCGCATGGTATTACATATGAAAAGTGAACATGTTTCTCAATAGGAATTTTTTTTTTTATATGACTGTTTGATAATTTTTTTTTAAAAAATGAACAATATTTCGAGAACGGTTCATGCTAGCGTTCTAAAATTTATGTCAATCGGTTTCTAATGAAAAATTACATAAGAAATGTTTATTTGCGTAACTTTATTAGTGGTTTTGATTTTTTGACGATTTTTTCAAAATTTCATTCGAAAATTTAGGGGGGTTCTTAATATTCGATTGCATATAAAAGCAATAGGCTTCCAGTGTTTACGTATTGTGATTTTTGTACCAAATTTGGTTCGATTCGGTCCATTCGTTCGTCAGTTATCGTCTCCAAAGACTCACTGACACACACACACACACACACACACAGACATCACTTCAAAAATGTTTGATTCGTGATCAGGGATGCTTGAAACGTGCTCTCCCGTCGATAACTCGAATTCGAATTTTCGACCCCGTCACAATACTTTCCTTATACATTATGTATATAAGGAAAGTAAAAACACTTCACCAAAACCAGCTTTTTCTTCTGCCATTGCATTTTGTGAAGCGGCAACATTTCACATATATGCACAACTACCAATTATCATAGCGTTCCCAGTTTGTTCAGAGATCGACAACGGGGAT
Organism: Amaurobius ferox; assembly: GCA_951213105.1. NCBI lineage: Eukaryota > Metazoa > Arthropoda > Arachnida > Araneae > Amaurobiidae > Amaurobius > Amaurobius ferox. The sequence continues at coordinate 67,582,408 of OX578146.1, forward strand.
TCAGCGTGTCCTTTAAACAGATGCTATATTATTGTGTTATTTGTGCTAACGTTGCTCAAGTTTTCTTTATCCTATGCAAAGTGTATTACTTTCCTTATATACATAATGTATAAGGAAAGTATTGTGACGGGGTCGAAATTCGAATTCGAGTTTTCGACGGGAGAGCACGTTTCAAGCATCCCTGATCACGAATCAAACATTTTTGAAGTGATGTCTGTGTGTGTGTGTGTGTGTGTGTGTGTGTGAAAGTGTGTGTGTGTGTGTGTGTGAAAGTATGTGTGTGTGTGTCAGTGAGTCTGTGGAGACGATAACTGACGAACGAATGGACCGATTTGAACCAAATTTGGTACAAAAATCAAAATCCGTAAACACTGGAAGCCTGTTGTTTTTATACGCAATCGAATGCTCAGAACCCCCCTAAATTTTCGAATGAAATTTTGAAAAAATCGTCAAAAAATCAAAACCACTAATAAAGTTACGCAAATAGACATTTCTTATGTAATTTTTCATTAGAAAACGATTGACATAAATTTTAGAACGCTAACACAAACCGTTCTCGAGATATTGTACATTTAAAAAAAAAATCAAAAAGTCATATAAAATAAAAAAAAATTTCCTATTGAGAAACATGTTCACTTTTCATATGTAATACCATGCGATAAATTGGGTGACATCATTCTCGTGGATCTAGCTCATTCCATTCATGAAAAAAGATACTCTGAGTAATACTTTTGTATTTGAACGCCAATAGTCATTTATCTGCTGTAAGAAGAACTTATTTCTTAGTGCATAATGCTTGGCGAGATTTTGGCGACGAATTTGGCGGAATGTCGCCAACTTGGCGACTTTTTGAAACGTTGCCAAATTAACGAAAATCTCGCCAAATGGATAAAAATAGCGCTAAATCAATGAAAATGACGAAAATTCAATGTCTAGGAAAGAATATTAGTATCTACTATAAGAAAAACCTATTTTTTTACTGTAAAAGTAGTAAATTCATTACATTACATAAGGAAAGTCATGTGTTGCCCACATCAGATTTTTTTACATATTGATCATTTAATGCTGTTAAGATTACTTTATAATACTATTGTTGTACTATTCTTCAGAATTTCAATTAGAGATAACCATTTTTTAAATTCTTGCTGTAACATTTTTTCATATCCTTCTTTTTCTGATCAAATTGCTAAAACCGGGGAATTTTTGCTATACATTATACGACTTAATGTATATCTGAAAAAAAAAATCATTTAATACTTTGTACAAATTAAAAAAAAAAGTAGAAACAAGGTGGTTTTACTCTTTAATAATTGTAAAAAAATGTTTTGTGGCTAGTATAAGAATTCTCTTATACAATGGAGCGTTTAGAAAACATTCGTATGAGTATTACAATCAACGAATACTAGAACCCTATTGATTTTAAACGGAATCGAAAAATCGAGCGATCTTTGAATTTTCGGATGAACTTATGAAAAAATCCTTAAAAACAGAGTATTTAATAGTGTTAAATAAATAATCATTTTATATGCAATTTTTACTTTCCTTATATACATAATATATAAGGAAAGCATTGTGACGTGGTCGAAAATTCGAATTCGAGTATTAGACGGGAGAGCACGTTTCAAGCATCCCTGATCACGAATCAAACATTTTTGAGGTGATGTCTATGTGTGCGTGTGTGTGTGTGTGTGTGTGTGTGTGTGTGTCAGTGAATCTGTGGAGACGATATCTCACGAATCAAACATTTTTGAGGTGATGTCTATGTGTGTGTGTGTGTGTGTGTGTGTGTGTGTGTGTGTCAGTGAATCTGTGGAGACGATATCTCACGAATGAATGAGCGATTCGAATGAAGTTTGGTACAAAAATCACAATCCGTGAATACTGGAAGCCTATTGTTTTTAAACGCAATCGAATGTCCAGAACCCCCTAAATTTTTGAGTGAAATTTCGAAAAAATCATCAAAAAATCAAAATCTTTAATAAAGTTACGCAAATAGACATTTCTTATGTAATTTTTCCTTAGAAAACGATTGACATAAATTTTAGAACGCTAACATGAACCGTTCTCGAGATATTGCACAGTTTTGAAATAAATTTATCAACAAATCCGATAAATAAAAAAAATATATTATCCTTTGAGAAACATGTTCACTTTGCATATGTAATATTATCCGATAAATTGGGTGACATCATACTCGTGGATCTAGCTCGTTCTATTCATGAGAAAAGATGCTTTGAGTAATACTTTTGTATTTGAACGCCAATAGTTATTTATCTGCTATAAGAATAACTTATTTCTCCGTCCATAACGCTTGGCGAGATTTTGGCGCTGAATTTGGCGGGATGTCTCCAACTTGGCGAATTTTTTAATGTTGCCAAATTAGCGAAAATCTCGCCAAATGGATAAAAATGACACCAAATCAATGAAAATGACGACTCATTGATGAAAATTCAGTATCTTGGAAAGAATATAAAAAATAATAAAAAAAATATAAGAATAATCTATTTTTACTTTCCTTATATACATAATGTATAAGGAAAGTATTGTGCCGGGTCGAAAATTCGAATTCGAGTTTTCGACGGGAGAGCACGTTTCAAGCATCCCTGATCACGAATCAAACATTTTTGAAGTGATGTCTGTGTGTGTGTGTGTGTGTGAATTTTGGTACAAAAATCACAATCCGTAAACACTGGATTCCTAGTGTTTTTATACGCAATCGAATGTTCAGAACCCCCCTAAATTTTCACGTGAAATTTTGAAGAAATCATCAAAAAATAAAAACCACTAATAAAGTTACGCAAATAGACATTTCTTATGTAATTTTTCATTAGAAAACGATTGACATAAATTTTAGAACGCTAACATGAACCGTTCTCCTGATATTGCACATTTTTCAAAAAAATTATCAAAAAATTATATAAAATAAAAATAATATTTCCTATTGAGAAACATGTTCACTTTTCATATGTAATACCATGCGATAAATTTGGTGACATCATTTTCGTGGATCTAGCTCGTTCCATTCATGAAAAAAGATACTTTGAGTAATACTTTTGTATTTGAACGCCAATAGTCATTTATCTGCTATAAGAATAACTTATTTTTCCGCCCATAACGCTTGGCGAGATTTTGGCGACGAATTTGGCGGAATATCGCCAACTTGGCGACATTTATAATTGTTGCGAAATGAACAAAAATCTAGCCAAATTGATAAAAAGGACGACTAATTGAAGAAAATTCAATATCTTGGAAATAAAATAAATATCTACTATAAAAATAATCTATTTCTTTTTTACTGTAAAAGTAGTAAATTCATTGCATTATATAAGTAAAGTCATGTGCTGCCCACATCAGATTTTTTTTTACTGTAAAAGTAGTAAATTCATTGCATTATATAAGGAAAGTCATGTGCTGCCCACATCAGATTTTTTATTAGAAAAGAGATGACACCAATTTTTGAATAGAACGTTAGCTTGAACAATTGCCGAGATATTGCCCGTTTTCAAATAAATTTATCTGAAAATTACATAAAATTAAAAAAATAGCATGTATCGTCCTAAATGTTAGCTTTCCATATGCAATATTATGACAAAAATCAATTAGTATTATTCTCGTGTTTCTAGTTGATATATAAGAAAATCCCTTCTCTACGTCTGTCTATTTGCAACGTTTGGCGATAAATTCAGTGGTCTTGGTCGGCTAATTTGGCGAAGCATGAAATATCAACGTTGCGACTTTTTGAAAATGGTGCCAAATTGACTATGTTAAATTAAGGAAAGTAACTCCAAATGAATGAATTAATATGGACTTGGACTATAATGCCTATAACAGATGCTAGCAGTATTTCCAATTGTAAAGTTATATGTGCGCCAAATATAAGTTAATTGGATACTTTGAAATAGTTTTGCATGTTGATATACAGAAAAGCATCAAATGTTAATGTACAAATCAATATTGAAAACGCCGTGCCGTGGATTCTGTACATTATTGTTTTGTTGTGAAATAAGTTAGATCATTGTATTATGTAGGAAAAGTTGTGTGTTGCCCACATCAGATAGTTTTCCAGCTGGCTAGCAAAATTAGAATAAAGAAACTAGTTGTACAGATAACTATTATTATGCGATATAAAACATCATGGAAAAGGTAAAAAACAATGTGAAACTCTTTCATAGAACTCTGATTATGCTCTATAACATTCAAAATAATTTAAATTACAAAGATGTGTTAATTTTATTATTAAATTTTTTGTTTTTTTTATTTAAATGCCTGCAAGACAACAGCTACTTCTCATCTTTTCAATAAAATTAAAAAATCTGACGTGGGCAGCACATGACTTCCCCTGCAGACTTATATTTACGTTCTGTTTATTTTAATTAAATTTAATTCACTTTTAATTCAATTTTCGTTCTCATTTGATAACTGGACTTATTTTCAAAGGTGGCGTAGAGAAAATACGAAAAAACTAAAATATCTCGAGAACGGCTAGTCCTAGTGTAATGGGGTTGGTCTTATTCTTTTCTTTGTTAAAAATTACGTATTAAACAAGCATTTAATGGATATATTTGAGCATACGTAGTTTTTAATTTTAGATTTTTGGTGGGCATTTTGCAAAAAAAGGCAGGTTATTTTTTCCGAATCGTACCAAATCTAATCATCACCAGGGTGATCCACAAGTGACTTATATACCGAATTTTGTGAAATTCGGTCCATTAGTTTTTCAGCTAGAGTGGATACAAGCTTTTGCGGGTCATTTTGCCCACAAGTGATTTACCTAACAAATTTTAGGAAATTCGGTCCATTAGTTTTTAGTTAGAGTGTATACAAAATCTGAACAGACAGACAGACACACAGACGCCACGCTAAAAATAGTTTTTTCGTATTCTAGAGGTCTCGAAACGTGTAGATCCGTCGAAAACTCGAGTTGCGATTTTCGGCATGATTCCAATACTTTCCCTATATATTACCATGTATTGCAGGAAAAGTAAAAATCTGATGTGTGCAGCACATGACTTTCCCTGCAGATTTAAATTCATATTTTCTTTATTTTTTTAATAATTCATTAGATTGAGTTTAATTGCACCAAATAACACTAAATTTGCATTTTTAATTCAATTTTTGTTTTTATTTGGTAACTGGACATTTTTCCGATAGCGGCGTAACAGAAATACAAGAAATCTCAAATATCTTGAGAACGGTTAGTCCTAAAGTATAATGGAATCTGTTATATTCTTTTCCTCGTCAAAAATTGCGTATAAAACAAGAATTTAATTGATACATTTCAGCATATGTAATCTTTTTTTTTAGATTTTTGCGGGCCATCTCGTAAAAAAAGGCAGGCTGTTATTTTCCGAATCGTACCAAAATCGAATCAGCACCAGTGTGTCCCACAAGTACCAAATCCCACATCTACCAAATTTTGCGAAATTTGGTCAATTAGTATTTTAGCTAGAGCGGATAAATGACATTTTTACGGGCCATTTCGCAAGAAAAGGCGGGTTCTGTTTTTACGAATCATACCAAAACTAATCAGCACCAGCGCCACATCCAAGTGACTTAGCTACCAAATTTTATGAAATTCGGTCCATTAGTTTTTGAATTAGAGTGCATACATACATTGCTCAGACACACAGACAAAGACACACAGACGTCACGCTAAAAATAGTTTTTTCGTATTCTAGAGGTCTCGAAACGCGTAGATCCGTCGAAAACTCGAGTTGCGATTTTCGACATGATTCCAATACTTATCCTATACATTACCATGTATTGCAGGGAAAGTAAAGAGGATAGGAAATTAGGAACATAATAAAAAAAAATTCTTTCCAAAATTTTCGTTTAGCAATAATTTCCTTCCTAGGCCGTGTGATGCAAATATGTATTAATAGGTGTATAATTTCCTTTTCTAGTGTGATGGAGCTGTTAGGAATGAAGTATTTTAATTTCAGATTATTCTATATAGCAATTTGTGTGAATTTTTATATATTTATATTTACATATTGTATTTACCAATACTTCTTAGAAAGAGTGTGTGCTTATTATTATTCATATATATTATTTTTCATATCAGCAGTCATTTTAAAATTTTTTTTTAATATATTTAATAATTTATTTTTAAGTTATAAGCAGTTTTTAATTTTTTTATAATAATATATTTAATAATTTATTTCATACCTATTATAAAAACTGTAAATTATTTTTGATTCTGAATAGGTTCAATAATTTAAAATTAATTTTCATTTAATTACTTTTCCTTCTGAGCAATGTTTTATATTTGGGATTTAAAAGGAAAAAAAAATTAAAACGCAATTTTTTGTTACAGATAAAATAGATTTATTTTATACCTTTTCGAAAGTACGTGCATGTATTTAATGAACATATTAAATTGTAACTGCTGACTACAATATATAGGACATTTTTAAGTGTAGAATTTTTTATATGTTTCCAAATTTAAACTTTTTTTTGGCTATGGTGTGCAACATACACTTGACTGTAGCCGTAATATAAGAATAAATAATTTTGAAAGTTACTTTCAATTCTATTCCAGCTGAAATGTAATATTGAGAATAATTTCAAACTTTTCTAAGAAAAATTTCCGTTTAAAACTTCTTTGGAAAATCCACATCTGTAGTTATAAACGCAGTTATATGCACATCTCTAGTTATAAACTCAGTTATATGCATATCTGCAGTTATAAACGCAGTTATATGTATATCTCTAGTTATAAATGCTTATAAAAGCAGTTCTATCTATAATGTTTTCAAAAGACTACATTATTCTATGATACAAAATTCTGAACTAGTTCTACCTTACTGCGTGATCGTTGAAATAATTTTAATCTCCATTGAACCATTCAACTCAACTTTCAACAAATATCCAAACATCATTGTGCATAAAGCAGCCGAGATGCTTGGTATCAAATCACATTTGATCATTTCCGAAATTTTATGTTCCACTTCATTCATCCCTTATAAATTCCTAAAACCCCCCGGAATCCTCATTCGAAGCACCTTTGCGCAGGCTCCATCCGCATCCCTCTTCTGATTGGCTGTCGCCAGCTTCGCCCCCGCAGCAGAGGAACATCAATGTGTGCGAGTCCAGTTCGACCAAAGGAAAAGGATCCGACGGATCATTACAGATCGTGATGATGTTATTGATGTTTTGTGATTACCGATCTGAAGAATCCTTGATCGTTTGACGTCAGGATTTAGAATTCTCCTTGCGGTAGGATGCGAATACTGATAGTTTTTGGATCACTGTAAGTTTATATTTTATTAATTGGAATATTAGAAAGTTTCTGGTATCATAATTGTGATTATTTGATTGGTGAAATTTAAATATGTTTCAATGCGAAGAACTTCTATATAGTGTATTTGAAATAAAAATCATAATTGAAATTATGGAATACACTTTCCACATATAGTTTATTGATTAGAGAGTTTATAAATTTCTTGGTATTGCAATTGTGAATATTAGGTTGATCAAAATAAGAGAAAACTTTCAATACCAAGAGCGTTTTATATGGTGAAAATATTTGTTAAAGTTTCATGGTTGTCAAATCTATATTTTGTGAGTTTTTAAATTCCAGATTAAATTAGAATTTCGGAAATAATTTGAAGTATAATTAATAATTCGAGATACGTAAAATGTTTTGCTTCCGGGCCGATAATTCATAGGTATAATTCATAGATATGTATGTACTGATTATACTGTTTTTAAGAAAATGGGTAGTAAAAATAAGGGCGTTATATAGTGAAAATATAATAGGTTTATAAGTAGTGAAAAAAATCGGAAGTGGCTACAGTCCAATGGAGCTGAAATGGTTTTTCGGGAATCAAAACTCCGATAAAGTTTAAGTTTAATCGTTGTTTTCAGTTTCATTTGTTTCGTAATCAATGTTGTAATAGATAATATGGGCTATATGGTAACTAAAGTAAGATTCATAATTGAAACAACTTTATATTTTTAGGTTACAAGCCTATGCAAATTTGACTGCACAGATAAAATTTTATAGTATCTTATAATCCCCATAATTCGAAAACTGAAAATTTGATCCAATTTCTAGTTGCATATTTTTGTAGAAATTTAAATGGGCAACATATTACTTGCTTACTTCAGCTATCACGTTTAGTTTTTAAGATATAAGCATTATGATTTTTAAAAACGGAAAATTTTTAATGTTCTTCAACTTGACAAGACAATTGCCGATAAACTGTAAAAGATTTGTAGAAACAAAATTAATCTGGAAACTGAATTTCCTGTCGAACATTTTTATCACTTTTTACTTTTATCTATCTTTTTTCGGTTTAGAAGATATTTCGAGTGAATGAAAGAAAAGGAAAGCAAAAAATTGGTCTGACAATTTTTTTTTATATCTTTCAAAAAAAGAAAATAATTTAAAATATTAAAATTATTTTCGCATATTCATAAGTGGTACCCTATTTCTATTAAATGTTGTTTACATTTAAAATGTTGTTTGCATTATTGTTAAATCTGTTGTTTACATTTTATCTATAAGTTTCGGATTATAAGGTTCAAAGTTTTAACATTTTTCGTAACGCTTCGATTTCAGACAAATATACACCAATAATGCTAATCGCATCAAAAATTAAATTCTTTATTGATAAAAATTAAGAGGAAGAACTTATTAATACTTCGAACGTCTCCGTGGTACAGACAGTATATTTGATAAATTTAATAGTTGTGTGAAGCATACTTTTCATGTAAGTTTTTCAGTTATGAATGAAATTAGAATTTCATAAATTATTAGGAATAAAAGTTATGATTCAAAGGAATTAAACGGCATTACTTACCAGATGGATAATTCAGGTACATTTTGGAAGAAATTTATATGCTTATTAATTATGCTATTTTCAGAATTATAAGTAGTGTAAAAACAATGAACAATTATATATGTGTTTATGTATCTATAACGTTTTCATTTGAAATATATGTTTGTAATTTATTTTCAAAGTCATAATTTCTTAAAATTCTTCGAATATATAGATAATTGTATCGGTAGATAATTTATAAGGTATAATTCAAATAAATTTATATAGTAATTATGCTATCTTTAGGATAAAAAGTAGTGAAAAAATAATGAGTACGTTTAAAAACGATTATATGTCTGTCATTTATTTGAAATATATGTTTATAATTTATTTTCATATCATGATTTTATAGTATTCTCAGCATAGCAGGTAATTTATTATTAGATCATTTATCGGTATAACCAGAGAAGTTTATTTATTGATTATGCAATTTTTGGACCACTGGCCATAAAAATAAGATGAATCATACGCTTTCATATTTATTATATTTTCATTTAAACTATGAGTTTTAATTTATTTCCAAACCATGATTCTATAGTAAAAATATATAGATAATTTGTTTATAGAGAATGTATACGAATAATTTAAAGAAATTTATATTATAATTACTCTTTTTTCAGGACCACAAATAGTATACAAACGAGCACTTATATATACGATTATATATTTATTATGTTTTTATTTAAACTATGTGTGTTTGTAATTAGTTTTCATGTCTCATGTCGTCATTACATGATGATTATATTCTCAGAAAATATAGATAATTTATTTGATAGGTAATTTATAGGTATAATTCAGAGAAATTTTCATATTTATTACGCTACTTTTGGACTATAGTAGAGAAAAATTGAGTATTCATATGTTTTTCTATCTATAATGTTTTATTTAAACTAAATGTGTTTTTGCAACTTACTTACGTGTCATATATATATATATATATATATATATATATATATATATATCCTAAAACAAAAATTCGACGCACCGCCTCAAAATGCAAAATGATCCGATAGTAATGAAACTATACATGCAAACATCTGTCGACCGAATATGCAAATGATCAAAAATTCACAGCCAATGAATGAATAGTCGGAACAATAGCGCATTGAAAGTGAGCACAATGGTGGTGTACATAAGGAGCGAACCTCGCTTTCAGGAACAAAAAGTACAGTGGATTTCGATTGCGTTTACGTACCTTGATTGTAACAATGTATCACCGGCGAATTTGCGGTCACTACGAACATATGAAGGAGCTTGAAAGAGGGCGTGCGGTCGGACTGCATGAGGCTGGATAGGCACACCGACGAATTGCTCGGCATTTGGGTAGGAGCGATATAGCAATTAGACGATGTTGACAAGAATGGGTCCAGAGTGGCAGATTCCAGCGGGCAGAGGACGGCCTAGAACGACGACAGAATGGGTAGATAGAGCGATTTTCAGAGAAGAGCAGCTGTGAGAGCACGAGATTCGTCGTTATCAACCATCCAACGTGTGACAAATATGGAAGTGACCACTCGGGCTATTAATAGAAGACTACGGGAGCGGAATCTATGCCCATTACGCCGCGTACCCCTGACAAGTATGCACCGTCAACAGCGATTGCAATGGTGCCGGGTCTGATCAACGTGGAATTGTTCGGATTGAAAACGAATTGTCTTCATTGATGAGTCCCGTTTCGAACTGAGTCTCGACGACCAGCGTAGACGTGTCTGGAGACAGCCCAGATATTGTCAGAATCCTGCTCTTACTGTCACTCGCCACACGGCCCGACAACAGGGAGTTATGGTCTGGGGTGCCATTTCGTTTGATAGCTGGACCCCTTTGATAGTCCCCCGTGGCACCATCACAACACAGCGGTACGTTGCCGACGTTCTACGACCCGTTGTATTGCCATTCCTTTCGCGATATCCCGGGCTAATTTTTCAGCACGATAATGCCATGCCACACACGGTACACCTCTCTATTGATTGTCTGCGTGCTTACGATACACTTTCTTGGCCAGCCAGATCCCCAGATCTTTCGCCTATTGAGCACATTTGGGCTGAGATGGAGCGTTGCTTGCGATCATTCCAGAATGTAGACGAATTATCTCGTCAATTGAAGGCCATTTGGAACTATATCTCTCAGAACACCAACCGGCAACTTTTTGCATCAATTCCACGTCCGGTAACAGTTTGTATCAAGGCCAGAGGTAGACGAAGACCATATTGACGTGCTCACTTTGTGTAGATCTTTCAGTGCAATACATCATCCAATTGTTCTAAAATTCTAATTATTTATTTTTCTGTACATCCACATTACCCTTACTAAATTTTGTCTAATTTGGATAATTCTTCCTTGGCGCGTCGATTTTTTTTTGTCTTAGAGTGTATATATATAACTTTACGAAATATGTAACGCTTTGGATACTTTGAAGAGAAAGAGGAGAAGAACAGGCGAAAAGATATAAAATTTTTATAATTATCATATAGTTATTATATAAAAACTAACAAATATATAAAACCTTTCTAAGGACTCACCTGTCTCAAAATATATTTTCACGTAACGCAAGGTGGAAGTACGGGTATTAAAAAGTATATTGTTGGTTTTTAATTTAAAACTATCTAGAGAACTACATGTTTAGAGACCCCCCTCCTAAATACGTTTCCACCAGTTATAGAATGGTGTGTGTGTTTGTCTGTAAGGTGTAGGTACGTAAGCTCATTAAGAAATACTCGAATAAATAAAATCACAAAATGTTATATTACAAAAATTAGCGTAAAAGAACTAGATCTTGTGAGAATTTTTTAATCGGCATAGTTAGAACATTCATTATTCAAAATTAAGGATTTTGATAATATACTTGTTTTAATAGGGATATATCCATAATTCTTGGAACTATGATAATATATTTAAGGACTTTGTTTTGAGAATGATAAGGGTATAGCATGTAGTAACACACAATTTAATTTAAATATATAGAATGGATCGTCTTGATTGCCCTACAATTATAAACAAATAAAGGAAGAACAAACAGAGTTTTTAAAGAACCGCTATTTATTATTTGTATATAATTTGAATTTATGTATTAAAATGCACGCGATTTAAATATATCAGAGACAATGGCATAACTTTATTAGGACTTTCTAGCTGCTCTAGTTCTCGAGTTATTATCAAAAACGAGTGTAATCCTATGAAGGGACCAAGCGCAACCATCGTAAAATTTCGTAATCGTTTACGTTACGATGGTTACATACCAGGATGGGATATTCTGATAAGGTCCAAAATCCAAAGAATTAAAATATACAACAAAAGAGACAATGCCATACTAAATTTGGACTTTCTAGCTTTCGAGTTATTTTTAAAAAGCGAGAACATTCATATTGTGGGTCTAAGACAGGTTAATCCGATAAGGGTCAAAATAAAAGACTTAAAATGTACCACAAAATACAGCGACGTACCTAATTTCATGCTACTGTGATTAATGAAACACACACACACACACACACAGATATATATATATATATATAGTGATTAATGAAACTCACATATATATACATTATTCTACCGTGATTAATGAAACACACACAGATATAAATTCAAATCTTAGAGGTCATGACTAATATATATATATACATATATATATTAGTCATGACCTCTAAGATTTGAATTTGGCAAGCAAAACACCAAATCAATTTGAATAGAAGGTTGTAAAAAAAGTAGTAACAGAAAAAGAAAAATTAAAAACAGTTTAAGAAGTAAAAGTAATCTCAGCCCAATGCACCTCTGCGGATTAACAAATTAATCTCTGCTGATTCACAAATCATTTTTTGTGGGGAAACAATAACAAAAATGACACATTTTTTACAACTCGATCTAGCTGAAATTTAATTAGCAATTTTTAGTAATCGATTTAAATAATCATACTAAATTTCGTGAAAACCCTAAACATACTGCAATCTTAGTGAGATGCCAGTTACGTAATGGACTTATTTTCCATAAAGTCATATGTAACAATAATTCCGCAGGGTATCCTGAGGGCCAAGCAGTCCATGTAACCGCTTGGGGTCTCATGCTTGCATAGGGCCTAAAATTTTTGTACGCTCTTTGTATTAACTTCTTTGGCATATGTTTGTAAGACTCACTTGTGCATCACAGCCAATCCGTTTTATTGTATGTTATATTACTCTGCATTTTACCATTAGTCATTTGTGTATCAGTGTTCACTTGTTTTTACATAAACAACGCTTTGGCTACGACAATTGTTGCGGATTGTAGTTCAGTAAATTGAGATCATCATGATACTATAATCTCCCCAGTTTTATTTGATGGTGTTAATGTAGGCTCTGTAGTATTCTATATTTATTAGGGTCTCTTCCAGTTTCAGTATTTTGTGATTTCAAAAGAGCTGAATAAACTTCTACCTAATAACATTTGCATAATCAGTATTATTTTCTTCTTGCCTGAGCTATAACTATGAATCCTTAGGTGTTAGATTGATAAACTATGATTGTATAACCAGGGACGGATTATCCATTAGGGCAAGTTAGTATCGGCCCCGAGAATAATCATGATCAAAGGTCCCTAAAATATTGTTTATGTGGGGGAGGGGGAGGCATGAAATTTTACGCTAGAACCTAATGTAAAAAGACGCAATAAATTCGTACTTTTTTTTTTGAGTTGTCAAAGCACCACGAATAAAGTGTCGGATAATCGAGTTTTCGGATTACCAATTTTCGGATTTGATAGTTCGCTTGGTGCTTCAAAAACCTGGCGAAGCTACTACAGTTTCGTGCAAATCACTTGATTGTTTTGGGAGGTATTATTCATGCAAGTAGGAAAAGTAAACATTTTAATATTTCTGGAATGCCTCGTGATAATTTCTATACAATAGTATTTGCTCATTTATTCCCGGTTGAAAGTTCTAACAATTACTGCGTCAACTCGTTAAAAAAATTTGATGTGGGCAGCATATGACTTTTCTTCCTTCACAACGAAAAAATGATGCACAGGATTGATTCATAGCACAATGTTTTTAAAGTTGAATTGAATATTTGGAATATTTTCTGTGGATGACGACATGTAAAAGTATTTAGAAGTACGCTATTTACATATATTTCGAGCAAATTTAACTTGACAATTATCAATATTGACAGTATCCGCAATAAGCAATAATAGTCCATATATTAAAATATTTTAATAAACAATTCATCGATTTGGCGTCATTTTCGTTAATTTAGCGCTATATTTGCAATTTTTGCAAATTTGGCACTATTAAAAGAATCATCAAGTTGGCGATATTTCGCCAAATTAGTCCCCAGGTTAATCAAATTTATAGGCAGACGAATAGAAGGGCTTTTGTTTATAACGAAATGGCTTTTGGTGAATTCTTGGGCATTAAAATATAAAACTATTACACAAAGTATCTTTTCTCGTGAATGGAACGAACTAGATCCACGAGAATGATGTTAGAAAGTATGTCGCATGATATTGTATGTGAAAAGTGCCCATATTTCATGATAGTTAATACTTTTTAATTTTATGAACTTTTTTGATAAATTTATTTGAAAAATGTGCAATATCTCGAGAATGATTGATTCTAGCATTTTAAAGTTTGTCATTTATTTTTTAATGAAAATTTACAGAACAAACGATTGTTTATGCAATATTATTAAACATTTTAATTTTTTTAAATGTTTAACACACTAACGTACAAACAACATATATACTCACACTAACTTACACAATAACACACATACACACCTACACGCACACACACCTACACGCACACCCACCTACACGCACACACACCTACACACCCACACACCTACACACACACACACAGATATCACCTCAAAAACGTTCGATTCGAGTTTAGGCATGCTTAAAACATGCCAGTCTGTTGAAAATGAGAATTCGAATTTTCCACTTTGTCACAGTATTTTACTTACCATTACACGAAGTGTATAGGATTAAAAAGAGTGTACATATTTATTTTTTATGACTCTCCATTTTAGACAAAAGCATGAAATATATCAAGAACTTTACTTTGAAGTTCATACATAAAGTCATTCACTTTTAAATGCAAAATTATGTATAAAAGAACTCATATTTAATTACTTATAATTACGCATAAGTTACGTATAATTAATCTAATTTAAATTTAAAGCATTTTATTCTGTTGGAAACAATTTAAATGTAGCAATATATTTGTTTTTATATTAATAATTAGAAATTTGACAGTTGTGCAATTTGTGACACTTTTATTTATTGCTTTATTGCTATTACTTTCCCTGTAATACATGGTAATGTATAGGGAAAGTATTGGAATCATGCCGAAAATCACAACTCGAGTTTTCGACGAATCAACACGTTTCGAGACCTCTAGAATACGAAAAAACTATTTTTAGCGTGACGTCTGTGTGTGTGTCTGTGTGTCTGTCTGTCTGTGTGTTTGTGTGTCTGCGCAGATTTTGTATCCACTCTAACTAAAAAACTAATTGACCGATTTTCATAAAATTTGGTAGGTAAGTCACTTGTGGGCGAATCTGGTGCTGATTAGTTTTGGGTACGATTGGGGATAAAAGAACCCGCCTTTTTTTTGTGAAAAGGCCCGCAGAAGCTTGTATCCACTCTAGCTAAAAATCTAATGGACCTAATTTCACAAAATTTGGTTGATAAGTCGCTTGTGGGACACCCTGGTGCTGATTAGATTTTGGTACGACTCGGAAAAAAATAACCTGCCTTTTTTTGCAAAATGGCCCGCAAAAATCTTCAAAATTTAAAATAAGAAACTACGTACTCTCAAATATATCCATTAAAAGCTTGTTTTATACGTAATTTTTAACGAAGAAAAGAATAAGACCAACCTCATTACACTAAGACTAGCCGTTCTCGAGATATTTTAGTTTTTTCGTATTTCTCTACGCCACCTTTGAAAATAAGTGCAGTTACCAAATGAGATCGAAAATTTAATTAAAAGTGAATTACATTTAATTAAAATAAAGTAAACGTGGATATAAGTCTGCAGGGAAAGTCATGTGCTGCCCACATCAGATTTTTTGTTATTGGCACCGTCTCGGGTCCTGAAGTACTTGTGTACACACACACACACACACACACACATACATGCACACACTTTTATTCTGTAACATATTATAAAATCAACACGGATAATTGTTCGTTTCAAATATTTATTTATTTTAGAGGATGTCATAAGCAAAAATATTCGAATTATCAAGTCAATGTTAAACTCTAGGTTTGCGCTAGGGACTTAAATCTTGGTGCAGAGTTAGATCATATAAAAAGTTTATCATTAAAAGATTAATTAAGCATTTATAAATTATTTCAGTTGTCAATTTAGGCTTCGCGATGATAAAGGTACCGAAGCTGCTTTAATGAAATTTCTTAGTAAAATTAATGAGGATTCAAATGCTGGCTATAGGGTGTCTGTTGTGGTTTTGAATACCAAAAAAAAAAAGCATTTGATTGCGTTGATCCCAATATCTTGCTGCATAAGTTGTAAAGGACTGGCATTCGAAGCATTGCGTTTGAATGATTCAGGTCTTATTTTAATGGGCATGAGCAATCTATTACAATCGGTTCTACTATAAGTAAAAAAATCTAATGTAGGCAGCACATGACTTTCCCTGCAGAATTATATCCACATTCTCTTTATTTTAATTAAATTTATTTCACTTTTAATTCAATTTTTTTTCTCATTCGGTAAACGGACTTATTTTCAAAGGTGGCGTAGAGAAAGTACGAAAAACTAAAATATCTCGAGAACGGCTAGTTCTAGTGTAATGGGGTTGGTCTTATTCTTTTCTTCGTTAAAAATTACGTATTAAACAAGCATTTAACGGATATATTTGAGCATACGTAGTTCTTTAGTTTAGATTTTGGCGATTTTTGCGGGCCATTTTGCAAAAAAGGGCAGGTTATTTTTTTCCGAATCGTACCAAAATCTAATCAGCCCCAGGGTGACCCACAAGTGACACGAATTTTGTGAAATTAGGTCCATTAGTTTTTCAGTTAGAGTGGATACAAACTTTTGCGGGCCATTTCGCAAAAAAAAGTCGGGTTTTTTTTATCCCGAATCGTACCCAAAACTAATCAGCACCAGACTCGCCTACAAGTGACTTACCTACCAAATATTGTGAAATTCGGTCCATTAGTTTTTTAATTAGAATGGATACAAAATCTGCACAGACAGACTGACACACAGACACACACACAGACGTTACGCTAAAAATGGTTTTTTCGTATTCTAGAGGTCTTAAAACGTGTTGACCCGTCGAAAACTCGAGTTGCGATTTTCGACATGATTTCAATTCTTTCCCTATACATTACCATGTATTGCAGGGAAAGTAATAAAGTAAGTTAAGCATGGTGTTTTCTAGGGGTCGAACCTGGTTCTGATCTTGTTTCTTGTCTTTTTAAACTACCTGTTTTTTAAATTTACTGTGCTTTCTTTTGCTAATGATATTGCTTTATCTCATCATGGGCCTATAAATGATGATGCTCTGAGTAGTATGGAAAACTATTTGTCTATTATTTGACAGTGGTTTTGTGCGAATAATCTTGTTCTTAATGTAAAATAATCTAGAATTATGTGTTTTGCATTGTTAAGGAACTCTATTTGATTTTGTTTTAAAATATCATATTTGTTGTTATTTGGGAAGTACGTGGTAGTTCTTTACCAATAGTAATTATAAAGCTACTGAGCAGGTGAGTAGTTTTAAATGCCTTGGCATTACCATCGATGATTTGTGACACTGGAGGTCTCATATTACTGGCCTGAGTAAACAATTAAAGTTAAATGTAAGGACATTTTATTTTTTACGCTAGCTTTGTACCCCTGTTACGCTTGTTTCTTTATTAACACTTTACAACATAGTTGAAAAGTGTTTATGACTTTGTTCATTCATTCTGTCTGTCTGTCTGTCCTTTAGCACGATAACTGCCGTAAAAATGACTTTCTCAAAATGAAATTTTAATATGCTGTTCAGACAGTCTGTGGGACCTACGGGAATATAAATGAATGTTATCACCTAATTAGTTTTGAATTGAACCCGGTTTGAAAAAATGAAATACATTGAACCTCATGGGACCTAATTTTTCAAACATTTTTTAAGCGGATTTAAAATTCACAAATTGTTTCGAAAGTTTAAGGAAATACTCAAATTATGCCATAAAATACATAAAAAAAATTCAGCAAAATATATTCAGTAGTTTCTTAAATAAAAATTAAAATAATAATTACAGCCTTTATTTAAAGAGATCACGTGATCATTATATGAAGAGATCACGTGACCCCCTTCTAAATAGAATATGGCATCCTTCTTGTGTCAAAATTGTGATTTTTAAAGTTCTTTTTAATTCATATTGAGTGTTGTATCCGTCTTAAAACCGCTTTATTTTTGCTTAAATTCTGTGCATCTACATCCTGAAACAACGCAATTACAATATAGTTGAGTTTAAATGATCATCCAACTTTGATTATTTCTACAACGAAGCCTACTTTTTACTTATGGAGAATGTAAATACCAAAATATATAGAATGAGTTGTATAGGAATTGCTGCATTTCTTTAACGCAAAATTATTTAGCCCATGGAGTCTGCAATATAAGCTGATATGAATGAAACAATCAATGATTTTACAGAGAAGCAAACGATTTTTTGATGAAGTTTTTGAGCATAGAGTTAAATTACTTGTACCTCCATGATTTTAGATTTTAAATAAAAATAATTATTATAGAATTGTGCTGAATGAAATGAATGGAAAAAATTTATGAATGAAATGCTGCTTTTATTTAAAGAGCCAGAAGATTTATATTTCGATGACGTTATTTAAAAAAGTTTATCTGTTTTAGATGAAGTTTTTAAATATAATAAATTATTGTATTATTATGATAATTTTAAAAATATTACCGAGGAATGTATCGCATTTTAGAGATGTTAAAATAAATTGCATTGAAGTTGGAAAGTGTTTCATAATCAATGCTTTATGCATGATTGATCTTTCTTATTTCTTAATGCACTCTCGGATACATCATGGAATAATCTGTTTTGGTGGCACATATCTAAATACCCTCAGGCCTGTTATTGTGCTTCAAATATTATTCATTAGGATTATCTTATGTAAATCTCCTGAAGCGCCTGCTTGTCTACCTTTTATCGATTCTATGGATTCTGCCATTTAGGCATTGTTATGTTTAAAAAGCTTTATGCTTTATATTAGAAATAAGAAAGTGGGTGGTAGTCTATATAACTTCGGGCTGATGTGAGGTATTATTATACCTCCTCGATCCAAATTCTACTTGGTTTCAAAAATTTTATCTTATTTCAGTTCATAGATTTTATAATTTTCTACCTCAATCTTTCAAAAAAAAATTCCCTCTGTTTCTTTTACAGGGTTATTAAAGACTGGCTATTCGCTTACAATTCAGTTGAAGTTGTGATGTTTTTCATATTGATAATTATTTATTTACCTGTTTTAATTGCCCTCCTTACCTTTTTAATGGTCATGCTTATCTTTTCAAATGTTATGTTGTAATGATTTGTTGTAATTGTTTTATTTGTAACTATATTTATGTCCTTTGCTACTGTAATTACCGCGTTTACTCCTCTTTCTCTATTAGTTTTTTAGGAGTGGGTCTTCGTGGATTATATAATCGCTTTTTTAACACTTTACAACAAAGATGAAAAGTGTTTATGACTTTGTTCATTCATTCTGTCTGTCGGTCTGTCTGTCTGTCTGTCCGTTAGCACGATAACTGCCGTAAAAATGACTTAATCAAAATGAAATTTTAGTATGTCGTTCAGACGGTCTGTAGGACCTATGGGAATATAAATGAATAATAGCACCTAATTAGTTTTGGATCGAACCCGGATTGAAAAAATGAAATACATTGAGCCCTATGGGACCTAAGTTTTCAAACATTTTTTTAAGCGGATTTAAAATTCACAAATTGCATCGAAAATTTTAGGTAATATTCAAATTGTTCCATAAAATATATAAAAAAAATTCAGCAAAATATATTCAGTAGTTTTTAAAATAAAAATAATAATAACACCTCTTATATGAAGCGATCACGTGACCAGGATATGAAAAGATCACGTGACCCACTTCAAAATGATATATGGCATCCATCTTGTCTCGAAATCGTGATTTTTAAAGTTCTTTTGAATTCATATTGAGTGTTGTATCCATCCTAAAACCACTTTATTTTTGCTTAAATTCTGTGCATCTACATACTGAAACAACGCAATTACAATATATTTGAGTTTAAATACTCATCCAAATTTGATTATTTCTACAACGAAGCCTATTTTTCAATGCAAAATGTAAACAGCAAAATATCTAGAATGAGTTGTATTAGAATTGCTGTATTTCTTTAACACAAAATCATTTAGTTCATGGAGTCTGCACAGCTGATATGAATGAAATATTCATTGATTTTACAAAGATAAGGACGATTTTTTTCGATGAAGTTTTACGCATAGAGTTTAATTACTTGTAGCTCCATGGTCTTAATTTTTAAATAAAATAAATTATTATAGTATTGTGATGAATGACATGAATGGGAAATTATTTATGAATGAAATGCTGCTTTTATAGAGAGAGCCAGGCGTGTTACTTTTTCTATGACGTCATTTGAATGCATTTCAGTTGTTTTCCATGAAGTTTTCAAATATAATGAATTATCGTAGTATTATGATAATTCTAAAATTATTACAGATGAATGTATCACATTTTAGTGATGTTTAAACCTGACAATTTATATTTGAATGCCATCATTTGAATGAAATTCATTTTTTTCGATGAAGGTATAAGTTTTCAAATATAATAAATTTATTTAGTATTGTGATAAGTTTTAACAAGAAAGATCAATCATGCTTAAAGCATTGATTATGAAACACTTTCCAACTTCAATGCAATTTTATTTAAACATGTCTAAAATGCAATACATTCCTCGGTAATATTTTAAAACTTATCACAATACTACATCAATTTATTATATTTGAAACCTTAAATCTTCATCGAAAAAAATTAACTTCATTCAAATGACGGCATTAAAGTATAAATTGCCTGGTTTTAACATCTTTAAAATGTGATACATTCCTCGGTAATAATTTTAGAATTATCATAATACTACGATAATTTATTATATTTGAAAACTTCATCGAAAACAACTGAAATTCATTCAAATGACGTCATAAAAAAATAACACGCCCGGCTCTCTCTATAAAAGCAACATTTCATTCATAAATAATTCCCCCATTCATGTCATTCATCACAATACTATAATAATTTATTTTATTTAAAAATTAAGACCATTGAGCTACAAGTAAGTAAACTATGCTTGAAACTTCATCGAAAAATATCGTCCGTCTCTTTCTAAAATCAATGAATATTTCATTCCCATCAGCTAAGCAGACTCCATGGACTAAATGATTTTGTGTTAAAGAATTACAGCGATTCTAATACAACTCATTCTACATATTTTGCTGTTTACATTTTACATAGGTGAAAAATAGGCTTAATAGTAGAAATAATCAAATTTGGAAGAGCATTTAAACTGAAATATTGCGTTGTTTCAGTATATTGTCATTGCGTTGTTTCAGTATGTAGATGCACAGAATTTAGGCAAAAACAAAGTAGTTTCAAGACGGATACAACACTCCATATGAATTAAAAAGAACTTTAAAAATCACGATTTTGACACAAGATGGATGCCATATATCATTTTGAAGTGGGTCATGTGATCGTTTCATATCATGGACACGTGATCGCTTCATATAAGAGGTGTTATTATTATTTTAATTTTTATTTAAAAAACAACTGAATATATTTCGCTGAATTTTTTTTTATATATTTTATGGAACAATTTGAATATGGCCTAAAATTTTCGAAGCAATTTGTGAATTTTAAATCCGCTTAAAAAATGCTTGAAAAATTAGGTCCCATAGGGCTCAATGTATTCCATTTTTTCAACCCGGGTTCAATCCAAAACTAATTGGGTGATAGTATTCATTTATATTCCCATAGGTCCTATTGACCGTCTGAACAACATACTAAAATTTCATTTTGATTAAGTCATTTTTACGGCAGTTATCGTGCTAACGGACAGACAGACAGACAGACAGACAGACAGACAGACAGACAGACAGACAGAATGAACAAAGTCATAAACACTTTTCAACTTTGTTGTAAAGTGTTAAAAAATATTACCGAGGAATGTATTGCATTTTAGACATGTTTAAATAAAATTGCATTGAAGTTGGAAAGTGTTTCATAATCAATGCATTAAGCATGATTGATCTTTCTTGTTAACACACATTGTTGAAAAGTGTTTATGACTTTGTTTATTCTGTCTGTCTGTCTGTCTGTCCGTTAGCACGATGACTGCCGTAAAAATGACTTTATCAAAATGAAATTTTAATATGTTTTTCAGACGGTCTGTGGGACCTATGGGAATATAAATGAATGATATCACCCAATTAGTTTTGGATTGAACCAGGGTTGAAAAAATGAAATACATTGAACCCTATGGGACCTAATTATTCAAACATTTTTTAAGCAAATGTAAAATTCACAAATTGCTTCGAAAATTTTAGGAAATATTTTAGTTATCCCATAAAATATATAAAAAAATTTCATGAAAATATGTTAGGTAGTTTTTTAAATAAAAATTATTTGATATAGGGAGGAAAATAAATTCAATTAAATTCTGACTCTTGCTATATCCTTCAGAAAGGAAAAAGATATATATTATATAATAAATATCTTTCTAAGAGTTGAATTATTTTGTATTTAAGAGAGGTTTCGCATTTAATAATAAATATGGTAGATAACATTTTTAAAAATTTTTAAATAAAATAAATTATTATAGTATTGTGATGAATGAATGAAACGATTGGAAAAATGTTTATGAATAAAATGCTGCTTTTATATAGAGGCGATTTATATTTCGATGACGTCATTTGATTGTCAAGTTTATTTGTTTTCGATGAAGTTTTCAAATATAATAAATTATTGTAGTTTTATTATAATTTTAAAAATATTACCGTGGAATGTATCGCATTTTAGAGATGTTTAAACCAGGCAATATATATTTCAATGCCGTCATTTGAATGAAGTTCGTTTTCTTCGATGAAGTTTTCAAATATAATAAATTAATGTAGTATTGTGACAATTTAAAAAATATTACTGAGGAATGTATCGCATTTTAGGGATGTTTATATAAAATTGCATTAAAGTTGGAAAGTGTTTCATAATCAACGCTTTATGCATGATTGATCTTTCTTGTTTTGGATTATTAAATATATTATTAAAGATAAAAATACGATAAAATCAATATAGATAATTGTTGTTTTCTAATATTTATTGTTTAGAAGGTGTTATGAGTAAAAATATTTGAATTTTTAATAATCAACATGAAACTCTAGATCCCAACTATTGACATAAGGGATTTAGTTCAATAGTAAATCAAACAAAAAAAAGGAACATGAAGAATTGGTGATTTTAAATATGTTATTTAAATGGAGTGTTATAGGCAAATATGTTTATGACACTTCCAATATAGAGTTTTAAAATCCAATTAGAAGAACGAGCGTTTGATAAATCAAACAGTTTTATACATTTTCAAACAGTTTTATACATTTTCGAGAGTGCTACCGACTAAAACGTTCAAATTCTAAATGAAATTGAAACCTGAAATTGTCTATAGTAGATTGTTATACAATAACAGCTTAAAAAAATCACTTTTGAAAAATAAAATATTTTATACATAACTCATATTAAAACATTTGAATTCGAAATTTAGGGCGAACACAAGATTTATTTAAATTTAGGTATGTGGGTTGATAACTCAAAAAATAAACTATAGAATAAAATATTAAAAATCTTTTGGTTTAAAGTGGTGCCACTCTTCACATTATGCATTGCATTTTAAATGTTTTTTTCTTTCAAGCGATACACAAACTTGAAATTATTACCTAAACTTTGGGGAAGATGATAAGTTATTTATTAAGAAAAATGGAAAAATATTGTGGTTTAGGTTTTCAAATATTTGCATTTCTAGGCGTGTCAAGTATTGTTCGAATGATCCTCTAAAAGTATAGATATGATTTTGTGAGACCAAAAATAGATCTCGCACTTTGGTGAGACAGTTTTATGTACAATATTTATTGCGTCTGAAACGGCAAACAATACTTTAAGTCTGGATGACGCCAGGTTTTACAGCATGTGAACCCAGAGGTCAGATAAAACCATAAACCAGGGGTGTCAAGACAGAGGGGGCCGAGTGAGCCCTTACGAAAATAGAAATAACGTCATTGGATAAAAGGTTAACCAATGGTGAAAGTGCCTGTTGCGTCACCTGAATGCTGCAAATCAGAGAAAAGGGGGAGTAACACTCCGAGGTAAAAAGCCTCAACCTGTGACTTAAGAACGACACTTGTTCTTATATATAGATATTGGTACGACATTATGATAGGACGACGATACTAAGGAATACGAGTTCGACATTATGACTAGAACGATATGACTTGGCGAATACAGATATGACTACGAGAATGTGAAAAAGTATTAATTTAAATTAGTGAAAAAGTATTAAACTTATTCAATTAATGAAGTGAAAAAGTACTAAACTTATTCAATGAATAAAATTGGAAAGTATTAAACTTATTCAGTTAATGAAGTGAAAAAGTATTAAACTTATTAAGTTAATAAAGTGAAAACATATTAAACTTATTCAATCCAGAAATCGAAATCGAAATTTTCGATTTCTAGATTAAATTCGAAGCTCAAATTACGAGATAAAGAAATGAAAATTTGTCAATTTCATGCATAAAAGTAACTGTAAAAACGTAATTCTCTAAATTTTACTATTATTGGGGTACCGATTACTAAAATATTCGAATTATTATGTGAATACAAAGCACCAGATTTAAAGCGATCTATGTATGTACTTATATTTGAAATTATATAAACAGATAATGAGTTTTCAAGTATTTGAATTTAAGGTATGGCGCTGAGTAAAATGTTCAAAATAATGCATTCGTAAAAAAATTACAGCCGAACATGACAAGGTATATGCATTCAGAATATATATTTATATTTAGAACTAGCAGCATACCCGTTCTTCGTACGGAGTATATAATATAAAGAAACTTAAAATTTACAATCCTGTGCAAATTCCTACAGTATACTAAATGACATTTTTAATCAAAATATTCTGTTAAAATATTTAATATAATGCTCCTAAAAAGAAGTTTAAGAATATCTGTTCTCGCTATACAAAATTATCTTCACAGGCAGTTCTGAAGAATAAAACATCCTGGACCCCTTATGTAAGCAAATTTAGAAAAAAATATGGAATTGAATCAATATACGCAAAATAAAAGCGTTAAAATTGCATGGGACCCGTACTAATAATATACGCGAATATTAAAAGATATAAACTGTATTAGTAGATTGCGTGTATAAATTGAAAATATCAATAAACCCGTAATCTTTAAAACTGAAGGCGGTCAATTATTCCAATATATGTCAAAATGAAAGTGCTAAAATTATATGGGAAGTATTACCCGTACTACTTATAATGTCGTAGATTAGAAGATATGACCGATTATTAATAGAAGATTACCCGTATTACAACATGAGTCTCAAATATCTTTGCTAAAATACAACAGACGACGTAATAAATTGAAAATATCAATAATCCCCTTAATCTTCATACCAGAAGGCCGAACTTGATTCCAATATATATGCCAATATATGTCAAAATATATGCCAATATACCTGTACTACTTATATTCTCGTAGGTACTTCATATCAGAAGGCCGAACTTGATTCCATTATATATGCCAATATATGTCAAAATATATGCCAATATACCTGTACTACTTATATTCTCGTAGATATACCCGTGCATTCTTAGAAGATTACTCGTACATCGTACAATATGTGAGTGTCAGCAATTTTTGCCGCAATGAAACAATGGCGTAATAACTTAAAAATATCGATAATCTCTGAATCAATAATCCCGCAAAATATCAATAATAATAATGTTTAAACCTGAAGACCGTAATTGATATTATACAGTCAAAAATGAAATGGCAATGAAACTTATTTTATATACATGTCTTCATTATTCAAATCGGAAAAGATTTAATAAAAATCGTCTGCCGCATAAACACATTGGATTTAAATCCGTTGCTAAGCGACACGATATCATTTGCTTCAAATAAATTGGTGGAAAAAATATCGTCTAAATAATGCTATCTCTATGGAAAGTTTTGGCGACATTTTCTTCAATTTAGCAGCATTTTAAAAAATCGCCAAATTTATCGCCAAGTGGGACTGTAGAACTGACAGTCCCACTTGGCGACAAATTGACGAAATATCATCACAATACTATCCCCTAACAAAACACAATTAATTTCATTTATTTAGCGCAATTTTATCAATTTCAAGATATTTTAATGGATTTGAAAACATTTTTATCAATTTGGTGACATTTTAAAAATTCGCTAAATGTATTACTAAGTAGGACGGTTAGTATGAGAGATCAATGCTAACGAAACATCATTTCAGTACTCTCTTATAACAAAACAAAATGAATTTCATTGATTTGCGTCGTTTTTAACAATTTGTCGACATTTCCGTCAATTTGGCAAAGTTTAAGAAAAGTTGAAAAATTAGCGATATCCCACCAAATTCGTAGCTCTGAATTTGCAGATCTGAATGAAACATTCTGATCCAGTTTCTATATACTAAATGAAAACACTACAATTGTATTAGAAAATATACCCGTTTTACTCTTTTTCTGTTTCAACAATCGGCTAAAAGAATTTATTGGCTAAACACAATATATGAGTTTAGTAGCTAAACATAATATAAGCTTGAAAACTATTTGCAATAATAAATGAAAGTGAAGTACGCAGTCAGCAATTAATATAATTAAAAGAAAAATCAAACCGTTCATTCATAAGATATAATTTTATATCCATTTATTTATTATTCAAATCGAAAAAATAATAATAAAAACATTAACAAACACATTTAATTTAATTGCGTTGCCGAACAACATGATATATCCTCATAAAATGTTAAAATTAATTAACGATTTTGATTTCTTAATACTTTTCATTGTTGTGTAAGAGCTTGTGGAAAATAAACCATGGAGATAGATTTTCCATTTAAATTCATGTTTCAAACAATTCATGTTTTCATATAGTGATTAATTTGCGCAAAAAATCTCCACCAAACTCAGAAATAAAGTTTTATTTCACTTTGACGTTTTAAACAAACGATTTTCATCCTTTCTGTTTGGATAAACCACGGAGTTAGAGAGTTGAACCCCTAGGAAAAAGTTCCGTTTTTCATCAATATCTCGTCAATCCCTGGTCTTAGAAACTCGAAACTTAGACAAAATTTATGGGAGGCTATTTCAAGGCTATCCACAAAATTTCATTAAATTCGTTTCAGCCGTTCTCCCGTGATGATGAGATAAACAAAAATTTTCGTTTTTTACTAATATCTCGAGAACCACCGGTCGTAGAAACTCAAAACATGGACTAAATTTAAATAGGGCTATTTCCAGGTTACCCACGAAATTTCATCAAATTCGGTTCAGCCGTTTTCCAATGATGGTGGGACAGACAGACAGACAGATTTTCAATTCTATATAAATAGATATAATAATACGCTTGATGAATTAGAGTGCCACATTTAATCCTGTGCAACGCCGGGTAAGTTTTGTAGTTTATCATGAAAATAAAATGTTCGACCAAATTTTTATTAAATGTATTTTCTTGTAGTAATAAGAGAGTAAAGCAACACACCGTAAAATTTGATATCATTTGAAGAGTTAGTGATAGGACCTTAAAATTTTGAATGTTTCACTAAAAACAACGATTTTTCAGGTAGTAAGGGGGATCATTCCCCCTCCTAACCCTATTAATAAAAGCGACCCATTTATTAGTGGTTTATTCTGAAGCTACACAATAAATATTTCTGAGGACGAAACAAATTTAAAAATATTTTCTAGCAAAAACTACACATTTAATAAACTGCATTTAAAAGCACCATCAGTGACGTGCGTACACGAAAATTTGCATTTTAAAGTGCCACCGATGATGGACGTACTGATGCTGGAAGTGATAGACATCTGAAAGCGCCCTAGTACTTTAAAATGTAAATTTTCGTGTACGTCATTGATGGTGATTTTAAATACAGACAGTTTAATAAATTCGTAGTCTTTGCTAGAAAATATGTTAAAATATGTGTAGACATGTTTCCATACATATAAAAAAATCTGACGTGGGCAGCACATGACTTTCTTTACAGATTTCTCTTTATTTCTTTAAGAATTCATTAAATCAAGTTTTTTTTATTGCACAAAATAATACGCACACTTATTTAAAATTACACTGAATTTGGACTTTTAATTCAATTTTTTCTTTTATTTGGTAACTGCATGTATATTCGAAGGCGGATTATAAAAACAACAACTAAAATATCTCGAGAACGGCTGATGCTAAAGTAATGGGGTTGTTCTTATTTTTTTATCGTCAAAAATGCATTTAATTGATACATTTGAACATATGCAGTCTTTTATTTTAGATTTTAACGATTTCTGCGGTTTCATTTTGAAAAAAAAAATGCAGGTTATGTTTTTCCGAATCATACCAAAATTTAATCAGCACCAGGGTAATCTACAAGTGACTTATCTACCAAAATTTGTGAAATTTGGTGAATCAGTTTTTTAGCTAGAGTGGATACATGCGATTTTTGTGGGTCATTTCGCAAAACAAGGCGGGTTCTTTTATCCCGAATCGTACCAAAATCTAATCAACACCAGGGTTACCAACAAGTAACTTACCTACCAAATTTTATGAAATTTGGACAATTAGTTTTACAGTTAGTGATACATACATTGTACAGAGAGACACACACACACAGACGCACATACAATGCCGTCACGCTAAAAATAGTTTTTCGTGTTCTAGAGGTCTCAAAACGTGTAGATCCGTCGAAAACCCGAGTTGTGATTTTCGGTACGATTCCAATACTTTCCCTACGCATTATCATGTGTTGCAGTGAAAATAGAAATCCAAACAAAGCAAATTATTTAATACTTATTTGAGGCCTTCTGCACGGCACGGAACAAACATAATTTGGCTTTTCCTTGTTTCAGTGTTATATTTCCCCAATGTTTAATACGACGCTTGTCACGCAAAATACTGTCACTTAAATGCAAAACGCTACGTTTATGAATTTTGATGACTGTTCTAAACGCAAATTTTCCGACAGCGAAACCAGGATACTTGCCTATTAAACTGCAGAGAAGTTAAAGAGCGCAGTTTGTAATGTATAGAAGTGCAAAAGTGGCTTTTGGTGATGTTAAGGTTTTATGCATGCAACTTTCCGCGTTACCAGAAGAAAATGAGTGTTTATAAACTTCGTGATTACTTTTGTCATTAAGTTTTAGATTATTCTTTGCAAGATCACGCATTAGTATGTGCCTAGAAAAAAGGATTGTTGGAATTACTGACATTAATTCTAGTAGCCCATTATAGCATATATGATATCGCACTTTTATACATATATGATATCGCACCTTTACATTTATTATACATATATGATATCTCACTTTTGCATTTATTACATATATATGATATCGCACCTTTACATTTATTACACATATATGATATAGCACCTTGACATTTATTACACATATATGATATCGCACATTTACATTTATTCTACATATATCATATCGCACCTTTACATTTATTACACATATATGATATCGCACCTTTACATTTATTACACATATATGATATAGCACCTTTACATTTATTACACATATATGATATCGCGCATTTACATTTATTCCACACATATGATATCTCACCTTAACATTTATTACACATATATGATATCGCACCTTTATATTTATTAGACATATATGATATCATACCTGTACATTTATTATACATATATGATATCGCACCTTTACATTTATTATACAGATGTAATATCGCACTTTTACATTTATTATACATGATTCATTTTTTACTATAAGAAATATCTCTGAAAAAAAAAATTAAGAACCTATCTTTGGTATATATGTGTACAAAATACGTATAAAATATATCGCAATAAATTAAAATTCAAAAGTTGCAAAAGAAGCAACTAACAAAATCTGCATTTATTCAAATTTTCTGCATCACATCATATTTTTTACGAGACCCCCAGTTTTAGAATAACTAGTATAATAATAACAGACAAACCCTTTTTAACTTGACCACCTGCCTATAGCGCATGTTGACCTTCTAAATAGTAGAAGCTTATCATAGAGTATATTACAGATTTCTTTGTAAGTTGGCCACTTGTTTAGGATTCTGGTATTCTCAATATATGGTATTTTTTTGTGTCATGATATGGTATTTTTGGTGAGGAGGAGATTTTATTATACTATATATAATTTATAATATATTAATAATATAGTTAATATTTATAATTATAGATACAAATATTATTATATATGCATGTCTATGGTTCTTAAGTGGTAATTTTGTCTATGGTCATTAAGTGGTATGGTTATTAAGTAATATAGTTATTAAGTGATAATGTTAATTAAGTGGTAATTAAGTGGTTTGGTGAAGGGGGATTTACACATTTATACGTTGCACACTTGTCTAAGATGACAAATACATAGTAGCACAGTTGGTGGTCAACGTTTATAGTATTACTGTATTATTCAAGCACGTTTTGATCAATGTCGTTGTTTATTTCTAAAAAATATTATAAAAATTAACGTAAATGAATCATTCCAATATGTACTAGTTCTATGTACTGTTGAGGAAAACGAATTTCAGAGACATATTTTTATTAGTTCACTAACAGTACACCTGTTCCTCGTACGGAATATATAATATAAAAAAAACAACTTAAAATTCACAATCATGTAAAATATTTTATAGTAGTCTGAATGACATTGCTATTCAAAGCATTACATTAAAATATTTAAATTAATGCTTCTAAAATGAAGTTTAAGAATCTCTGTTCTTGCTATAAAAAATTATCTTCATAGGCAGATCTGAAATATGAAATATCCTGGTCTCAAAAATATTAAATTAAATCAATATATGCCAAAATAAATTGTATGAGAAGATATATACCCTTACTACTTATATTCTCGAATATTAGAATATGTACCCGCTTATTAGTAGAAGATAATCCGTCTACAATATATGAGTTTCAAAAATCTTTGCCAAAAAATAACAGTTATTGTAATAAATTGAAAATATAAAGAATCCAGTAATTTTTAAACCTGAAGGTCGTAATTGATTCCAATATGTTCAAAAATTAAAGCGCTGAAATTATATGCTTCTACTACTTATATTATCGTAGATTAGGAGATATACCCGTATACGATATATGAATTTAAAAATATTTGCCAAAATAAAACAGATAACGTAATAAATCGAAAACATCGATAATCCCCGTAATATTTATACCGGAAGGCCGTAATTGATTCCAGTATATGCCAAAATGAAAGCACTGAAATTGTATACAAAGTATTATTATATACCTGTACTACTTATATTCTCGTAGATTAGAAAATATACCCGTGTATTAGTAGAAAATTAGACATACTTCGTACGGAATATATAATATAAATAAACTTATTCTCAATTATTCACAATCATTTGCAATACTATTCTAAATGACATTGTTATTCAAAATATTCAATTAAAATATTTAAATTTATGCTCTTAAAAAGAAGTTTAAGAATCTCTGTTCTGACTATATCTTCACGGGCAGACCTGAAGAATAAAACATCCTGGTCTCGTTTGTAAACAAATTTACAATAAATATGAAATTAAATCAATGTATGGCAAAATAAATGCGCTAATATTGTATGAGAAGATATACCCGTGCTACTTATATTCTCGAATATTAGAATATATACCCGTGTATTAGTGGAAGATTACCCGTCTACAATATATGAGTTTCAAAAATATTTGCCAAAATAAAACAGATGACGTAATAAAGTGAAAATAGCAATTTTCCTCGCAATCTTTAAACTTGAAGGCCGGAATTGATTCCAGTATATGCCAAAATGAAAGCGCCAAAATTGTATGGGAAGATATAATCGTACTACTTACATTCTCGTAGATTAGAAGATATGCCCGTATACTAATAGAAGATTACCGTACTACAATATATGAGTTTCAACCGTTTTTGCCAAAATAAAACAGATAATATAATTGAAATTGATGGAAATTATTAATAATCCCAGTAATTTTTTAATTGATATAATTCAGTCAAAAATGCGATTTCGATAAAATTTATTTTACATACATTTTTACTTTCCTTATATACATAATGTATAAGGAATGTATTGTGACGGGGTCAAAAATTCGAATTCGAGTTTTCGACGGGAGAGCACGTTTCAAGCATCCCTCATCACGAATCAAGCATTTTTGAAGTGATGTCTGTGTGTGTGTGTGTGTGTGTGTGTGTGTGTGTGTGTGTGTGTGTGTGTGAAAGTATGTGTGTGTGTGTGTGTCTGTGTGTGTGTATGTGTGTGTGTCAGTGAGTCTGTGGAGACGATAACTGACGAATGAATGGACCGATTCGAACGAAATTTGGTACAAAAATCACAATCCATAAACACTGGAAGCCTATTGTTTTTATACGCAATCGAATGTTCAGAACCCCCCCTAAAAACCGCTAATAAAGTTACACAAATAGACATTTCTTATGTAATTTTTCATTAGAAAACGATTGACATAAAGTTCAGAACGCTAACATAAACCGTTCTCGAGATATTGTACATTTTTCAAAAAAATTATCAAAACGTCATATAAAATAAAAAAAAAATATTTCCTATTGAGAAACATGTTCACTTTTCATATGTAATACCATGCGATAAATTGGGTGACATCATTCTCGTGGATCTAGCTCGTTCCATTCATGAGAAAAGATACTTTAAGTAGTACTTTTGTATTTGAACGCCAATAGACATTTATCTGCTGTAAGAATAACTTATTTCTCCGTCCATAACGCTTGGCGAGATTTTGGCGACGAATTTGGTGGAATGTCGCCAATTTGGCGACTTTTTGAAATGTTGCCAAATTAACGAAAATCTCGTCAAATGGATAAAAATGACGCTAAATCAATGAAAATGACGACTAATTGTCGAAAATTCAATATCTTGGAAAGAATATTAGTATCTACTATAAGAAAAACCTATTTTTTTACTGTAAAAGTAGTAAATTCATTACATTATATAAGGAAAGTCATGTGTTGCCCACATTAAATTTTTTTATTATTTAAATCGGAAAATATTTAATAAAAATCTTATGTCGCATAAACATATTGGAGTTAAATCCGTAGCTAAGTGACATGATATCATTTCCTTCAAATAAATTTACGGGAATAAATATTGTCTGCATAATGTTATGTCTACGGAAGTTTTAACTGTGCGTTTCTAATTAATATGCAGACAATCCCTGGTCCTAGAAACTCAAAGCATGGACTACATTTTAAGTGGGGATATTCCAATGCTACCCACAAAATTTTATGAAATTCGGTTCAGCCGGGATGATGGGACAAACATATATACAGAAAGACAGATTTTCAAATTTAGTTATATAGACTAGCAGCATATCCGTCCTTAGTACGGAGTATGTAATATGAAAACATTTAAAATTCACAATCATGCGTAAATTTCTATAATATTCTAAATGGCATTGCTATTCAAAGAATTCTATTGAAATTCTATTATATTTAAATTATTGTACCTAAAAAGAAATTTAAGAATCTCTGTTCTTACTATATAAAATTATCTTCCCAGGAAGATCTGAAGAATAAAATAACCTGGTTTCGTTTGTAAACAAATTTACAAGAAATATGAAATTAAATCAAAAAAATCTGATGTGGGCAGCACATGACTTCCTTACATAATGCAATGAATTTACTACTTTTACAGTAAAAAACAAGAAAGATCAATCATGCTTAAAGCATTGATTATGAAACACTTTCCAACTTCAATGCAATTTTATTTAAACATGTCTAAAATGCAATACATTCCTCGGTAATATTTTAAAACTTATCACAATACTACATTAATTTATTATATTTGAAACCTTAAACCTTCATCGAAAAAATTAACTTCATTCAAATGACGGCATTCAAATATAAATTGCCTGGTTTAAACATCTCTAAAATGTGATACATTCCTCGGTAATAATTTTAGAATTATCATAATACTACGATAATTTATTATATTTGAAAACTTCATCGAAAACAACTGAAATCCATTCAAATGACGTCATAAAAAAATAACGCGCCTGGCTCTCTCTATAAAAGCAACATTTCATTCATAAATAATTCCCCCATTCATGTCATTCATCACAATACTATAATAATTTATTTTATTTAAAAATTAAGACCATTGAGCTACAAGTAAGTAAGCTCTATGCGTTAAACTTCATCGAAAAATATCGTCCTTCTCTTTCTAAAATCAATGAATATTTCATTCATATCAGCTAAGCAGACTCCATGGACTAAATGATTTTGTTTTAAAGAATTACAGCGATTCTAATACAACTCATTCTACATATTTTGCTGTTTACATTTTACATAGGTGAAAAATAGGCTTAATAGTAGAAATAATCAAATTTGGAAGAGCATTTAAACTGAAATATATTGTCATTGCGTTGTTTCAGTATGTAGATGCACAGAATTTAGGCGAAAATAAAGTAGTTTTAGGACGGATACAACACTCAATATGAATTAAAAAGAACTTTAAAAATCACGATTTTGACACAAAATGGATGCCATATATCATTTTGAAGTGGGTCATGTGATCGTTTCATATCATGGACACGTGATCGCTTCATATAAGATGTGTTATTATTATTTTAATTTTTATTTAAAAAACTACTGAATATATTTCGCTGAATTTTTTTTTATATATTTTATGGAACAATTTGATTATTGCCTAAAATTTTCAAAGCAATTTGTGAATTTTAAATCCGCTTAAAAAATGCTTGAAAAATTAGGTCCCATAGGGCTCAATGTATTCCATTTTTTCAACCCGGGTTCAATCCAAAACTAATTGGGTGATATTATTCATTTATATTCCCATAGGTCCTATAGACCGTCTGAACAACATACTAAAATTTTATTTTGATTAAGTCATTTTTACGGCAGTTATCGTGCTAACGGACAGACAGACAGACAGACAGACAGAATGAACAAAGTCGTAAACACTTTTCAACTTTGTTGTAAAGTGTTAAAAAGATTATTTTTATAGTAGTTATTTATATGTCTTTCAAGATATTGAATTTTCCTTAATGAGTAGTCATTTTCCATGTCGTCATCATCAGTGAGACGTCATTGAATTAGCGTCATTTTTATCCATTTGGCGAGTTTTTCGTTGATTTAGCAACATTTAAAAAAGTCGCCAAGTTGGCTACATTCCACCAAATTCGTCACCAAAATCTCGCCAAACGTTATGGACGGAGAAATAAGTTATTTTTACAGCAGATAAATGATTATTGGCGTTCAAATACAAAAGTATTACACAAAGTATCTTTTTTCATGAATGGAACGAGCTAGATCCACGAGAATGATGTCACCCAATTTATCGCATGGTATTACATATGAAAAGTGAACATGTTTCTCAATAGGAAATTTTTTTTATTTTATATGACTTTTTGATAATTTTTTTGAAAAATGTGCAATATCTCGAGAACGGTTCATGTTAGCGTTCTGAAATTTATGTCAATTGTTTTCTAATAAAAAATTACACAAGAAATGTCTATTTACGTAACTTTATTAGCAGTTTTGATTTTTGACGATTTTTTCAAAATTTCACTCAAAAATTTAGGTGGGTTCCGAAAATTCGATTGCGTATAAAAACAATAGGTTTCCAGTGTTTACGGACTGTGATTTTTGTACCAAATTTCGTTCGAATCGATTTATTAGTTCCTCAGTTATCGTCTCCACAGACTCACTGACACATACACACACACACACTTTCACACACACACACACACACACACACACAGACATCACATCAAACATGTTTGATTTGTGATCAGGGATGCTTGAAACGTGCTCTCCCGTCGAAAGCTCGAATTCGAGTTTTCGACCCTGTCACAATACTTTCCTTATACATTATGTATATAAGGAAAGTAATATAGAAAGTAATATGTATGGGAAAATATACCCGAATTGCTTATATTCTTGAATATTTGAATATATATATACATGTGTATCAGTAAAAGATTACCCGTATACAACAATGTATGAGTTTCAAACATATTTGCCTAAAAATATCAGATAACGTAATAAGTTGAAAATATCAATAATCCCCCTAATCTTTAAACCCAAAGGGCGTAATTGATGCCGATATATGTCAAAATGAAAGTGCTAAAATTGTATGGGAAGATACACCCCTACTACTTATATTCTCGTAGATTAGAAAATATACCCGTGTATTTAGTATAAGATTACCCCATACTACACAGTCGTTCTAAGTACGGAATATATAATATAAAGAAGCAGAAAATTCACAATCATGTGCAAATTTCTGTACTATTCTAAATGACTTTGTTATTCAAAATATTCGATTAAAATATTTAATGGAATTCTTCTAAAACATGTATAAGAATCTCTGCGCTCGATATACAAAATTATCTTCACCTGCATATCTGAAGAATAAAGCATTCTGTTCCAGTTTGTAAACAAATTTAGAAAAAATATTTTTTAATTCTCATAAAACGACAGAGATTATCTAGAAAATCGTACTTAATTATTCGAAATATTGAGTTTTCATCAATTCAGTGCCATTTTTATGAATTGAGCGACATTTTATCAATTTGGCGAAATTTTCTTCAAGTTAGCGACATTTTAAAAATCACCAAATTTTTCGCCAAGTGGGACTATAGAACTGACAGTAAGAATATACATATTAGTTAGAATATATAAAAGTAAAGGTTATAAGGCCTGTCTTACATTTAGCGACAAATTTGGTGAATTCGATGAGAAATATGCCAAAAATATCGCTATCTTAACAACTTTTGGAAAATGCATGAAGTCGGCGACAATTCAATGTCTATGAAATTTAATTTAATTTCTGATAATCCCTGCCACATTGTAGAAATGGCGAATGATTCGACAAGAAACATCTTTACGACTCTATGTCAGCTCTTTACTGATTGCTATTTTTCATTTGAGCCACCTAGGCTAGAAAGTTCAGTGTGCTGTCGAAAACCGTACGCACATTTTCACTGACATTATAATCATATGCCTGTCCCAACCTGATGTACGTAAGCGAATATAAATATTTTTAAGCTTCATGGTGTTGCAATTTTCACAATTAGTAGTGTATATTACTTTCTTTATGAATTGCGTCAATCAAGTTGCTTTGTATAGTAATTGGTAAAAAAATGGTGCAATTATCTGAAATATTCATGAAGATATTTACATTAGAAAAAACGTAAACAACTACCAAATTAATCCAAAATTAGAAAATTGGAATTGCATTTTAACTCGACTTTTGGCTTCTTTGGCTTGACTAAGGAGCTGACTGCAAATTGAAATCAAACTTTGAATAAACCGTGCCTGTGCAATTTTATTTGCAGCTGACTTGGGATTTATACGGAAAAAAAAATCCCGATCATTTTTACTTTCCTTATATACATAATGTATAAGGAAAGTATTGTGACGGGGTCGAAAATTCGAATTCGAGTTTTCGACGGGAGAGCACGTTTCAAGCATCCCTGATCACGAATCGAACAATTTTGAAGTGATGTCTGTGTGTGTGTGTGTGAAAGCATGTGTGTGTGTCAGTGAGTCTTTGGAGACGATATCTCACGATCAAATGGAGCGATTCGAATGAAATTTGGTACAAAAATCACAATCCGTGAATACTGGAAGTTTATTGTTTTAAAACACAATCGAATGTTCTGAACCCCCTAAATTTTCGAGTGAAATTTTGAAAAAAATCATCAAAAAATCAAAATCTTTAATAAAGTTACGCAAATAGACATTTCTTATCTAATTTTTCCTGAGAAAACGATTAACATAAACTTGAGAGCGCTAGCATGAACCGTTCTCGAGATATTGTACATTTTTCAAATAAATTTATCAAAAAATCCCATAAATTAAAAGAAATATTAACTGTTAAGAAACATGTTCACTTTTCATATGTAATATCATGCGATAAATTGGGTGATATCATTTTCGTGGATCTAACTCGTTCCATTCCCGTTCCATTCCGTTCCATTCATGACAAAAGATAGTTTGAATAATGCTTTTGTATTTGAACGCTAATAGTCATTTATTCGCCGTAAGAATAACTTATTTCTCCGTCTATAACGCTTGGCGAGATTTTGGCAACGAATTTAGCGGAATATCGCCAACTTGGCGACATTTTAAAATGTTACCAAATCAAACAAAATCTCGCCGAATGGATAAAAATGGCGCTAAATCAATGAACATGACGACTAATCGTCGAAAATTCAATATCTTGAAAAGAATATAAGTA
Source organism: Amaurobius ferox (assembly GCA_951213105.1). NCBI lineage: Eukaryota > Metazoa > Arthropoda > Arachnida > Araneae > Amaurobiidae > Amaurobius > Amaurobius ferox. Next base: position 67,620,800 of record OX578146.1, read on the forward strand.
TCTACTATAAGAAAAAACCTATTTCTTTATTGTAAAAGTAGTAAATTCATTGCATAATATAAGGAAAGTCATGTGCTGCCCACATCAGATTTTTTAATAAACAATAACTTGCCGAATCTTGCATAGAATTGCATCAGGTTTTCTCTTTAGATTAGTTATTTCACAGCGTTTAATATTTTCTTTTGTTCAAGAGACCGTATAAAAATTTAAGCTTTTATTTATTTTTTTAAATACCACCAACATAAAATTTGTTTTTATGAAAGAATTTTATAACTAATTTCAACAAACTTTCAAATTGGATGTATGTATTTAAAACCAATCCCCGAAGCTCTAAAAGCGACGTCAACTATGCTTAAACACACTATATAGTTCTAGAACCATGAACCATCAAGAAGCCATAGACGCGAAGTACAATCAATTTATTTCTTATCAAAATGTGAACACTGTCGGTATATCTTTGGCAGCGACAAAGTAACTAAACAAAAAAACAAACCCTTTCAAACCAGCAATGCATGTTATGTTTATATACCTCACTCTTTAAACGCCCATCCTTATCAGTTAAGGGTGGGGCTCATAGGAGCTCAATTATGATTCTCCCTAAAAGGACGCCAAATATTTTATGCTAGGAAATGCAATACGTACTTGAATAGTCATCATTAAAAGCTAAGCTATTTCTTGATCTTTTAAACTTCCAGGAATTCTCGTGGACCGTTGGGAGTAAAATTATCATTACTGTTAGAAATCTAAGGCGTTGCAATGTAGATAGACTAAAGGATGCCATGTGAAGAAATTATTCATGCCCGGCTTTGTGCCAATTATGCTTTATTGTCCTTAGAGCAAAGGGATAGTACATTGACTCATAAATGTCAAAAATTTCTTTCACATTTATTTAGACTGGAAAAGTTAGTTGTTTATTGTTAGGAAAACATGCCTTTCTAACCAAAAAAGCGCTTGACAGTAGATTTTTAAACACAGGTATTTTACTCATCGTGAGCTTTCTGAGAGCAGCGCAAGGCCCACCTGTGAACTCAACGGTTCGAGGTCTGGCCTTAGATACCAGGTTCCAATTCAGGCTACGGGACGGAAGGTCTGTGTGTACATAATTAACCCATCGTAAATTATTCAATTTAATATGTCATATTTGGTAACAATCTGGCTATTTTACTGTTAATTACAACGGATTTACAGCTTTTCCGACGGTTCGTGGTCTGGCCTTAGGTGCCGGGTTCCGATCAAGGCTATAGGAGGCGAACTCTGTGTATAAATGCTACCCTATCATAAATTATTCAATTTAAAATGTCAATTCTGGCACCAATCTGGCTAATCCACTGTTAATTATAACGATTTTACAGCTTCTCCAACGGTTCGTACAACATTTTTACACTTTCTGTATTTTTTGTCGCATATTTGGTATGTATTCCCAGATTTGCCCTCACAATACTGTTATTATTTCCGACAACTTTTTAATTTTCCAGTAAAAAGTTCTTCAGATTCCAAATATATAATATGAGATATGCATATTTCACTCATTCTGTTCCACTTAAAAATGCCTTTAAATGGATACATATAAAGAGGTATAAATTAATATTCTACATTTCAGAAGTTAATTGAATTCGAAATTAATAAAAGAGAAACTTTATAACATATGATGAAGAAAAGTTAAACACTGCCAGGTTTCTATTGGAGCTATATAAACTGAGCTGAATGGTTTATGTCAATATAAATTAAGCTTTGCCGTAGAACTAAAATGATTTTTTAATTCAAGTTCCCATTTTTTAGATATTTATTATTATTTGCATCTACTAAAGCTGTTAATGGCGAGTTATAAATAAAAGATTATACTCATAAAAAGAAGTTTTTATTAATACTTTCCAACATGGTTGAAAAGTGTTAATGACTTTGTTCACTCTGTCTCTCTGTCTGTCTGTCCGTTAGCACTATAACTGCCTTGAAAATGACTTTATCAAAATGAAATTTTAGTAAGTTGTTGAGATGGTCTGTGGAACATAAAGGGAATATAAATGAATAATATCACCCAATTAGCTTTGGATTGAACATGGATTAAAAAAGTGAAATACATTGAATCCCATGGGACCTAAATTTTTAAACATTTTTAAGCAAAGTTAAAATTCGTAAATTGCTTCAAAAGTTTTAGAAAATATTCAAATTATCCCATAAAATATATAAAAGAATTTCAGCAAAATATGGTCAGTAATTTTTTAAATAAAAATTAAAATAATAATTACACCCATATTATATGAAGAGATCACGTGACCCACTTCAAAATAAAATATGGCATCCGTCTTTTTTTCCCAGTGTAAAAATTTTGATTTTTAAAACTCTTTAACATTTATATTTAGTGCTGCATCCGTCCTAAAACCGCTTTATTTTTTCCCGTATTTTCTGTGCATCTATATTCTGTGCCAACGTAATTACAAGATTTTTGAGTTCAAATGATCATCAAACTTTGATTATTTCTACAACGAAGCCTAATTTTAATGGATACAGAATGTAAACAAATGATTGTGAGTCGAGTTTCATAAGAATTGCCGAATTTTCTTCACTGCTTATACATAGAGTTAGACAATTTATATTTCCATGAATAAAGTTCCATTTTTTTCGATTAAGTTTTAAGCTTTCAAATATATTAAATAATTGCAGCTCTGTGATAAATTAAAATACATCAGCGCTGAATGTATCGCATTTTTGAGATGTTTAAATAAAATTGTATTTCAGTTGGAAAGTGTTTCTTAATCAAATCTTTATGCATGATTGACCTTTCTTGTATTTACTTGTTGTGCTTCCGAAACCTAGTGGCAGTCTTATCATTGTTTCTTATGCTGTGTTATATATGGAGCTTTTTAGCCCTTTTATCAATACACGTTTATGTTTCTGAATCTAACATTTCATCTTCATTGGATAAGGGTGGGTCTTTTTGAGTGGCACGAGAAGAATTGCGTTATACAAACCAGATATTGCATGCACCAAATGTATTGTACAAGAAACGCCACACGTATCTAAATAATAGTCATTAGAAGAGTCTACACTATTTAGTGACCTCATAAACCTCCGGGAATTAGCATCAGTCACCTCCAGAAAAATAACCATTAGCGGTAGAAAACTAAGGCGGTGCGACTGATGCAAAAGGGATGGTTAAGATACTAAAGGATGCAGTGAAGCAAACATTATTCATGCCTATTGTGGCTTCGTGCCAAGTATACAGTGTTCCGCAAAGAAAAGGCTAGTAGATATCATATTGTTTATAGGAAGGATATATACATATGTACATTGTATAAAGTGTTGTTAATATGAATACGCTTAATACGAATCTCCTTCACACGAACACGATTAACATGAAATTCGTCTTGACGAGAGCTGATAATGTCTGTTAATAGAAATTCTGTTTTACTTAGTAGGAAGGCAAATATTTTCCTCTCGCATTGTTCAATGGTGTGGAAGACTGGGGTAAGTTGATATAAGGGTACGTTGCTACACTGTTAAATATTTGTAAACATGCTATTGAAAAATTTCAGGGGAATCCGTTGTCTGTGATGTGGAGTGAGGTTCCAGATAGTTATGATTATATATATATATATATATATATATATATATATATATAATCTGAAACAGGCATTTGTTTGGGTTAATTAGAGTTAAATACTCAGACTTGAAGATGAATGTAATTCTGGTTAATCTTCGAATTTGGGCCGGTGTTGTTCTTTTCTATTATCGGTATTATGTCCGTAGTTTTGCTTCTATGGTGAAGTTAATATTTCACGATTACTTGAATTGATTTTTCTTTTATTACATTTTTCTGATATATATATATATATATATATATATATATATATATATATATAATATATACACAAAAATAACGCTTTGGCAGATGATAATTAGCTGAATTCTTTAGAAATGAAGGAATTTTCAGGAACGCCTGTAATTCTGGCTTTTCTTATCAGTTTTCTGAAATTATCAACAAAGTAGCTGAAAAGAAGGAGCAAAGGTTGCAGAGTGTTTTACAGTGTACAGTAAAATTTATGCATTAATCCGCGCGTGCAATTTAGAAAGTGTCTTTCGTTCATACCTCAGTATGCATGTATGCTACGCAAGATACCTTTAACTAAGTAAAAGTTAGCCAAGCAAAATTGTTTTTGACAGTACAAAGTACATTTTTGTGCCAATCTTTGACGATTTCCGAAGAATTTGGGTCGATCTTTTAACATTCATTTGGATTAGAGTGTTATTTGGGTACTGAATGGTAAGAGCATTTTATTGGAGTTTAAGATATTTGTGTACTATTTTTTTCTCTTTCGTGATTAAAATATAATACCGTCGTTTCGATGTTCAACCTCGGACGAGAAAACGAAAATCCGGTTCCGTTAGGTTCTGTCCCGCAATCGATACTAAAAGTGCGAAAAGATTTAGCCTTCAATTCATTGAGAAGGGGGGGGGGAGTCTTTACTACTCTCATTTTTCCTGATCACTAGGGTATTCGAAAATCCAGTTCCGTGAGATTCTGTCTCAAACTCGATATTGTAAATATGCAAATATTCAGCGTTCTAGCTCAGTGGTACGTTGTCTGTTTGCTGGTACTACCCCACTGAAGTATTATTTTATTTAGGATACGTCATGCCATTATGCAAATAATAATAAGGGCTGAAATATTATAATTAAATATGCATCTTAAAATATGCATTTATTTTGCATTCGCCAGTATTAGTTTTATTTAGCAATCAATTATGTCAAAATATTTTATCCAAATGGAAATAGTATGTAGGATATATTCTTTCTGTATTCCATAAAAAATTTCAGCAACCGCTTAAACTTCTATCGAGACCCCAAATTGGGTCGCTACCCTAGGCTTGCTCACCAATGTTCTAGCTCACTGGGTCTCCAGGAAGGTCGGAAAGACTTTTCGACAACTCTCCACTTTCCCTGAGGGCATTCGAGGACATAAATAGTAATTTCATATGTAACTTGTTATTTAGAAGCGCGTGACACAATTCAGGGAACTGTAACATTTACAGTTGTCGAAATATTGCACGTTTCGTATCATTTAATAACAAGAAAATGTATCCGGGATTTAAGATGCAAATCTCCGATTAAAATTATAACAGAACATATAGTACATCATCGAAAACCCAACAGCGCTTTTACTGCTTCCCATAGCAACGGATACAGGTTGTGATGTCAGTTGCAATTCCCAATGCATAGCAATCGAAGAGGCAGGAAATGAAACCGTTCGCTAGCGAAATCAAAAATATCAATTTCTATGCTTTTGTTTAAAAATCAGAGAAAAGAATAAAAGGGGTAATTACATTTTTTTAAATTACATTGCTAACTTATACATCATATTTGTGCCAAAGCATAGAATTACGCAAATCTTCCATTTTCGGATGGACGTTATGACGTTCGAAAGTGTTTGATCTAACTGTAATATTATTTTAACCTTTTGCTTACGGGCGGGACAGCTTCAATCTCAAATAAAGAGAGGTTCTTCGTTTGCTTAATATTAAAATGCTTAATATTATTGTCTTAAATGCTTTAATATTAAAAAATAATTTTTGCTTTTAAAAATGTAGTCTTTACTGTTTATAATTTAATATTTTCAGACGCGTTTTCAAACATTTTGAAGAATCAGATAGCCTAAAAATGCATATTTCAATGTATTTAAAAAAATAAATACAAGGGAATTGCCCTACGGATGCGGTTCAAAGATCATTAGAGAGAACGGTCTTCGCTTTTTTAGATGATGTTAGAATAGAAATTCTGGGATTGTGTTCCTATTTTTACTCTCCTAATATACATAATATAATGTATAATAAAAGTATTATGACGGGGTCGAAAATTCGAATGAGTTTTCAACGGGAGAGCACGTTTCAAGCATCCCTGATCACGAATCGAACATTTTTTGGGGTGATATCTCTCTCTCTCTCTCTCTGTGTGTGTGTGTCAGCGAGTCTATGGAGACGATATCTCACGAACGAATGGAGCGATTCGAATGAAATTTGGTTCAAAAATTACAAACCTTAAATACTGAAAGTCTATTGTTTTTAAACACAATCGAATGTTCAAAACCCCAGTAAATTTTCGAGTGAAATTTTGAAAAAATCATCAATAAATCAAAACCATTAATAAAGTTACGCAAATAGGCATTTCTTATTTAATGTTTCCTTAGAAAATGATTGACATAAACTTTAGAACGCTAGCATGAACCTTTCTCGAGATATTGCACATTTTTCAAATAAATTTATCAAAAAATCCCATAAATTAAAAAAAAATGTTAACTGTTGAGAAACATGTTCACTTTTCATATGTAATATCATGCGATAAATTGGATGACATCACTCTCGTAGATCTAGATCGTTCCATTGATGAGAAAATATACTTTGAGTAATACATTTGTATTTGAACGCCAATAGTTATTTATCTGCTATAAGAATAACTTATTTCTCCGTCTATAACGCTAGGCCAGATTTTTAACGCTAGGCCAGGCGACGAATTTGACGGAATGTCGCCAAACAGGCGATTTTTTTTAAATGTTGCCAGATTAACGAAAATCTCGTCAAATGGATCAAAATAACGCTAAATCAATGAAAATGACGACTAATTGACGAAAGCTCAATATCTTGGAAAGAGACTATATATGTACTATAAGAATAACCTATTTTTTCTTACTGTAAAAGTAGTAAATTTATTGCATTATATAAAGAAAGTCATGTGCTGCCCACATCATATTTTTTTTTCTGGTAGGTTGGCAGTTATGCAGTTAGACTTGAACGTATAACAAACACTTTTAAAATATGTGTATGTATGTCTAAGGTATAAACACCGCTACAAGATCGAATAGATATATACAGAGGTTTTAGGGATACTATGCTACAGATTTTGATAGTATTTGTACGCACTGTTGAACATTTGGGGAATAAGAATGTATTATGACCGATTAGGAAACGATTTGTGTGAAAATTGCTTAAAATCGTGCTTCAACATAAAATAACTGAAAAAAAAGTGATTCGAATAAAAAACAAATCTCGTCAAGTCGTATTGTTGCGGGAGTTCAGGTACACCTCTATTGAATTTCGCTGCTGTCCGAAGATCCGATTTTTCGCTATATAATACACAGACGCACAGACAGACAGCTACACAATATATATCTTCTTCTATTATGTAAAATTAAATACGTTTACTCTTATCAAATAAGCATACTTTAAAGAACTTTTAAGCCGGAATAAATGGATACCATTGAGTAATATTTATCACTAGTTGTTCTCGAGTTATTAAATATTTCACGTTTCTAAATTAAATACGATATCACCCAAAGTAATCAAGCGAATTACGTGATATATAGTATTCCTATTTTAATCGGTAAAATAAAAAGAAAAAATCCTATTAATTCTCAGCAAAAGTTAGTGATGAAACGTTTTAATTTGCGTTATTGAATTCACAAAATAACAAAATCCGATAATCTGTAGAGAAAGTCACGTGTTATCTGTAGAGAAAATCACGTGTCATCTGTAGTGATAGTCACGTGCCACATCAACTATTTTTTGTATTAAATTACATATCGTTTATATTTTCTATAGTATATCTAATGGACATGAAGAGAAATCCTTTTCCCTTCTTCCATTTGTTCTGTTCTTCCTTATCCTTATTTAATTCTTATTTAATCTAACTAAATTTTTTTTGTAAAAAAAAGAACTTTTTAAAGGAAATATTCAAGATAATGTGAAATTTATCAATCATCTAAATGAATTTCTCGTTTTCTAAATCGGAAAACGGTTTGGTTCTTCGATGCTTCCAGAAAAAAAAAAACTCTAAAGCCATTACTCTAATAGTGTTCTGAAAGATAAATCTATAAGTTGCATAATTAAAAATCGTTCAAACGAACATTTATGCATTTTTGACATAAACGTATTTTAAACATCTTAAAAGCTTATGCGCTTGTGACGTGAATTTTTCTAAAATGTCTAAAATTTGTCAGTTTTCTGGCGTTTCTTTTTAGAGTTTTTGCACACAAACACAAATTAGTTCTGTTGTTGCAATTGGTCACTTTTTCTACATGCATAGTATAGGGCAGTGTTTTGCAAATATTTTTGGTCACGAAACCCTTTTGAAATTTAATTTGATAGCTAAACTCCAAAATGAGAAAAAGTTTATTTTGGTCCAAATTATGAATTTAAACGTTTTTTTTTTAAATTTTAAGAGAATTTATTCGAAACTATTACGTTATGGAACTCCGGGAAAACTATAGCGGGATCCCAAAGATTCCGTGGAACACACTTTGAAAAACGTTTTTTAAAAAATAACAGTAATCGCTTTCAAAAAATAACAGTATGGTTTATCCATATTCATTTGTGTGTCACCTTTCAAAATTAAACAGCGAAAGGTTAAATACATTATTGACACATACAAAACATTATTAGAAATACAATTTTGAATTTTAGGAAAGTATTGATTGAAACTCAAACCACCTGCTTTATATAATGGGGAATTAGTTTTTAACACTTTTGAACATAGTTGAAAAGTGTTTATGACTTTGTTCATTCTGTCTGTCCGTTCGCACAATAATTACCGTAAAAATGACTTTATCAAAATGAAACTTTAGTATGTTGTTCAGACGGTCTGTGGGACATGCGGGAATGTAAATGAATAATATCACCCAATTAGTGTCGGATTGACCTGGGTTGAAAAAGTGAAATACATTGAACCCTATAGGACCTAATTTTTCAAACGTTTTTTAAGCGAAGTTAAGATTCACAAATTGCTTGGAACATTTTAGGAAATATTCAAATTATCCCATAAAACATATAAAATAAATTTGAGTAAAATATGCTCTGTAGTTTTTTAAATAAAAATTAAAATAATAATTACACCCATATTATATGAAGAGATCACGTGACCCACTTCAAAATAAAATATGGCGTCCATCTTTCTTTTTCAGTGTAAAAATCGTGATTTTAAAGTTGTTTTAAATTTATATTTAGTGTTGCATCCGTCCTAAAATCGCTTTATTTTTGCGTATTTTCTGTGCATCTATATTCTGCGTTAACGCAATTATAATATTTTTGAGTTTAAATGATCAAACTTTGATTATTTCTACAACAAAGCCTAATTTTAATGGATGCAGTATATAAACAAGCGATTGTAAGAAGAGTTGTATAAGAATTGCTGAATTTTTTTTCAGGCAAAATTATTTAGCTCTGGAGTCTGGAATATCAGTGATATGAATGAAATATCCATTGCTTTTACATAGAGAGCCAGACGATTTATATTTCGATGACGTCATTTGAATGAAGTTAATTTTTTTTCTATGAAGTTTGAAGTTTTCAAATTCCATAAATTACTGTTGTACTGTGGTAATTTAAAATGTAGAAGTGCTGAATATATAGCATTTTAGAGATGTTTAAATAAAATTGCTTTTCAGTTGGAAAGTGTTTCATATTCAATGATTTATGCTTGATGGATATTTCTTGTTAATTTCTAAAATCGTTTAATGTTTGGGACATATTGCTTCGCGAATGATAGGAATATTTTTTATTGTTAATTTGGATTTTCCTGATATATAAAATAATTGGTTACTTTGGATTAGTTCTATACGTTGTCATCCAGGAAAACGTCGAATCTTACGATTCAACGCTAAAAGCATTATACGGTGTATTTTGTATTTTTTTTTCAATTTGTTGTTGTTACTAACTCCCTTTCCCAAGTCCAGAATACAATGCCGCAAATGTAGGCCAGAAATCACATTTGATCGCAAAGTCATTGCATCAGAATTAAAGTCATTGCATCTGAAGTAAAGTCATTGCATCAGAAGTAAAGTCATTGCACCAGAATTAAAGCCATTGCATCAAAAATAAAGTCATTGCATCAGAATTAAAGCCATTGCATCAGAAGTAAAGTCATTACATCAGAAGTAAAGCCATTGCACCAGAAGTAAAGCCATTGCATCAGAAGTAAAGTCATTGCATCAGAATTAAAGTCACTGCATTATGTAAATACAGTTATGTGCTGCCCTCATAATTTTTTTTTAATTTTTTACCAATGTTGTGAATATAAGTAAGTATCGGTTAAGATTGTATTCTTTAGATATCGGTGAATAAAAGCGTGTGTTAATAATGCAAGATGAAACAAAAGTATAAGGCTATCCACCAGTTTTGGAGGCAAAATAAGCCTATTTCTTCAGGATAAGCGAGACAGAGAACACTAGAAGAAAGAAAACATAAAAATTTTCGATCACGTGATTTGCGAAGCAAAGTGTTTCCAAAACCGGAAACTATAAAAATCTATAATTCAAACCCGATTTCTATGGATCTGAAGGTCAGAGACTGGACCGTTTGGTATCTGAACTGGTGCATCTTGCAGTCTGAAAAAAAGTCTATTTTTGGTAGAACGTCTGTTTCTGCGATTTGACGAAGTCTCTTGTTAAAAGTTTTCTCATCTCGGAAATTATAGTGTTCTAAAAGAAATCAAATGACTTTTCTAATTTCTTATTCTTCATCAGCACAGAAATCTTAAGAAATGTTTCACAGTGCATCTTACTCTGCTTATAGTACAAGTAATAGACGGTTTGCATAGTAAAATATTAAAATGCATTTACCTCAAATTCCTTTTATATATCTGAAACCACTCTACATAGTTCACATGTCCATTTCATTCTAAATTGACGTTAAGTGAATATAATTGAAAACACTGGGGAAATTCTATGAATTCCACGAATTGCATGTGCTCACTAGTGCTGTTAAATTAAGCACTTGGATGTGCTTGAGGAATTAAAGTTCATAAGTAGTTTGTTCTAGTTATAGCCTTCAATAATTGCATTTGAGTTAAGTTTATAAGTAGTTGAAAAGTTTGCTGAGTTTCATTAATGTGATAAATTTTATCAGAAAGTTTTCTGTAATTATATTTGGATATATATAGAAGATATCTTTACGTAATATAATTAGAAAATCAAGAAATCAGATTGTAAAATTTTGTATAAATGAAATAATAAAAACAGACAATCGTTAATCGTTTATAAAATAATCGGACTCTCTGCTTCAATGTAAATAAGAGCTTCACACATACACACACACACACATGCACACAACACACACACACAAAAGATTTTTCTGAATCCTATATTTTTATTAGTATTTTCTTGCCTAAATCCTATATCCTTTTCTGAATCCTATATTTTTTTAAGTATTTTCTTGCTTCATATTTTACTTCTCTTTTTTAAACTAGGTGGCGCCACCACTGCTATAGTTTAGCATTTTTGATAGCATATGGCTCTCATTTGGCGTTAAAATTTTGACTTGTTTGTGTTGAGGAAGGAATCTTAAGTGTTTCCGAAACGATCGTATGTTCTTTAGTATTTTATTATTTACTTTGTCATTTTTTTTATCTAATACAAAATGAAACTTTCGCCCACGCTTTACACCCAAATATCTATGTGGTATATTTTTTTCAAGCAATAAAACTGAATCTAGGAGATATTCTAATGTAAATTTTATCACTCTATGGTAAAATGCGGAATAGAGTTAGAAACCTGTTTCTGTTTTTATGTTATGACCCTTTATGAATCGTAAACGTTTCAACCGACTTCAATTTTTTTTCACTGGTCTGTTAAGCTTATTAAGGAACAGGTTTCTGGCTGTACCGCTTTAATGAATGAGAGTGAAATTTAAAAAATGTGATTCCATGCTAAATGTCTCCATAAACATGTAAGTTGGAGAAAGATGACAACTATTTTTGATTTTAATAATTTGTTTTCAAGTAAATGTTTATTTATTATTGCCACAAAGCATTCATTAATACCAAACTGAAATAAATCTTCATTCAATACAGTCAGTATAAATAAGTAATATTTTCAAGCAAAACAAGATATACTTCTGGTCAAATAGATTCTTTGAGCGATATTTGAAAGATGGCCATTGACTTCTGGGATTAACTATTGTTACAAAATCAAAATTACTGTAAATAAATGTCTCTTTTTGTTTTTAGATTCTATTTTTTTCATCTTGGTAGTTAATTTACCGCATCTCCTGCATAAATCTACACTCGTAGTGCAATTTAAGTATTCGCTACAGGCAACTAATACATTAGAGCACTCTTGTCAATCTGTAGTCAAAAAGATTGGCTCCAGCTATGGTGAAGATTGCAACTTGTCAAGCTGTTTTATATGTCAAGTTGTAGTATTTACCACATCCTGTGTATTCATTACTAATAATTTTATGCGCCCCACTACTTTTCCCCATAGGCATACTTTTTACCTAACACTGACCCAGAAATAGAGAAAATTGACGAGTCTTTCATTTTTTTTTTTATTAAAATTTTTTTGATGCTTTGATGTGGTGATTTTTCTTTTCGAATTGATTTTTGCCCAAGAATCGGTAACTAAAAATTAACACAGATTAAAGTACTTTATTATCATTATAATTATTCTAATACATCTATTCCAATATATTTTATTCTAAAATATCTATTCGAAAAAACTTTATAAACATATTTATACGGAAAATACGCTAGTTTTTTCAAATTCTTCTTGTTATTTTTATTCTAAATAATAAGAATTAAAAATTTTTATGAATTAAAATAATCAATGATAATTTCAATTATTCTCAAACATCTATTATTCTAAAATGTCTGTTATTGTAAAATGTTTAACAGCTAGTCTTAAACAGTTGTTCTAAATGCCTAATAAACATGGTCTTATATAAAGTACGCCATTTTCTTCCAAATCTTCCGATTTCTGATGATAAGAATATATAAATATTACTATTTAATAAGAATTAAAATAATCTAATATAATTAAAATTATTCTTAAATATCGATTATTCTAGAAAGCAAATGAACATATTTTTATGTAATACACGCCATTTTCTTCCAAATCTTCCGATTTCTGATGATAAGAATATATAAATATTACTATTTAACAAGAATTAAAATAACCTAATATAATTACAATTATTCTAAAATATCGATTATTCTAGGAAGCAAATTAATTTAATACACGCCATTTTCTTGAAGTTCTTATTCTAAAAAAATAAACAAGAATTAAAATAATCTAGTATTTTTATTACATTTATTCTAAAACATATATGAATATAAAACCTAATAAAGATATTTTTACTTAAATCGCTTTCTTATCTTCAGTTCAAAGGCAAAAGGATCACCAAAGGCTTTCAAAACCATGTTTGGAACAGAACGGCTACTGCCTTCGAGACATGATTGCCGCGCAGTACGAAAATAGATTTACTTTGTGCGAATAGTCGTTCATTTGCGGTCATCTGGGAAAAGTCTATCTTCGAACTCGGAGCCGCGCTTGTACAAATGAGGCGACGAGCACGTTATGCCTAATTTCAAAAGGAGCTAAGTTATGTGTGGAAAATAGAATGCACCGGAGAACTAATGCACTTTTCAGAAATGTTGAGCTCCTCGGATAAATGTTTATAAGAATGGAATTGTTATTTTTAAGAAACGGGGAAGTACTTGTGTTTATTGACGCTTCTGTTTATCTTTCCTGGAACGAGGCTGGCGAATGTTTTGTCTTATGGTTTTAAGTAGAAGAATAAATAAAGCTACAGATTGGGAGATCTTAGCGTCAACGTATCTGGAAATTTTGTACTCGACTCTCTTATAATAACACGTTTTATTGTTTAGGTCCACTTATGTCACACTATACAGGTATCTGGTAGGTCGGACGGTCTGGGTCTCAACAGCAACAGCAACTATACAGGATGTCCCAAAAAGATTGAAACGCGCTTTAATTCTTTACCTGTTGGAGATAAGTGAGCAATGTATATTGCAAAAATATTGAAAATAAGGTAGGAAATAAGACTACGTTAATGAAATAGTCCTCCCATTAATTGCAAAAAGTTGCACTTTTTAAATTTTTATGCGACCCACTTAGACAAATTTGACCAATCAGAAAATATTTATTTTTAATGCAACAAGATCATTAAAAAACCCGCATATCTGTATCTTTAAAATCAACTGAATTATGATAAAGGAAAAATTTGACTTATGCCACTTTTCAGTACCATGGGAAAGGCTGTTTCATCAGTGAAAATAGGGATCATAAACAAATTGACGATGGAAATTCTTTAGATCAAAAATACGGTAATATGTGTCAAAATTTTTTATCACAAATGCATCTAAATAAAGCGTTACACAGACAGAGATCATATAAAGCAGTGGTATTCACTACGCTGTTGGATATCCTATGTATTATCATCCAGTTTTATCTTTTTTGTGATATGTCACAAATTTACATTTCTAATTTGATAGATGGCCCCCATTCACAATGTTGAATTTTCAATTAAATATAACTCGCCCAATTTTAAAGATACAGATTTTCGTTTTTTTTAATGATCTTGTTGCATTAAAAATAAAAATTTTCTGATTGACCCAATTTGTCTAAGGGAGTCGTATAAAAATTTAAAAAGTGTAACTTAAGTGTATTTTCTGAAAATGAATGGGAGGATTATTTCATTAACGTAGTCCTATTTCCTACCTTACTGTCAACATTTTTGTAATTTACATTGCCCACTTATTTCCAACAGGTAAAGAATTGAAGCGCGTTTCAATCTTTTTGGGACACCCTGCATATTACTATGGAGTATATGATGGGAATCTCAAAATAGAGGCTTTCATGGTTAGATATCTTTTTGTTTTGAATTTTAACCATCTTGGTCCTATTTTTACTACCACCTACACTAAAGAAAAGTGTTCATTAAGATGAATATATCAAAATAAGCAAAAATGGTTTTATTTAATGTTGCTTTTCACCGTAGTTTATCAAAAATAATTATAATGTTGTTTTTCAAATCGTTTGCAATATTTTTAATCTCTAATTGCGAAATTAATCCCCTGCAAAAGTTTTTTTTTTTAATTTGTGATTTGGTTGCAATAAAATTAGATTCGCCAAACAATGCCAATCGAATTCAAGTTTTAAACGGCCATTGATTTTGAAAATGATAGAAACATGTTTAAATATGGCTATAATTTGAAATACAGTTTAAGAAATTGATTGAGTTAAACTAAAACCATCGGATTTATGCAAAATATTTAAGATTTTAATTATTTATGATGTTAAACGTAAGTCGTCTCGGTGTCTGATAGATCTAAGGCAAGCGTCTGTACATGCCATCTGGGCTTTCTGGTTCGAGTCCCACCTGCGGGCATGGATATTGTGGTATCCGTTAAGGGCTTAGTGAGTTTCGCTCCATCTGGTGCTCCGGGACAACGTCATGCGACGGCAAAATGGTTCACGATCCGGTCGCTAAATATGAGCGAATTAATGGACTATCAAGTAAAAGTTGTTAAATAGATTGGACTATATTCCTTATAACAGACTTGACAGGGGTTAACTATTTCCTATAGCTCTCAGTTGTCAAGTCAGGATTACCGAGTGGGACAGCCCAGCGGTTAGCTCTCGCGGATTGCACTCGGACGATCCGCGTTCGATTTCTGACTCTGCCCAAATTGTCCCCCGTTTCCATGTGGAATATGGGCACGTAAAATCTGTGGGTCCGTAAGTCCTTCCGAGAGGTTAGTGGGAGGGTATGGTTTCTGTGGATGCCGCCACCATTGTGTTTCGGTCTAATTTGAATGCCACTTCCTGGACGTCCAAACATATACCTTACACCTTCATGTAGGTCGGAAGGTCTGGGTCGAAAAAGTTAGATTTGCCGAAAGCATATTGAGTGAAAATCATCTGTTGTATAAACACATTTGAATTCATTCCTTTGACAAGAAACATGATATAGTTTTCTTTAAACGAAGTTCCGAAAAATAAACGCTGGCACAAGAGAGTAACGACTGGAGAAGTAGAGAATAATAATATAAAATTTGAAAAAATTAAAAAAAAAAAATTACTTCTTTTTTATGAAACAGACAAACAAACGAACACTGAAATCGTGGGGTGAATACGATACATTATCGATGCAATGAAGTAATTCATGAACATTGCACGGAAAGACATAAACTGCCATGTGATAAACAAGAAATGACTGAAAGTTAGACGATCTACGACCAACATATTCTTTTCTTTTTTGCACTAAATATCTTTTGACTGAGATGGTTTTTTTCAGAAATCGAGGGAACTTGCTGCGCGTAATGAGATTACAGATAAAAAGGAAGGCAAACAGCAGGGGATTAAAGCTGATCCAACGGAAGTCCTGTAAGACATAGTGTTTGTTCTCAAATCTCACTGGGAGGTATATTCATTTAGACATTGTTTACACGATGCGTATGGTTCTAAACGAGATATTTTCTTTTTCGCTTAAAATGATGACATTTTAATCCTTGTTTAAATTTCCACATCATATGCGGTTCTTGTCCATTACAGCTGTTTTGTCGAACTTTTTCAAACTTTTCAGTCCACGAAAATATTTACCTTCTGTTTTTACTTTCCCTACATACATAGTCTAATGCACAGGGAAAGTATTGTGACGGGAATGAAAATTTGAAATAGAGTTTTCGATGGAAGAATGCATTTTAAGCATCGATGACTCGAATCGAACGTTTTGAGATGGTATGCTCGCGCGCGCGAGTGTTTGTGAGTCTATGGATGTGATATTTCACGTACGAATGAAGCATTTTAAAAATAATGTGGTACGAATATTATATCTTTAAAATATAAAGAAAGGAGATTACAGGATCCATGAATTCCCACTCCTAAAAGATAACCTTATAGGGAATTATTATAGAAGCATCAAATGATATAAAAACTGTTACAGATAAAACAATTACAACAAATCATTACATCATAACATTTAAAAAGATAAACATAGACAATAAAAAGGGTAATGATGACAATTAAAGCAGGTAAATAATTAGCTATCATTACGGAAAAAATTCTCAATTTGAACTGAGTTATAAGTAAATAACCAGTCTTCGATGGCCCTGGAAAAGAAACGATATGTGAGAATGCTTTTAAAAGGTTGAGGCAGAAGATTGTAAAATCTAGGAGCTATTACAACCAGTGAATACCATAACGATATTCCTTTAAAACCCAATTGAATGGTCGAAATATCCCCCTTCTGAATGAATTATTGAACTGTTAATAAAAAAAAGTCAGAAACTCCGATAATATTAAAAATAAAACTAATTTCAGACGCATTTTTCCATTAGAAAACGAGTGAAAGCAATTTTAGACCGCTATTATGAGTCGCTCTCGATATATTGCATGCAGCTTTTTTAAAAATAAATTCATTAAAAAATTATGTTAATAAAATTATATAACAATATTGCTTCTCGTGGATCTAGCTCATTCCATTCACGCGAGAAGATACCTTGTACGCTAGTTTTGCATATTGCCGCCAAAGAATTAATTTGCCAACATATTTCGCGGGATATTCATTAGCAGCTAATTGCATTTTATTGGGGATTTTACATGTGAACATGAAAAATTCACTCTATTTGGATGCATAAGTTGCCAAAAGCGACCCATTTCAATTTAAGTGGTGTTAAATGAATGCCAAAATCAGTGCGCCGTGAATCATGTATATCACTGTTTCGCTTTGAAAGAAGTAAAACCGTGGCATGTAGGGAAAATCATGTGCTGTCCACATCAGATTTTCACCTATGCTACCATGCACAGTATAATGTGTGGGGAAAGTATTGGAATGTGAAAGCAAATTCAGGTTCGAGATTTTCAACTGATTTACTTGTATGGATATAATAAAGCAACAGTTAAATATTCAATGTTGTGCGGCCGAATTCGTAATCACCACAGACGCTTGTGAAATCTCAGTACTGAAGAAGATTCCATGATCACAGTACTGAAGATGGCTGTTTATTGATGATGAGTTCTAATAAGAGCAAAACCTGTCCAGCAATGTTGTTTATTGTTGTGGGAGGATTTCAAACTTTGAAGCATCCCCTTTATCGTTTTATGCCACCCCCTTTATCGTTTTATGTGGTCAGTCCGATTGTAAGTGGCCCGCTAATTCGACATTAGAGGGTGGACAATGCAGAGTCCTCTTCGACAATAAGAGCTTGCAATTTCGCCCCAGTAGCTCAATGGTAGAGAGTCGGCTGGCCAGTTCAGAGAGTCACGGTTTGACTTCCTGTTGGAGCAGCAAGGGTCTTCACAAACTTAGACGAATTAAAAAGAGTTGAAATGGTAAAATTTGAACTGCGTATATATTGCATCCTTATATATCATTATTATGTAAAATTGCTAAGATTATTACGAAAGACACCCAATAACTTTTAGTCTCCATACTTTCCTCTCATAAAGTTTAATAAACTCATGGATAGTGTTCTCAGTTTCAATCATTTTTATGGCTAACGCTTCCTGTAAAACTGATTTCATCTCAATAGTTTTTATGGCTGTTTTTAAAGCTGAAGAACTTGGCTTTTTTCTTTACAAGTTTGTCTTTGATGAGATACCTATTACGTCCAGTGTCGTGAATAATTACTTTTATCGAACATTTCTAACAGCGTTCCTAATTAAAATTAATTCTATAGATAGTATTATAAATGCTGTCATATTTCTAATTTAAAATAATTTCGAATGTATTTTCCTTTTCAAATATAAGAACATGTTAGACGGTCAGTATTTTCCAGATACATTCTAAGCCATGGAGTTAGAAAGAAGGAGATGAATCTCCTATGGATAAAACCATAGCCACCTTTATCTAAAATGCCCGTTCATTTCCCCCTATCCTACTGTTAAAGAGTGGAAACCAGGACATACCCACTAAAAATTGGTAAGCATCGCCATCTACCGGTAACAGCTAGAACAAGATGAAGAGTTAAAAGACCGTTGACGATGTGACTTGATATGTCAGTTTTCAAATACAAATCGAAACAGACTGAGTTTACGAATTTTCATTATATAACTACGTTAGAGCATAATAAAAATCTAATGAAATGTCAAAAGTATAACACAGGCACCACTGAAAAAATAACCACTTTGCTTTTGATGTTAACTAACACCACATAGCGGTCATTTTCCGCTAGAGCGTTTACCCAGTTATCCATCAAAAGAACAAGCATTTAGATAAATATGGCTATGACGAAACGCTTGAAAATGCCATAAAACTTTAAGAATTATATTTGGGTGTCGCTAATGTTAGTAAAGTAGCCGTTATTGTTAGCTGACACAACAGAAAGGCGTAGTATTTAGTATTTGTATTTTTGATTATTTTTAAATTAATGGTCCCTAATTATGAGTATAATTAACCAGTATTTTTTCATAGTTATAGGATAGAGTACAGAATGTATGGTGATAAAAATAAATTGAAAGGTAAAGTAATTTTGAATATGTATGTATATTTTTTACTGTTTCAATTCTACTTTGCATTGCGGTAATCATTTATTTGTACACAATTGACAGCTTAAATAAATATTTTAGGCCTTTCGCCATAGAAATGCATACAATGTAGGACTACTTATCGTATCTCAGCGCCACCTGAATTATTGTCTTAAACAATATTGGTGTTTTCTTAATATGAGATGTTAACTCATTACTTTTACCTCCATGCTCTAAGCAACCTTAACTTCGAAATTTATCTGCATCACTTGTCCACTGCAAAATTTATTCTTTTCAAGTCTATCGAATTTGTGTCCATTAAGTTGACATTTTATGCAGTCTGGAAAGTTCGATTTGCAATGAAGGTAATTTGAATTTTTAGATGTTTAGAACATTTAGATGACAGATCTTCGATTCTGGCCATGGTTTAATAATCGAATCAATATTATTTGGTCTTTTAAGAAACTTTTAAACGAATATCGAACCGTAATGATGTTGTTTCTGATTAAACGCAGTAAATGTCTGGAATGATATCGATTATATGGATTTTTGCATCGCATCAACTACGGATTCCATTAAATTTTTTCCATATTTTAAAGCAAAAATTTTTTAAAACGTTGTTTGTATTAGAAGTTACAATATTTATTTTATCAGTTTTAAAAGAAAAAAATTGTGGTTATTTAGTAATAGGCGTATATGCTATGAGTATTATTTATTACGTAGTTTATCCAATAAAGTTAAATGTAAAAAATATTAATAAACTATAAAAATTTCAAAGCAACATGCAATGGTTTGGAAGGCTAGAAACAGCCTTCTTTATCATGACAAACAAAAAACGCAACCTTAATTCGCTAGAGCAAGATCTTGTAAATTTTGTTAGGATGCCAATTGCGATAGGAGTAAAAATAAATGAAAAACCATGGAGGAAGGAACAAGTAGTAGGGCACTATCAATGAACTGTAAAATACCAAAGGGGAAACTGAACGTCCGTCAAATGATTTATATCACATATTCATTGAGTAAAACTACAAGTATATCAAACATAAGTGTTCTACTAAATTAAGAAATGCAAGTAACCGGTTTCGCAAGTTGCACGAGTAGGCCATACCAGCTGTAAAACACAGTAATACGAATAACTGTAAATATAACAGTAATATGAAAATAAATGTAAAAATAACAGTAATACGAAAATAACTGTAAAAACAACAGTAATACGAAAATAACTGCAAAAATAACAGTAATACGAAAATAACTGTAAAAACAACAGTAATACAAAAATAACTGTAAAAATAACACTAATACGAAAAATATGCAGAGCGGAAAATGAAGGAACTCTCTGGGTTTGGAGGTAAAACGAGATAATTTCGTCAATAAATACTACGAAAAAAAAAATTCAGGAAGCAGGTACAAAATTACTGAAAGAAGAAGAAGAAGGAAGCAAACGTTATAGAAAAAATGAAACCAAGCATTTTCAAGTAGAACAGAAGAAATATCAATTATCATTAATAAGGAAATGAAGGAACTAACTGGTTTTGGAGGCTTCCTCCCTCCACGGATAGCAGAGGTTTGAGCTATACGTAAAAACGGAGTTTTAAATATTTCAATATTTGGTGAATATGGAACTAGGAATAAATTATGAAATGTGTAAAAATGGCGACGAAAGCAATTGATCCTCAAAAATGTTTAGTTACTTATACAATTCGTTAAAAGTTATTGAAAAATTATGTATTTATGAATATATTTTAAAACACATCTCATGAGTCCCCATGAAACAACAAAAATGAACTTAAAAGTTGGGATTTTAAATTATTAAATTCTACATAATATTGGCATGGCCGTAAATTCGTATTAGTGGAACTCATTATTAATTTATACATTGCGCTGTTTGCCGCTATTAAAACCCACCAATTATTTTCTTTAGCGTGAGTTATGTAAAGGAATATTAATTAACATAATACTAAATTGATTGCACCATTTTAACTTTGACAATAAATCATTTATTAACAATATAAAATACTTATTATTCAATGTCAACAATTTGCATATTTATTTGCGAAGGATCGAGCAAAATGTGAGAGATTTGCCGTGTGAGACCAGATGACTATTTGTTATCGAAATAATTTAAGACTTGTTACCATATTTAATAAACACATACCTGGCCACAACGCCTGCTTCCTTGTAGATGCACTGATTTTTGCACATGTTGTTGAAGCCTCCTTGGACTCTGACTGTTGTCGAATTTGCATGTTAGGACAACTTTCAGAAATCGATCTCACATATAGTATCAATCGAAATAATTTTTAAAGCCCTTTAAAATGAAGGGTAACGCGATGTAACTGTAATCACTTGGATTCATGATGCCAATTTTTCGAAATTTCTCTTATAAAATTTGAAATAAAAAAGCTACTAAAAATGGATTCTGATATGAGGAAGTCGAGTTGAGCTACACTCAGATTAATTCAATATGAAATTATGTCTTTGAATTTTAATTTACTTTCCTATGCGTGTTTATTTAAATGTTAGAAATGAAAGAGAGGTAACATATGTATTATTAAACGAAAACACTTACCTATTGAAATTATATAAAGTATACTTGTTACTTTCCTTATATACATAATGTATAAGGAAAGTATTGTGACGGGGTCGAAAATTCGAATTCGAGTTTTCGACGGGAGAGCACGTTTCAAGCATCCCTGATTACGAATCAAACATTTTTGAGATGCTGTCTGTGTGTGTGTGTGTGAAAGTATGTGTGTGTGTGTGCATGTGTGTGTGTGTGTGTATGTGTGTGTGTGTGTGTGTGTGTGTGTGTGAAAGTATGTGTGTGTGTGTCAGTGAGTCTGTGGAGACAATATCTCACGAACAAATAGAACGATTCTAATGAAATTTGGTACAAAAATCACAATCCGTAAACACTGGAAGCCTATTGTTTTTATACGTAATCGAATGTTCAGAACCCCCCTAAATTTTCGACTGAAATTTTGAAAAAATCGTCAAAAGATCAAAATCTTTAATAAAGTTACACAAATAGACATTTCTTATGTAATTTTTCCTTAGAAAATGATTGACATAAACTTTAGAACGCTAGCATGAACCATTCTCGAGATATTCCACATTTAAAAAATAAATTTATCAAAAAATCCCATAAATTAAAAAAAAATATATTAACTGTTGAAAAACATGTTCACTTTTCATATGTAATATCATGCGATGCATTTGGTGACCTCATTCTCGTGGATCTAGTTCATTCCATTCATGGGAAAGGATACTTTGAGTAATACTTTTGTATTTGAACGCCAATAGTTATTTATCTGCTATAAGAATAGCTTTTTTCTCCGGTCATAACGCTTGGTGAGATTTTAGCGCCGAATTTGACGGAATATTGCCAACTTGGCGACTTTTTAAATATTGCCAAATTAACGAAAATCTCGCCAAATGGATAGAAATGACACTAAATCAATGAAAATGACGACTAATTGACGAAAATTCAGTATCTTGGAAAGAATATAAATATATACAATAAGAAAAACCTATTTTTTATTGTAAATGTAGTAAATTCATTGCATTATATAAGGAAAGTCATATGTTGCCCACATCAGATTTTTTAATACATGGAATTAAAGTAATAAGAATGTACAGGGATTAATAAAAAATAAATAAACAAAGTGTCCCGAGAGTAAAATCGTTGAACAAAAAGAATATAAAAAATGGAAAATTTGTAAAACTAAACAATAAGCTAACAAAATACTTTTCTGCGTGAAGAACTAAAAGAGCAAATATGTTTTGTTCGTCACAAGCAACATTCTCATGCAAATAAAATTAATTAGAATAAAATTTTTGTTAAGCATTAAAAAGGCAGAATAGCTGATATTAACTTTTATCCACAGATGCTTTGTCGAAGATAGCAGAGAAAAAAAAATAAAAGAAAAGAGCAATGCATTGCATAAAAAAGTAAAAGGAAAAATAATACTCTAACGTGGGTTTTAAGTGAATAAGAATAAGAGTAAATTTATATATTCATTACAGTATGTAAAGGATAACAGAAAGTCGAGAAAATAATCTAAAACTACTATTAGTTAAAAATAAAATTATAACTAGGGAAATGATGATTGAATTAATCCCCAAATTTGTTTAACATTACTAGAAAAAAACTTTTTGCAAAACTTACTACAAACTTACAAAATTCAGGTCGGTAAGAAAGTGTGTGAACCAGCCAAGTGAACTTCTTACTCATATCCGAGTCACCATTTTGTGATCAAGTACTACTTGCGGAGGAATACTATTTGTAGAAAATGGCGCCTAAATAATGATGTGCTAACCGAGGTGCTGGGGGTATGTAGTACCCCCATACTTCAGAAGATTTGTACAAATCACACATATTGAGTACGAGCATCCTTTGTATAAAGTTATTAACTATTGTAAATAATAAAATTAACTTAAAGAAACCTCTCTCTCTCTCTCTCTATATATATATATAAATAAAAATTGAAAGATTTTAATCGAAAACTATGCATAAACTACTGTATGTACAAAAAAAACCCATCTTTAGCATATCTGTTACAAATGAGTAACTATAGACCAAGACTAAGGATAAAGATAGAAGGTAACATATCACTGCAATGGAAAGGGGGATGAGAAGAATATTAGGATACAAAAATCACAATTAAAAAGTATATATATAAATATAAATAAATATGAAAAAGAAAACACGGCAAAAAAGAGAAAAGGCAATAATAATTAGCTCAAGATAAAAGATTAAGACATAGACAACAATCAATTGAAACTACACAGAAAATGGCGGTTAGTTCGAAATTGCATTCTCATCAGGACAGCCATACATTTCGAATTAAAACCGATAGAATAGCCAGTTTCTGACAATGGCGATAGTATTTAACTATAGACACCATTGGAACTGTCTACTGGCTAGTGGAAGGAGAAAAATAAATGAATTGAATTACTAATCAGAAAAATAATACCTCCTCGAACTGAAATATTAATTCATAAGCATTGCAACCACGTGTAGGTTGAACAAGCGACTGAGCATTACTCCTCACTTCGTCAATGCGTATATTCGTATGCAATATATATATATATGTAATGGCATTCCTGCACAATCTTGGAATGGTAGAAAATTCTGTGGCTGAAAACAACTCTCTGTAGCCAGTATAAAAGGAGCGTTTTGATCCCCAATATGTAGATCCCTGTTAGCTACACTCTCTAACTTCTGTTTTAAATGAGCGGAAATCAGAACTTCAAAACCAATAAACGTATTTCATTTCTCCGATTTATGCAACCACCAGATACTCAAAAGCTGACGTATTCACAGTTGAGAACATTCCTCTTATCACCTAACTACATAACTTTGTTCTCTGATAATTGATGTAAGAGTTGAAGACATATGAGGTAATTCTAACAATGCTCTTAAAATCGCTTAAAGGGGACTTGCTAAAAAATTGAAACCACACTTTAAGGGTGTTGGAACTGAGCGATTACATGGCCATTTTGTGTGCAGTTTCATCTCAATTTTCTATAAATATGAAATCGGTGTGTTTGGCGTCGTAGGAAACCATTAGTGTTTGGAAAATTGCGGCACATTGGGAGTGTATTCTGATTGTCACAAATTGTTTTCCAAACAAGTTCCAAACATGTCCGAAAATTCTCCTCAGATTCTGGAGACGGTACTGCAAGCAAGATTATAATTTTTACCAATTTCTCAATTGGTACTTTTTGGACTCAAGACAACCCTTTTGTTTAAAGGATATCTGGATGTGTTTATTTCGTTAAGGAATTTCAATATGATTTTATAAGTAAGTGCTTTATTTCTGCTGCTTAACTTCGGTTTAACTAATACAAAAGTTTAATCGCTTAGTGGCAAATTATACTAACCCTTTAATATTATCGACGCCAAACTCCATTCTAAATCTCGCAATAAGATTATATGTCCATTAGCATTCTAACTCAATATTGCATATTTTGAATGACGTCTTATCGGCTTACTACCATAGAAGCAGACGAACATGATCAATTAATAAAAACAATATATAGAGTGACTAGAACAAGAATTAATAATATAGTTACAGAACTCGCATTTAGGGATTATTTTTAATCACTGTTAGGACAGTACTTTCATTGTAAATGAGTTTGTACAATTTACAATTCACACGTCTCATGACTATTGGGCATTGATATTTATTAGTTATGTTTCCTGAATGTGGATTTATTTAAAGGTTTAAAAAATTCTTACGTTTTAACTCGAGTTTTGAACACAACAATAACAAACAACATATAATAATTATGAATTACATTTTGATTCAATTAACAGAATAAAAAATTGTATTTTAATTGCTAAGAGTATTTCTGATAGTAGCACTTGAACTGATAGTTTAAGATTTACTTATGCTTTTAATATTATTTGATCAATGTCATTTAGAGCTAATATTTACACTGTTCTTTTAGCATATCTGTAAGGTTTCATTTCTTTTCTATTTTGAAGCTAAGCTTTTTTTACACTTAATTTATTTTCCTTATTTTGTCTTTTTACTTTCCTTATATACATAACGTATAAGGAAAGTATTGTGATGGGGTCGAAAATTCGAATTCGAGTTTTCGACGGGAGAGTACGTTTCAAGCACTTCTGATCACGAATCAAACATTTTTGAGGTGATGTCTGTGTGTGTGTGTCACTGAGTCTGTGGAGACGATAACTAACGAACGAATGGACTGATTCGAATGAAATTTGATACACAAATCACAATCTGTGAATACTGGAAGCCTATTGTTTTTATACGCAATCGAATGTTCAGAATCCCCCTAAATTTTCGAGTGAAGTTTTGAAAAAATCATTAAAAAATCAAAACTTTAATAAAGTTACGCAAATAGACTTTTCTTATGTAATTTTTCATTAGAAAACGATTGACACAAATTTTAGAACACTAGCATAAGCCGTTTTCGAGATATTGCACATTTTAAAAAAAATTATCAAAAAAGCATGTAAAATAAAACATCATTCTCGTAGATCTAGCTCGTTCCATTCATGAAAAAGATACTTTGAGTAATACCTTTGTATTTGAACGCCAATAGTCATTTATCTGCTGTAAGAATAACTTATTTTTCCATCCATAACGCTTCGCGAGATTTTGGCGACGAATTTGGTGGAATATCGCTAACTTGGAGACTTGTTTAAATGTTGCTAAATTAACGAAAAACTCGCCAAATGGATAAAAATGAGGCTAAATCAATGAAAATGACGAATAATTGACGAAAATTCAATATCTTGGAAAGAATATATCTACTATAAGAATAACCTATTGTTTTTACTGTTAAAGTAGTAAATTCAATGCATTATATAAGGAAAGTCATGTGTTGGCCACATCAGATTTTTTTATTTGTTTTCTGCTTTCTTTTCTAAATTTCATTTTCCTAATTTGTTTGCTTTTCTTTTGGTTTTTATTAGGTATTTTTTGTAATAAAAAGTAATTTACAATATTGGAGTCTGGGTAATTTTTTTATTATATGTCTAAGATTATCATCTAGTACTCGGTTTGCATGCAATTTTCACTGTTATTTATAGAAATAAAATGTATTTACTTTGCTATTTTATGTATATAACTACTTTGTGTTAACTCCCATGCAACGCCGGGTATATTAATATAATAGTAAAATATAAAAGTATAGTATAAAATTATAGTATAATATAACAAAAAAGATCAATCATGCATAAAGCATTGATTATGAAACACTTTCCAACTTCATTGCAATTTCATTTAAACATCTCTAAAATGCGATACACTCCTCGGTAATATTTTGAAAATTATCACAATACTACATTAATTTATTATACTTGAAAACATAAAATTTCATCGAAAAAAATGAAATATAAAAGTATAGAATAAAATTATAGTATAATATAACAAAAAAGATCAATCATGCATAAAGCATTGATTATGAAACACTTTCCAACTTCATTGCAATTTCATTTACACATCTCTAAAATGCGATACATTCCTCGGTATTATTTTGAAAATTATCACAATACTACATTAATTTATTATACTTGAAAACTTAAAATTTCATCGAAAAAAATGAAATATAAAAGTATAGTATAAAATTAGAGTATAATATAACAAAAAAGATCATTCATGCATAAAGCATTGATTATGAAACACTTTCCAACTTCATTGCAATTTCATTTAAACATCTCTAAAATGCGATACATTCCTCGGTAATATTTTGAAAATTATCACAATACTACATTAATTTATTATACTTGAAAACATAAAATTTCATCGAAAAAAATGAAATATAAAAGTATGGTATAAAATTATAGTATAATATAACAAAAAAGATCAATCATGCATAAAGCATTGATTATGAAACACTTTCCAACTTCATTGCAATTTCATTTAAACATCTCTAAAATGCGATACATTCCTCGGTAATATTTTGAAAATTATCACAATACTACATTAATTTATTATACTTGAAAACTTAAAATTTCATCGAAAAAAATGAACTTCATTCAAATGACGGCATTGAAATGTACATTGCCTGGTTTAAACATCTCTAAAATGTGATACATTCCTCGGTAATAATTTTAGAATTATCATAATACTACGATAATTTATTATATTTGAGAATTTCATCGAAAACAACTGAAATTCATTCAAATGACGTCATAGAAAAAATAACACGCCCAGCTCTCTCTATAAAAGCAGCATTTCATTCATAAATAATTTCCTATTCATGTCATTCATCACAATACTATAATAATTTATTTTATTTGAAAATTAAGACCATGGAGCTACAAGTAATTAAACTCTATGCGTAAAACTTCATCGAAAAAAATCGTCCTTCTCTTTGTAAAATCAATGAATATTTCACTCAAATCAGCTATGCAGACTCCATGAACTAAATGATTTCGTGTTAAAGAAATATAGCAATTCTAATACAACTCATTCTACATATTATGCTGCTTACATTTTACATATGTGAAAGCCCCAGGCCGTCCGGCTCGTCCAGAGGACTTGGAGCAACATAATGGACGACCGGGACATTTTACATATGTGAAAAATAGGCTTCGTTGTAGAAATAATCAAATTTGGATGAGCATTTAAACTCAAATATATTGTAATTGCGTTGTTTCAGTATGTAGATGTACAGAATTTAAACAAAAATAAAGTGGTTTTAGGGCGGATTCAACATTCAATATGAATTAAAAAGAACTTTAAAAATCACGGTTTTGAGAGAAGATGGATGCCATATATCATTTTGAAGTGGGTCACGTGATCTTTTCATATCAGGGTCACGTGATTGCTTCATATAAGAGGTGTTATTATTATTTTAATTTTTATTTAAAAAACTACTGAATATGTTTCTCTGAATTTTTTTTTTATATATTTTATGTAGCAATTTGAGTATTACCTAAAATTTTCGAAGCAATTTGTGAATTTTAAATCCGCTTAAAAAATGTTTGAAAAATTAGGTCCCATAGGGCTCAATGTATTTCATTTTTTCAACCCGGGTTCAATCCAAAACTAATTGGGTGATATTATTCATTTATATTCCCATAGGTCCTACAGACCGTTTGAACAACATACTAAAATGTTATTTTGATTAAGTCATTTTTACGGCAGTTATCGTGCTGACGGACAGACAGACAGACAGACAGAATGAACAAAGTCATAAACACTTTTCAACTTTGTTGTAAAGTGGTAAAAACATATAAACATAGTATACTAAAAATGAAACACCGAAAACTGCAGTCTGATGAAAAAAATCATGCGCGAAAAAATCAGTTTTTTTTAATACTTTACAACATAGTTGAAAAGTGTTTATGACTTTGTTCATTCATTCTGTCTGTCTGTCTGTCTGTCTGTCCGTTAGCACGATAACTGCCGTAAAAATGACTTTATCAAAATGAAATTTTAGTTTGTTTTTCAGTCGGTCTGTGGGACCTATGGGAATATAAATGAATAATATCACCCAATTAGTTTTGGACTGAACCCGGGTTGAAAAAATGAAATACATTGAGCCCTATGGGACCTAATTTTTCAAACATTTTTTAAGCGGATTTAAAATACACAAATTGCTTCAAAAATTTTAGGAAATATTTAAATTATCCCATAAAATATATAGAAAAAGTAAAATATGTTAGGTAGTTTTTTTAAATAATAATTATTTAATATAGGGAGAAAAACAAATTCAATTAAATTCTGACTCTTGCTATATCCTCCAGAAAGAAAACAGAGATATATTATACAATAAACATCTTTCCAAGAGTTGAATTATTTTATATATAAGAGAGGTTTCACATTTTAAAATAAATATGGTAGATAACAATTTTTCAAATTTTTAAATAAAATAAATTATTATAGTATTGTGATGAATGAAACGATTGGAAAAATGTTTATGAATGAAATGCTCCTTTTATATAGAGGCGATTTATATTTCGATGACGCCATTTGAATAAAGTTCATTTGTTTTCGATGAAGTTTTCAAATATAATAAATTATTGTATTATTATGATAATTTTAAAAATATTACCGAGGAATGCATCGCATTTTAGAGATGTTTAAACCAGGCAATTTATATTTTAATTCTGTCATTTGAATGAAATTCATTTTCTTCGATGAAGTTTTCAAATATAATAAATTAATGTAGTATTGCGATAATGTAAAAAATATTACTAAGAAATGTATCGCATTTTAGAGATGTTTATATAAAATTGCATTGAAGTTGGAAAGTGTTTCATAATCAATGCTTTATGCATGATTAATCTTTCTTGTTAAATTTTATTTTCGAATAATGATACCACAAAAATCAGGGAAATGTTATTTCATACGCGTATAAACATTTCACATCTTGGTTAAATATTCATATTAAAGTAGATTTAACTTTCGTTGGATTTAACGGACAACTTTATTATTCAGTATTAGGTCGTCTGTTTTTCTGAAGTTCATGAATATTGAATTAGGAATGGCAGCATAGAGATAAAGTTTTTCCATCGTAACATGAGATATAAAATTCATATTTTTTTTTATCCTTAATTATGTGCTAAAGAATTGGAGTTTTGGAATAACTGGTTTTACCTTTCGGGATTATGATCGTGTCTTTTTACTTTCCCTGCAATACATTGTAATGTATAGGGAAAGTATTGGAATCATGTCGAAAATCGCAACTCGAGTTTTCGACGGATCTACACGTTTCGAGACCTCTAGAATGCGAAAAAACCATTTTCAGCGTGACGTCTGTGTGTGTGTCTGTCTGTGTGTGTCTGTCTGTCTGTGCAGATTTTGTATCCACTCTAACTAAAAAACTAATGGACCGAATTTCACAAAATTTGGTAGGTAAGTCACTTGTGAGCGAGTCTGGTGCTGATTAGTTTTGGGTACGATTTGGAATAAAAGAACCCGCCTTTTTTTGCGAAATGGCCCGCAAAAGCTTGTATCCACTCTAACTGAAAAACTACTGGACCGAATTTCACAAGATTCGGTAGATTAGTCACTTGTGGGTTACTCTGGTGCTGATTAGATTTTAGTACGATTCGGAAAAAAATAACCTGCCTTTTTTTGCAAAATGGCCCGCAAAAATCGTCAAAATCTAAACTAAAGAACTAGGTATACTCAAATATATCCATTAAATGCTCGTTTAATACGCAATTTTTAACGACGAAAATAATAAGACCAACCCCATTACACTAGGACTAGCCGTTCTCGAGATATTTTAGTTTCCGTATTTTATCTACGCCACCTTTAAAAATAAGTCCGGTTACCGAATGAGAACGAAAATTGAATTAAAAGTGAAATAAATTTAATTAAAATAAAGATAACGTTAATATAAGTCTGCAGGGAAAGTCATGTGTTGCCCACATCAGATTTTTTTATACACTGTTAATCTATTTTATTCTCTTTTATTCATGTTAAAGTTTTTGATTTTCATATTATCGCATAGAGTGAGTTGTATGTGTATTTGAGAGTTATGAGTTACAAGAATGAGTCCAAATTTCTGAATAATTAAAGCCTCATTTAAAGCACTAATA
Organism: Amaurobius ferox; assembly: GCA_951213105.1. Lineage (NCBI taxonomy): Eukaryota > Metazoa > Arthropoda > Arachnida > Araneae > Amaurobiidae > Amaurobius > Amaurobius ferox. The sequence continues at coordinate 67,652,086 of OX578146.1, forward strand.
AGCATAAACTGAAACAATATTCAGCTAATAAACCTCTAGCTACCCAACAAGATTATAAAACAACATTCAGATGCAATAAAGCTGACGCGGTGGTCGAGCTGTCAAGGCAGGCGTTAACGAATGATCGCTCGGTTGCCGAGTTGTGGGTTCGAGTCCCATCTGCGCGCATGGATGTTGTGATGTTGAGGTTAAAGCAGTCTTCCGCCCTTGTGGAGCCTCGTCTCAAGTGAAGCTGCATACTACCCTTCGCCATGGACCAGGGGTCTTTGGACTTGGTGTAAGGCTTTCCTACACCAAGGGGATTTGTAACATCAGCAACAGATGCAATAAAACAACAATTAAATGCTCAACTCATTTGTGAAACGGAAGATTATATTTTATATACAAAATATTGACGTATGCGCAAGTTACATTATTTCTTTTCACGCGAACTGTTGCTGACTGAATGATGAGACCGGCTTATATGTCGTCTGATGTGGCGGAAAATCCACAGCCAATCTACAAAATTTTCAAAAATCACTAGCAGTCGCCAAGATATGCATGTGATCATGCCAATTGTTGTAAACTGAATGATGACCGGCTTGTACACCCTCTGATGTGGAATCTGTGTGGAGAGAAGCAGAAAAGCCCCTACCAATAATAAGGTAAGATCTGTCACTGTCTCTCTCTCTCTCTCTCTCTGTGTGTGTGTGTGTCTGCAGCTTGTTCTGATAAATCTAAGCATCATACGGCCCTGAAATTTACTACACAGGTACTTCAGGACACAAATATGTGAAACTTGGCATTATTACATTTTTAAAAAAAATTCAAATGAGTTTATAAGTTATGAATTTTTAAAGTTTGAAATCACGATTTTCCACTGTTTTGTCAAATTAAATCTATTCTCTTTTCTCTGCCGGAGATTCGCAGACGATCAAGCAGTGTGGCAAACATTTAGCCTGGTGAAAATAAGAATAGTTGATCGCACCAAGTGCATTTATATTTCTGTGTTTACTAAATCTGAGAATTCAATAGATGCCATCCTATTTTTTTTCTATTATTATTATTATTATTATTGTTATTATTTTTATTTGATATTATATTATCATCATGAGTATTGTGCTATAATTTGACTGAAATTGGATGAAAATTCGTTGTGATAGCAAGAATTTTCGTGATTAAAGAAACTTTTTTTTATGTGTTTTCAAGTATTTTCCCTTATTTGTGTAGCGAGAATAATTTTAGTTCAAAACAGACAATTTGAACTCTGAGTGCTCTTAGCTGTATCTCTATTATTTAAGTAGCTGGGTTTTGGATCATGAATGAAACTAACAGGAAAGATCAAACATGCATAAAGCATTGATTATGAAACACTTTCCAACTGAAATGCAATCTTATTTAAGCATCTTTAAAATGCGATACATTCAGCGCTGATATATTTTAAATTATCACAGTACTATAATAATTTATTATATTTGAAAGCTTAAAGCTTCATCGAAAACAATGAACTTCATTCAAATGACGTTATCGAAATATAAATCGTCTTGCTTTCTGTATGAACGAGGTGAATATTTTATTCATATCACTTTTATTCCAGACTCCAGAGCTAAATAATTCTGCGTTAAAAAAATTCTGTAAACTCTTATGCAACTCATCTTACAATCACTTGTTTACATTCTGAATTCATTAAAATTAGGCTTTGTTGTAGAAATAATCAACGCTTGATGATCATTTAAAGTCAAAAGTATTGTAATTGCGTTGGAACAGAATATAGATGTACAGAAAATAGACAAAAGTAAAGCGGTTTTAAGACGGATGCAACACTAAATATAAATTTAAAAGAACTTTAAAAATCACGATTTTTACACTGGAAAAAAGATGGATACCATATTTTATTTTGAAGTGAGTCACGTGATCTCTTCATATAATATGAGTGTAATTATTATTTTAATTGTTATTTAAAAATCTACCAAACGGATTTTGCTGAAATTTTTGTTATATATTTTATGGGATATTATGAATACTTTCTGAAATTTTCGAAGTAATTTGTGAATTTTAACTTCGCTTAAAAAATGTTTGAAAAATGGGGTCGTATAGGGTTCGATGTATTTCACTTTTTTCAACCCAGGTTTAATCCAAAACTAATTGAGTGATACTATTTATTTATATTCCCATATATCCCACATACCGTCTCAACGACATACTAAAATTTCATTTTGATAGAAGTCATTTTTACGGCAGTTATCGTGTGAATGGATAGACAGACAGAATGAACAAAGTCATAAACACTTTCAACTATGTTGGAAAGTGTTAAAAACTGTTGCGTGGGTACTTAGACGGCCACGCCACGACCGCTCATTTTAAATCCTGGGCAAGCCGGATACATTTTATGGTCTACCAATAATGAACTGCTTCATAGCGTAAATATAGGGAAAATAAAATTAAATGAACATACGTATATTACGGAAATATTGTGGATTTCCTTTCACATGCATAGAATTCCATTTGAAAATAATTAAATTCTATTTATTCTAGGTTTAATAATGAGAACTGCAGAATTGCTAAAATTTATATTTAAACTATTTTTCATTATGCAGCTTTACAAAAATTTGACAGCGGTAGGGACATTATTTCTGGATACTAACAGACGGATATTTGTCTCAAAGTGTTCAAAATGAGCTTAGGAGGTCTTAAAACGTGCTCTTCCTTCGAAATCTCGAATTCAGTTCAACTATTCAATAGCACAAAAATGTATGTAATATAAATAATAAAATTCTGAACTCTGTAGGAAAAATCCTGTGCGCTGCACATAGGATTTCAAAATTTATTTTCAAACAATGATATTGCTAAAATAAGAAAAAAAAATATTTTATACGCATACCACAAAACCCCTCATCCTCGTTAAGTATTCTTATTAAAGCAGATTTAACTTTCGTTAGATTTAACGGACAACTTTATTATTCAGCATTATGTCGTCTGTTTTTCTGAAGTTCATGAATATTGAAATAGGAATGGATGTATAGAGACAGGGTTTTCATCGTAACCGAAGGTTTGAAATCCCTTCTTCTTATCCTTAATTATGTGTTAAAGAACTGGATTCCAGGAATGGGTGTTTTTGATTTCCGGAATTATGATTGCTGATTTATTTATACTCTACGTGGTAATATCATTTATTCTTCTATTGATCTCATAAAGTTTTTACTATTTACTTTCCCTATAATACATGGTAATGTATAGGGAAAAAATCGCAAAAATCATCCAAATCTAAAATAAAAGACTGTATGTTCAAATATATCAATTAAATGTTTGTTTTATACTTTATATTTAATGAAAAGAATAAGATTCTAGGACTAACTTCGAGTTATTGTAGTTTTTTGCATTTTTGCTAGGCCGCCTTTGAAATACGCACAGTTACCAAATGAAATCGATATTATGATTAACAAGAAAGATCAATCATGCATAAAACATTGATTATGAAACACTTTCCAACTGCAATGAAATCTTATTTAAAAATACCTAAAATGCGATACATTCAGCGGTGATATTTTAAAAATTATCACAATACCACAATTTATTATATTTGAAATCTTCATTAAAAATAAATGAGCTTTATTCAAATAAAGTCATCAAAATATAAATCGCCTGGCTCTTTATATAAAAGAAGTGAAATTTTCATTCAGTAACCTTAATCTATTCCTTTCATTCAGCGGCGATATTTTTAAAATTATCACAATACTACAATAATTTATTTATAAACTTAAAATCATGGAGGTAAAAGTACTGTATAACTCCATGCTTAAATCTTCATCGAAAAAGGGAATAGAATCGTATGATTCTCTATGTAAAATCAATGAAAGTTTCATTCATATCAGTTATTTTTCAGACTCCAGAGCTAGATAATTTTGCGTTAAAGAAATTTAGCAATTCTTATACAACTCATTTTACATTTTGATCTGTTTATATTCCCCATACGTGAAAATCAGAATTCGTTGTAGAAATAATTAAAGTTTGATGATCATTTAAACTCACAAATATTGTAATTGCGTTGTCGCAGTATATACACTGCTGAACAATTGCTAAGGACGGATGACACTATCACCCATAGCAACCACAAAATGAAAGGAAGCAAAATGTGGAAAATTAGAATAAGTGCTGGATACAGTAAGAAGAGGTGTATGTATGCAAATTTTTCATTTCCTCTCCTGTTCACGTGATAGCGCTGATAAGAGATTTAAAGGATTTGACGCGTGTGGACAGTTCCAAGTGAAAGTTTTACGGGAAAGATTTAATTGACGAACTTGAAATCTTCGGTATGTCTTCCCGATATCACTTAGATGATTTTACGCGTGGCCGTATTATTGGAGAGATCGAAGAAGGGCGAAAAACAACAGATGTTGCCAGGGTGTGCGACATCGCCCACAGCGTTGTTTCACGGTTATGGCAAGCATTTAAAACAAATGGAATGTGTAGCAAGCGTCACGGGGGAGGTCGTGTTAGAAGTACGATGCCTGCAGGAGAGAAGTACATTGTCCTATCGGCAAAAAGGGACCGGCGCACCACAGCTCAGCAGGTGGCAAATCAGTTTCTTGCTACCACAGGACAGCGGATCTCCCGAAAAACTGTTGCCAGGCGTTTGGGAGAAGGGGGACTATAAGCCCGCAGACCTGTTGTGTGTGTCCCATTGTCCAGACTGCACCTTACCGTCTGTTCGCAATGGTGTCGTGAGCATCGCAATTGGACCGAACAGGACTGGATTTGCGTACTATTCTCAGATGAGATTAGGTTCAGTCTGTCATAGGATTGTAGACGCCAACTGATCTGGCGTGAGAGCGGTACTGCTTATCGTCCAGAAAATATCCAGGACAGGGACCGATATCCGACACGCAGTATCATGGTATGGGCCGGCATCATGATCAATGCCCGCACGCCCCTATATGTGGTTGCATCTGGGACTATGATCAGCCAACGATAAATTGATGAAGTTCTACAGTCTCATGCCCGCCTTTTCCTTGGTGCTGTCTGTGATCAATTTGTTTTCATGGACGGCAAAGCACCATGTCATCGAACACTCGCTGTTCAGGATTGTCTAGTGAGTGAGGGGATTCAATGTCTCGCATGACCAGCACGTTTTCCAGATCTAAACCCCATTGAAAATGTTTAGATGCTTTGGGGGAGGCGACTTGCTGGTCGAAAATATCCTCCAACACCCTCATCCGTGTATTGACAGAGGAGTGGGATAACTTATCTCAACAGCTGCCGGACAATGTTGTGCAAAGCATGACACGATGTGTGGAATGTTGCATCGCACTCTATGGTGAACATATCCCGTCCTGACATCTTTCTCACAGGTGCCTGCTGTCGCTCATATACATTTTCCCATTTATCCATACACAGCATCAAATGAACACTTTCGTCCTCTCGGACGTTTCAAAACCTTCAGTATTTTCCAGAACAATAAATGATCTTTATTCTAATGTTCGAACAGTGTGGCAACAATATTTTATCCTGCTGAGCTTCCAACTCCGCTGAATGTTGTTGTTGTTGAGACCCAGACCGTCCGACCTACCAGAAAGGTGTAAGGTAACTGTATGGACGGCCGGGAAGTGCCACCCAATTTAGACCGGAACCCAGTGGGGGAGGCATCCACAGGGACCGTACCCTCCTTCCCCTACCACCAACCTCTCGGAAGGACTTACGGACCCACATGTTTAACGTGATCGTACTCCGCATGAACACGGCGGCATTTGTGGCAGCGTGCAAATCTAGCCCGCACCCGAGATGGCCAACAGCACGCGGCGTTCCGAGGTGGTCACCCACCAAGTACTAACCGCGCCCGATGCTGCTTGACTTCGGTGATCTAACGAGAACCGGTGTTTTCAGCACGGTACGGCCGTTGGCCTCCGCTGAATGTTGTGTTACATCGCAATTTGTGAACCGTCCTTAGCAATTGTCCAGCAGTGTAGATGCACGGAAAAAAATAAAGACTAAAGCGGTTTTAGGACGGATGCAACACTAAATATAAATTAAAAAGAATCTTAAAAATCACGATTTTGACACAAGATGGATGGCATTAATCATTTAAACTCCGCTGAATGTTGTGCTACATCGCAATTTGTGAACCGTCCTTAGCAATTGTCCAGCAGTGTAGATGCACGGAAAAAAATAAAGACTAAAGCGGTTTTAGGACGGATGCAACACTAAATATAAATTAAAAAGAATCTTAAAAATCACGATTTTGACACAAGATGGATGGCATTAATCATTTAAACTCCGCTGAATGTTGTGCTACATCGCAATTTGTGAACCGTCCTTAGCAATTGTCCAGCAGTGTAGATGCACGGAAAAAAATAAAGACTAAAGCGGTTTTAGGACGGATGCAACACTAAATATAAATTAAAAAGAATCTTAAAAATCACGATTTTGACACAAGATGGATGGCATTAATCATTTAAACTCCGCTGAATGTTGTGCTACATCGCAATTTGTGAACCGTCCTTAGCAATTGTCCAGCAGTGTAGATGCACGGAAAAAAATAAAGACTAAAGCGGTTTTAGGACGGATGCAACACTAAATATGAATTAAAAAGAGTCTTAAAAATCACGATTTTGACACAAGATGGATGGCATTAATCATTTAAACTCCGCTGAATGTTGTGCTACATCGCAATTTGTGAACCGTCCTTAGCAATTGTCCAGCAGTGTAGATGCACGGAAAAAAATAAAGACTAAAGCGGTTTTAGGACGGATGCAACACTAAATATAAATTAAAAAGAATCTTAAAAATCACGATTTTGACACAAGATGGATGGCATTAATCATTTAAACTCCGCTGAATGTTGTGCTACATCGCAATTTGTGAACCGTCCTTAGCAATTGTCCAGCAGTGTAGATGCACGGAAAAAAATAAAGACTAAAGCGGTTTTAGGACGGATGCAACACTAAATATAAATTAAAAAGAATCTTAAAAATCACGATTTTGACACAAGATGGATGGCATTAATCATTTAAACTCCGCTGAATGTTGTGCTACATCGCAATTTGTGAACCGTCCTTAGCAATTGTCCAGCAGTGTAGATGCACGGAAAAAAATAAAGACTAAAGCGGTTTTAGGACGGATGCAACACTAAATATGAATTAAAAAGAGTCTTAAAAATCACGATTTTGACACAAGATGGATGGCATTAATCATTTAAACTCCGCTGAATGTTGTGCTACATCGCAATTTGTGAACCGTCCTTAGCAATTGTCCAGCAGTGTAGATGCACGGAAAAAAATAAAGACTAAAGCGGTTTTAGGACGGATGCAACACTAAATATAAATTAAAAAGAATCTTAAAAATCACGATTTTGACACAAGATGGATGGCATTAATCATTTGAACTCAAATATATTATAATTGCGCTGTTTCAGAATATACATGCGCAGAAATTAATCAAAAATAAAGCGATTTTAGGAGATACATCACTAAATATAAATTAAAAAGAATTTTAAAATCACGATTTTGACAGAAGATGGATGCCATATTTTATTTTGAAGTGGGTCACGTGATCTCTTCATATGTTATTGGTGTAATTACTATTTTAATTTTTATTTAAAAAAACTACTGAATATATTTTGATGAAATTTTTTTCAACATTTTTTATGGGATAATTTTTATTTTTTCTAAAATTTTCGAAGCAATTTGTGAATTTTAAATCCGCTTAAAACATGTTTGAAAAATTAGGTCCCATAGGGCTCAATGTATTTCATGTTTTCAACCCGGGTTCAATCCAAAACTAATTGGGTGATATTATTCATTTATATTCCCATTGGTCCCACAGATCGTCTGAATGACATACTAAAATTTCATTTTGATAAAGTCATTTTTACGGCAGTTACCGGAGTTAATGGACGGACAGACAGAATGAACAAAGTCTTAAACACTTTTCAATTATGTTGTAAAATGTTAAAAATGCAAAATCCGTGTCATTTCAAATAATTATGCGTGTTATTATGTGCAATTAAACTCAGTTTAATGAATTATGAAAGAAATAAAGATAAAGTGAATTTGAGTCTGCTGAAGAAGTCACGGGCTGATCACACCAGATGTTTATTTTCTTTACAATACCTGGTAGTGTATAAGGAAAACTTTGGAATCGTGTTGAAAATTGGAACTCGCCATTTTGTCGGACCTACACTCAGGTATTCTAGAACACGATAAATTTCTTTTTAACGTGACCTCTCTCTCTCTGTGTATGTGCCTGTCTGTATGTCTGGGCAATATAATCATTCACTCTTGCAGAAAAATTTTTCGTCGAAATTTTACAAAATTTGGTAGTAAGTCATTCAGAGGTTATCAAGGTACTGATTAGATTTTGGTACGATTTATTAAAATCATGACAGATAGATCGTCAGTAACAGTTTTTTCATTCTCGTCGATCCGCAATTACCTGCAGGGTGATAAAAATCACATCTGAATGTTCCCTGGACTTATTATTCTTTTCTGAATATGGATTCATTAAAATCCATTGAGTGATTCAGGACAGATTTAAGCTAGAAGCGTGTATTAAAAATGTCCCTTTTGTATATTAGACTTCATGCTAGAGCAAGTATAAGTTTTATTTTATTCCAGAAACATCTGAATTGAAGAACTTGAAATGAAAGACATCATGAATATTTCTTGATAACTTTCGCAATAAGGTCTGTTTGTGTGTGTGTGTGTGTATGTGCAAGAGGTGTGAATAGGACATGTTGTGTCTACAAATCCAGATTTGTCCACAAGTTTTCATGACAGTTTCCGTATAATGTATATATTCTCAATGAGATTATATTTAGATAAATAAGGCCAACAAATCTTTTGATTTTAATAGAAAAACAATATCTGGCTCAACTCGACCTTCTCAAGCCAGAATTCATTTTTTTTAAATATCACAAGGATTTTTTTTTGTAAAAATCGGTATTGTGGTTACAAATGATTAAACCTTTCTGGTAGGTGGGACGGTCTGGGTCTCAACAACAACAACAACAAATGATTAAAGGTATAGCGTGTACTTTTCACTTGAAAGGGCTTGAAAAAGCTTTCGATTGAAACTATACTTGACAAGGAACCCCCGGAGAGTAACTTGCCCGCAAAGAGACTTAATGTCGTCAAGAAACAAAAAATCTGATGTGGGCAGCACATGACTTTCCTTATATAACGCAACGAAGTTACTACTTTTACAGCTAAAAATGCTATTCTTATAGTAGATATTTATATTCTTTCCAAGATAGAGAATTTTTGTCAAGGAGTGGTCATTTTCATTGATTTAGAGTCATTTTTATCCATTTGGAAAGTTTTTTGTTCATTTAGCAGCATTTAAAAAAGTCGCCAAGTTGGCGACATTCCACCAAATTCGTCTCTAAAATCTCACCAAGCGTTTTGGACGGAAAAATAAGGTATTCTTACAGCAGATACATGACTATTGGTGTTCAAATACAAAAGTAGTACTCAAAGTATCTTTTTTTCATGAATGGAACGAGTTAGATCCACGAGAATGATGCCATCCAATTTATCGCATGGTATTACATATGAAAAGTGAACATTTTTCTCAATAGAATTTTTTTTTTATATGACTTTTTGATAATTTTTTTTTAAAATGCGCAATATCTCGAGAACGGTTCATATTAGCGTTCTAAAATTTACGTCAATCGTTTTCTAATGAAAAATTACATAAGAAATGTCTATTTACGTAACTTTATTAGTGGTTTCGAGTTTTTGACGATTTTTTCAAAATTTCTTTCGAAAATTTAGGGAGGTTCTGAACATTCGATTGCGTATAAAAACAATAAGTTTCCAGTGTTTACGAATTGTGATTTTTGTACCAAATTTGGTTTGAATCGGTCCATTCGTTCGTCAGTTATCGTCTCCACAGACTCACTGACACACACACACACACACACACAGACATCACTTCAAAAATGTTTGATTCGAGATCAGGGATGCTTGAAACGTGCTCTCCCGTCGAAAACTCGAATTCGAATTTTCGACCCCGTCACAATACTTTCCTTATACATTATGTATATAAGGAAAGTAAAAATGGTATTCTTATAGTAGATACTTATATTATTTCCAAGATATTAAATTTTCTTCAATTAATCGTCATTTCCATTGATGTAGCGTCATTTTTGTCCATTTGGCGAGATTTTCGTTAATTTGGCAACATTTAAAAAAGTCACCAAGTTGGCGACATTCCGCCAAAATCTCGCCAAGCGTTATGGACGGAGAAATAAGTTATTCTTACAGCAAATAAATGACTATTGACGTTCAAATACAAAAGTATTACTCAAAGTATCCTTTTTCATGAATGGAACGAGCTAGATCCACGAGAATGATGTCATCAAATTTATCGTATGGTATTACATATGAAAAGTGAACATGTTTTTCAATAGGAAATATATTTTTTTATTTTATATGACTTTTTGATAATTTTTTTGAAAAATGTGCAATATCTCGAGAACGGTTCGTGTTAGCGTTCTAAAATTTATGTCAGTCGTTTTCTAATGAAAAATTACATAAGAAATGTCTATTTGCGTAACTTTATTTGCGAATTTGATTTTTTGTCGATTTTTTCAAAATTTCACTCGAAAATTTAGGGAGGTTCTGAACATTCGATTGCATATAAAAACAATAGGCTTCCAGTGTTTACGGATTGTGATTTTCGTACCAAGTTTCGTTCGAATCGGTCCATTCGTTCGTCAGTTATCGTCTCCACAGGCTCACTGACACACACACACACACACACACAGACATCACTTCAAAAATGTTTGATTCGTGATCAGGAATGCTTGAAACGTGCTCTCCCGTCGAAAACTCGAATTCGAATTTTCGACTCCGTCACAATACTTTCCTTATACATTATGTATATAAGGAAAGTAAAAATATAAAAGTTTGAATAAAATTCAAAGGTTTCACTCGAATTAAAAAAAAATTCTATCTAGTTCTATATTTTTTTGACAACAAAGCCGCATATCACGTTTCATTTATATCCATTAATATTTGTGGCCGCTATCGTGCATACAAGAATTCGACCACAGAAAGACACCACTCCAAAAATAGTTAAAATGTGTTCAGAATGTCTTAAAACATGCATTGGCATCAAAATCTCGAAATCGAAAATTTTTGTGAAAACAATACTTTACGTATTGAGAAAGTATAAATGTTCCAGATTTAATACTTTATAATTATTTTCTGTAAAATAAAAGTTTTAATGCCTAAGAAAGTATTTATTACCACTAATTTCGCCAAAACTTCATCTCAATTGCGGATGGTTAAGCTAATGTCAACTTTCACATGGAATTTTTAAACCGATGTAAAAATAATTTCTTTCGCAAGACAGTTGAAAAAATAATTTTGCAATTAAGGTTTTTGATGAGTATTGATATTATTTTCTGAAAATCATGAATAGTAAAATAGAAGTTCCAAAATAAAGTTTTCCTAATAACATTCAATATTCTCAATTTAAAGCTTAGCGGTGATATATGTCTCAAATTCCCATTTATTTTCGTTAATTATGTAGACATTTGTTATTAAGTATGCATTGAAAATTTTTCGTCTGTTGATATTATGAAAAGTTAACTGGAATTATGTGCGTTCTAATCGCTGCTATTCTATTTGGGAAATATTCTAAATATATTTACTTTTCCTACAATACATTATATAATGGGAAAGTGAGGTCCTTATATAGGCAATGTTAATGTTCCATTAACCTTGATGGGAAAGTATTGTGTGACAGAGACAAAACTTCATCTTTCCTATTCTAATTGATCTATGTGTTATAACATTTGTTGTTAAGAATGTATCGTGGGAAATATTTACCTATTGAAATTATGAAAGACTTTTTCGAATTGTATGCATTTAAATCTCTGTTATTCATTTTGAAAAATCTTAAAAACATCTTCAATTTCCCTATGTGGCGATTGGGAGTCGCCGGGTCCCGAACCAGGGACCCTTTGCTTACAAGACCGACATTATAATCATAGAGCAAAAGCTAGCTTCAGCTCCGCTCTTATAATTCGGACACAGGTTCCAAGCATCTTTGATCAGATGTGTTTGCTGCCGCACACTCCCTCTTCTGATGAGGAGCCCGGGTCGAATTTCGGCGAGGAGGGGGGCCATTCCAGAAAACCCCCGCGTGTCCCCATCTGAGACTCAGTTGAGGGGTTGAAGGCCGGGAGGTGTGTCGCCTCGGGCGTGACGTCAGTTGTGGTCAACCAGGAAGGGAGTGTCAAGGCCTCTGACTCCGTGTGGTGCTGCCATCTCGTGTTGAGAGGTGAGATCGTTGGCCTGAGAAGGTTGCGTGTTTCAAACGTCCAGTCATCATTGTGGCGGAAAGGAGTCGCCATGACCGAACTCGGAACCTCGTGCTTGCAAGACCGACATTATAATCATAGAGCAAAAGCTAGCTTCAGCTCCGTTCTTATAATTCGGGTACAGGTTCCAAGCATCTTTGATCAGATGTCTTTGCTGCCGCACCTACAACACTTTACGTGATTGGGAATTATTGTGAAAGTAGCAACATTTCATCATCCTGATGGTAATTGACCATTATATTGTGACATTTGTTGATAAGAATGAATTGTGGAAAATTTTGGTCCTCTAGAATTATTAAAGATTTATTAGAATTGTATGCGTTCTAGTCTCTGCTATTATATTTGGAAAATATTCTAAATATCTTTACATTCCCTATAATATTTTATGCAATGGGAAAGTAGTGCGATACTGGTAAAACTTCATTCTTCTAATTCTAATAGGTCTATCTATTCGTTGTGACATTTGTTGTTAAGAATGCATTGTGGAAATTTTTGTGTGTGTCGAAATTTGGGAGCGTTCAAATCCCTTCTATTCTTTTGAAAAATATATATTAAATATTTTTAATTTCCCTACAGTACTTTATGTAATGGGAATGTATTTTGTGATAGGGGAAAATTGCGCTTTTTTGATTCTATAGTCTGTTTCTTTAGAATTGGCGGCTGAAGGTCACGGATATTCCCTTTCACCCTTTCTTTACTCTCCAAAATAAAGAGGCAGACTTCAATTTTCCCCAGCAACTTAGAATAATTGCTTGAGGCAGACATTTTAAAAATGGATTACCCTTACCAGCTTCAACTGAAGTGGAAAAAGAAAGCGTACGTACTTATTTGGAGCTAACATTGCTATGGTTACAGGTTACAAGTCAGGGTAGGAAGGAGAGGGCATGACATTGAATTTCCGATTTGGAAGAAATGGACTATAATGAGGCGGGGGGGGGGGGGGGGAATTTATGTTGTTAGGAATGCACTGTGGAAAATTTTCGTCTGATTTAATTATGAAATGTTTACTTGAATTGTATGCTGACAATCCCTACTATTCCATTTGGAAAATATTCTAAACATCTCTACTTCCTGTACAATATTACTTTCCTTATATACATAATGTATAAGGAAAGTATTGTGATGGGGTCGAAAATTCGAATTCGAGTTTTCGACGGGAGAGCACGTTTCAAGCATCCCTCATCACGAATCAAACATTTTTGAAGTGATGTCTGTGTGTGTGTATGTGTGTGTGTGTGAAAGTATGTGTGTGTGTGTGCGTCAGTGAGTCTGTGGAGACGATAACTGACGAACGAATGGACCGATTCGAACCAAATTTGGTACAAAAATCGCAATCCGTAAACGCTGGAAGCCTATTGTTTTTATACGCAACCGAGTATTCAGAACCCCCTAAATTTTCGAATGAAATTTTGAAAAAATCGTCAAAAAATTAAAACCACTAATAAAGTTACGCAAATAGACATTTCTTATGTAATTTTTCATTAGAAAGCGATTGCCATAAATTTTTGAACGCTAACATGAACCGTTCTCGAGATATTGCACATTTTTCAAAAAAATTATCAAAAATCATATAAATAAAAAAAAATCCTATTGAGAAACATGTTCACTTTTCATATGTAATATCATGCGATAAATTGGGTGACATCATTCTCGTGGATCTAGCTCGTTCCATTCATGAAAAAAGATACTTTGAGTAATAATTTTGTATTTGAACGCCAATAGTCATTTATCTGCTGTAAGAATAACTTATATTTTCGTCCATAACGCTTGGCGAGATTTTGGCGACGAATTAGGCGGAATATCGCCAACTTGGCGACTTTTTGAAATGTTGCCAAATTAACGAAAATCTCGCCTAATGGATCAAAATGACGCTAAATCAATGAAAATGACGACTAATTGTCGAAAATTCTATATCTTGGAAAGAATATTAGTATCTACTATAAGAAAAACCTATTCATTTTACTGTAAAAGTAGTAAATTCATTACATTATATAAGGAAAGTCATGTGTTGCCCACATCAGATTATGTATTGGGAAAGTATTGTGCAAAAGGCAAAACTTCCTCTTTCCGAGTAATGAACCTATTCGTTATGACATTTGTTATCACGAATGTATATTGCACGTCTGATTTAATTATGAAATATTTATAGAATTTTATGAGCTTAAATCCTTGCTATTCCGTTTGGAAAAGATTCCAAATATTGTTACTTTCCGTACAATGCTTGCAATGGGAATGTATTGTGTGATAGGAGAACACTTCATCTTTCCAGTTCTAATATCTATTCGTTATGACATTTGTTGTTAGAAAATGTATTATGTAAAATTTTCGTCTGATGGAATTACGAAACATTTGCGTGAATTTTATGCGTTCCATTCCCTGCTATTTCGTTTGGAAAATATTCGAAACATTGTTACTTTCCCTACAATGAATGCGATGGTAATGTATTGTGTGATAGGGGGAAAACTACGTCTTTCCAATTTTAATACCTATTCGTTATGACATTTGTTGTTAGGAAATGTATTGCGGAAAGTTTTCTCTGATGTAATTATGGAATATTTAAGGGAATTGTATGCTTTATAATCCCTGCTATTCCATTTGAAAAATATTGTAAATATATCTACTGTTCCTGCAATATTACTTTCCTTATATACAATAATGTATAAGGAAAGTATTGTGACGGGTCGAAAATTCGAATTCGAGTTTTTGACGGGAAAGCACGTTTCAAGCATCTCTGATCACGAATCGAACATTTTTGAAGTGTTGTCTGTGTGTGTGAATGTATGTGTGTGTGTGTGTCAGTGAGTCTGTGGAGACGATAACTGACGAACGAATGGACCGATTCGAATGAAATTTGGTACAAAAATTACAATCCATAAACACCGGAAGCCTATTGTTTTTATTAGCAATCGAATGTTCAGAATCCCCCAAAATTTTCGAGTCAAATTTTGAAAAAATCGTCAAAAAATCAAAACCTCTAACAAAGTTACGCAAATAGACATTTCTTATGTAATTTTTCATTAGGAAAAGATTCCCAATTTTAGAATGCTAACATGAACCGTTCTCGAGATATTGCATATTTTTCAAAAACATTATCAAAAAGTCATAATATAAAAAAAAATATTTCCTATTGAGAAACATGTTTACTTTTCATATGTAATACCATGCGATAAATTTGGTGATATCATTCTCGTGGGTCTAGCTCGTTCCATTCATGGAAAAAGATACCTTGAGTAATACTTTTGTATTTGAACGCTAATAGTCATTTATCTGCTGTAAGAATAACTTATCTTTCCATCCATATGCTTGGTGTGATTTTGGCGACGAATTTGGTGGAATGTCGCCAACTTGGCGACTTTTTTAAATGGTGCCAAATTAACGAAAAACTCGCCAAATGGATAAAAATGACGCTAAATCAATGAAAATGACGACTCATTGACGAAATTCAATATCTTGGAAAGAATATAAATATCTACTCTAAAAATAATCTATTCTTTTTTACTGTAAAAGTAGTAAATTCACTGCATTATGTAAGGAAAGTCATGTGGTGCCCACATCAGATTTTTTTATGCATTGAGAACGTGTTGTGTGATAGGAACAAAACTTCGCTTTTCGAGATATGGATCTATTCGTTATGACATTTGTTGTTAAGAACGTATTGTGGAAAACTATACAATGATGCAATACTTCAATTGTGTGCGTTCCAATCCCTGCTATTCCGGTCAGAAAATATTGTAAATGTTTCTACTGTCCCTACAATACTTTATGTAATGGAAAATTATTGTGTGTTAGAGGAAAACTTCGTCTTTCTGATTCTAATGGATTTAATAGTTATGACATTTGTTGTTAAGAATGTATTGTGGACATATTTAAAGAGAATCATATATTGTGCGCATTAGAAATCGAAAATGAAAAATTTCTGAATAGCCACACTTCTTCAAAGTATAAGACATTAATTTATAAATGATATAATGAGAAAAATTTAATTAAGTTTCAGATTTAACGTATTTTATTTAATACCAAGTTACTTTGAATTAAAATTTGTATTAAACATTTTTATCTTCGTGTCTTGAAGAAAATACATTGCCAAATAAATTCCAGAAAAAATATAGCAGAGATAATGATTTAAAACTTTTATTATTCAAGAAAATGTAAGGGAAACATTATTGAATTACAAACTATCTCTTTTTGAAATTTTCTTCTTTCAAAATTTAAAAGAATATTTTCAATGAAATATTTCATTTTTTGTCAGACTGAAATATTTTACTAAATTTAATTTTGTAAATGCAAGTTACTTCTTTTGAGTAAGTGTATTCCTTCATTAATTTTTATTCTTCCATTCTAAGTATTTTAAATGTCAGGGATTGTAATAAAAACTTAGTTATCAATAAATTTTTGGATATAAAGGGGAATTTTGAGTAGATTTTGTGCATTTTTTTATGAAACTCGCAAAATTTAAATATACCATAAAAATATGTGCATATATGTGACGTAGGATAAAAAACCGACTTATATTTAGATAAAAATTTTTTTAGGAAACAAAGAATTTAAAGAAAGTTGTTTTTGAATGAAATTATTTTGGCGTTCCGCAGTAGCGCTTAGCACGGGATCAGACCTGGCCCATTGAATTAGGCCTAATTTGAACTCTGGGTCGGATTCGGCACGTTTATGATTCCGGGCGCGGTAGCCCATTGGTTAGCTCGCTGGAGTTGCACTCGGTAGGCCCGGGTTCGATTCCAGCCACTGCCAAAACTGCCGCCGTGTTCATGCGTAGTACGATCACGTTAAACATGTGGGTCCGAAAGTCCTTCCGAGAGGTTGGTGATAGGGGAAGGAGGGTACGGTCCCTGTGGATGCCTCCCCCCACTGGGTTCCGGTCTAAATTGGGTGGCACTTCCCGACCGTCCAAACAGTTACCTTACACCTTTCTGGTAGGTCGGACGGTCTGGGTTTCAACAACAACGTTTATGATTCCAGATCTTTTCAGGCTTAGGTATTAACAAGAAATATCAATCATGCATAATGCATTGATTATGAAACACTTTCCAACTGAAATGCAATTTTATTAAACAGTTTCAAAATGCGATACATTCGGTACTGATACTTTTCAAATTACCACAGTACTACAATAATTTATTATACATGGAAACTTAAAACTTCATAAAACAGGACAATGCTATAAATCGTCTGCTTCTCTATGTAAAATCAATGAATATTTCATTCATATAACTTATATTTCAGACTCCAGAGCTAAATAATTTTACATGAAAAAAATTCAACAATTATTATACAACTAATCTTACAATCGATTGATTTGTTCACATTCTGCATGCTATAGAAATTAGGCATCGTTGTAGGAATAATCTAAGTTTAGTGATCATTTAAAATAAAAAATATTATAATTCCGTTGCCACAGCATTTAGATACACAGATAATATGCAAGAATAAAGAGGTTTTATGGCGGATGCAACACTAAATGTAAATTTGAAAGACCGCGAAATATCATGATTTTTACACGGGGAAAAATGGATGCCATATTTTATTTTGAACTCAGTCACGCGATCTCTTCATATAATATGGATATAATTATTATTTCAAGTTTTATTTAAAAAATTACCTAACATATCTTGCTGAAAATTTTTTACACATTTTACGTGATGATTTGAATATTTCTAAAAATTTCGAAGCAATTTGTGAATTTTAACTCCATTTAAAAATGTTTGAAAAATTAGATTCCATAGAATTCAATGTATTTCATTTTTTCAACCTGTGTTAAATCCGAAACTAATTGGATGATATTATTCATTTTGATTCCTATATGTCTCACAGACCGTCTCAATAACATACTAAAATTTCATTTTGATGAAGTCTTTTTACAGCAGTTATCGTGCGTGCGACGAGATAGACAGAATACCAGACAGACAGACAGAATAATCAAAGTCATTAACACTTTATAACTATGTTGGGAAGTGTTAAAAATTGAGATCGTTCTGGAGAGGAAGCATATAGTGCTTGAGAAATATTCCATGAAATTTAATATAGATGTAAGGGAGACCAAGACAGAATGGGGTACCGGAGTAGGACGGGGTAGAAGATATATTTCTCCCAGAGGGCACTGAAGTTGTTTGGCACTCTCAGAAACTCTTTATTCGCACACTGTGCATCGTTCAATAAGGACGTGTTTATTACTGCTCATTGTTGACGTAGTTTCACGAAAAACACAGCCAAATTTTGAATGCTATTGCAATAATCTGTAATATTTGAATCATATTTTGCTCTCAATTAACGTTTAATTCACTGAATACAGTATGTTTTTGAGTATGATTTTACTACACGTGATCGGGAATAAAATTGGCCGTTGTGGTTATGGTACATTTTCTCAAGCAATATGTTTGTTGCGGAGCGGAGTATATATGGAGAAAGAGAAAAGATAGAGTTATATGAAAAGGATCTGTACTAAAAAAGCAGAAGAAAAACAGTAAATAAAGAGGAAGGAAGCTAAAAACTGAAAATTCAGTATGTTTGTGTCGTTATGAACTGTCTTCAACCTCAAACGAAGGTTGGGTTTCATTTATTGAGTGTAAATAGTGGGCCCTATAACTCATGAGCCGGATTGGAAAGCAACGATCACGAATTCGTACGTATTTGTGAACTTTGTGACCCATAAAGTAAAAATAAAGTGGGTACCCCATTTGATTCCGCATATATAAATGGGATAAATATGATTTTTTACAGTTTTCGTTTTAAGAAATTCACTTTTTGAATTTTTGATCTTTTCATATCTCATGTAAGTTTAAAAGTGTTTGACTAAATTTGACTAAATTACTTTCTGACTTTGATTCCCCCCCCCCCCCTTATCATGTACACTTTCAAAACTTGCTTCAAATGTAAGCTACCCCATTCCGGTCCGGTCTCCTCCCTATGCGAAATTATTCTGCTAATTTCAGCTATGTAAAGATAAATATATCTCTCTTAACTATTATCTTGATTTCTTGTACAAAAATTGGTTAGATTCATGTTTTTGAAATATATGGATAATAAGTGACTGGACAGAGCTTCTTGGCCTGTCGGGCCCTGTTTTAACATTTAAAAATTTCTTCGGAGCGAATTCAAGTCTGGGAACTATCGAACCGGGACAGAAAAAATTATGAAATTCACTATCCGTACCAGGTACTATTTAGTACAATAAAACTTCAATTAATGTATGGAAAGAATAAATGAATTGCTGTCTGTAGACAAAGTCATACATAGTGTGAGACCAGAAATAGATCTCACATTTGATGAGACACTTTTATGTGCGAAATTTATTGTGGGCAAAACGGCGAACAAAGCGTGTAGTCTGGCTGGCACCGAAGTTTATCACTCCGTGAACCTAAAGGTCAAAAGACCATAAATTTAGGGGGCCATGACAGAGCAGCTGACCTGGGCTTTACGAGATGTGGAATGGTGCCATTGGGTAAAGGAGTAACAAATAAGTGCGGCAAATGGAAGAAAAGGAGGAGATATCTCCCCCCCCTCACACACACCGAGGGAACCACAGTCTATGATCCGTGAATCAAGAGACAACGATTGAATTTTGACTTAGGAGCATACCAACAGACAGATATGGAATTTTGACTTAAGAGCATACCAGCAGAGAATAATCACGATGTTGACTTAAGAGCACGACTAGAGAAGAATGAAAAACCTAACAGACTTTAAGGTGTCCCGTAGAGGTTCCAAAATAATGGAGATATATCAACGTGTGAGTGCAATCAGAGTACGAGGAGGAGCCACACACCGGTCGTCCAAATAGTTACTCCAAGTCCTCTGGACGAGTCGGACGGCCTGGGGTTTTCACACCAAAGAGTTATGACCAGTACTTATAACTGATGCAAGCATTTGAGATATGATCAAAGCCCAAGACGAATTGGAAGGTATGTGCTCAATAATAATCACAGGTCATAGACACGATAGTAATTTTAATAATTCTGATTGCATATGTCCCCTCCGCTGCAATAATTAATGAAAATAAATGTGTTAATAAATGTTTTATTGTTTAAGTTTAAATGGTGTGATCAATTTAGCATTTTATTAATTAATTATTCCTTTAGAGGACTCACACGAAAGGTAAAATAATTGGAGGGTTTTTTAGCGGCACAACTAGCAATGTACGAAATAATATTAAATCCACTATATGAGAAATAACGGCCAGGTTATAATTAATGAATGTAATATTAAAATAGTAATAGCAATATCTTTAATGAATTTTATATTTAAAAGTATAACTTCAGATTTCTTTCCCACACATAGCATGTATAATTCTGTACTGATGAAAGAGGCGGTTATTACCTCCAAAATCAGGTGATATCTTCAACTGCCTCTAAGGTCTAACTAAAGAAATATTTTAATTTTCAGACCGAAACATTTTTGTGAATTTTACTACACCGTAAAAGAATTCATCTGATATTGCTTTATTACATGAAAGTTCTTATTTTCTGTGGGGAAATAAAGCTTTTCGAATAAAGACACTTCTTAAAAAGATATTTAATAGAGTCTTAATTAATAGCCATGTACTATTTTACCTATAAGGGTTTTCCACCAGTTGAAAGGCTAATGTGTTCCCATAAGTATTGAATGCCTTTCTGGTGCCGGTTTGAACAAATGTTTGTTTTTGTTGAAATCGCCAAACAACCCTATCAAATGTGTTTAATTTAAATAAACTTAATAATTGTACTTATTTTTGCACACGTGAAATAATGATACTGATAGAGGACGTTGAGTTTGTATTTCGTGGATTAATACTGAGCACCTTTGGACACTTAGTCGATACTGACATTTAAAATCAACGTAATCGTCCATATAAATAAAATTGAAAATCCACGTGTTTTTCTGTCTGACTATTGCATCATCACGGGAGAACGACTGTATTGAATTTCTTGAAATTTTGAGGGCCAGTATTGGTAAGGTCCCACTTAGAATGTAAACGTTCATCTGTCCTTCTTTTTGCATGTTTTTTAACCGTTTCTTTACTTTGAGCATGACTCAATCGTTATATGAGCCTCAAAAAAATGGAACCGAATCGTTGTTTGAATCTCCAAACTAAAGTGACTGAACTGTTATTTAAGCTTCTCCGTAATAAATGCGATTCAAATTTCAATAATATGATGCAATCGTTGTTTGTGCCCCTATCCCTAAAGGTATGAAGGAATTATAAATTATTGAAATAAAAAATAAAACCTTTAATTTCCAGAGTTATAAATGACAGACCTCTATTTGTAAGAAATGTGTGAATTATTATAAAATTTGAAAAAGATGTACTCCAGATATATTAAAGATTCACCGCAAATTGTAAATTAAATTTCTTAACGGGTATACAGCTAGCATAAAGCATTTTAATTATTTTAATTAACTAAATAATTGATAAAAAGAACAATATCTTAATAAATTAGTTTTAAAAATATGAAATTTCGCTGAAAAGGTTCACACTAGCGTTTTAAAATCAGTGTCATTCTATATATATATATATATATATTTTATAAAAATGTATATAAAATAATTGTTTATTTAGCTTGCTCGGGTGTTATTAATTTATGAATTTAAAAACACATTCGGAAAAGTTGGGATATTTTAACACTTTACAACATACTTGAAAAGTGTTTATGACCTTGTTCTGTCTGTCTGTCTGTTAGCTCGATAACTGCCGTAAAAATGACTTCATCAAAATGAAATTTCAATATGATGTTCAAACGGTCTGTGGGATTTATGGGAATATAAATGAATAATATTACCCAATTATTTTTGGATTGAACCCGGGTGGAAAAAATGAAATACATGGAACCCTATGGGACCTAATTATTCAAACATTTTTAAGCGAATTTAAAATTCACAAATTGCTTCCAAAGTTTTAGGAAATATTTAAATTATCTCATAAAATATTTAAAAAAATTTCAGCGAAATATATTCAGTAGTTTTTTAAATAAAAATTAAAATAATAATTGCACCCTTATAAGAAGAGATCACTTGACCATTATATGAAGAGATCACGTGACTCCCTTCAAAATAAAATATGGCATCCACCTTGTGTTAAAATCGTGATTTTTAAAGTTCTTTTAAATTTATATTTGGTGTTATATCCGTCCTAAAACAGCTTTATTTTTGCTTAAATTCTGTGCATCTACATACTGAAACAACGCAATTACAATATATTTGAGTTGAAATGATCCTCCAACTTTGATTATTTCTACATCGAAGCCTAATTTTCACTTATGGAGAATGTAAATACCAAAAGATGTAGAATGAGTTGTATAAGAATTGCTGTATTTCTTTAACTCAAAATTATTTAGCTCATGGAGTCTGTAATATAGCTGATATGAATGAAACATTCATTGACACATATAAGCAAACAATTTTTTCGATGAAGTTTTAAGCATAGAGTTAAATTACTTGTACCTCCATGGTTTTAAGCTTTCAAATAAAATAAATTATTATAGTATTGTGATGAATGAAAGGTATGGAAAAATGTTTATGAATGAAATGCTGCTTTTATATAGAGGCGATTCGATGACGCCATTTGAATAAAGTTCATTTTTTTTCGATGCAGTTTTCAAATATAATAAATTAATGTAGTATTGTGATAATTTAAAAAATATTACCGAGTAATGTATCGCATTTTTAAGATGTTTATATGTAATTGCATTGGAGTTGGAAAGTGTTTCATAATCAATGCTTTATGCATGATTGATCTTTCTTGTTGAATATTCAATCTAATTCAAAATCAAGGGTTTCAGAATCTACAGATTTTATTAATCAAACAAGAGCATGCCACAAGTCGATAGTTTGAAACACGGGGAAGAAATTACTTCGTCGTGAAGGAAGATCATATACAATATACAAAAGTCAAACTTATTTTCATCGAAAGTTGTTCTTACCGACACAAAAAATGCTGAAAGGGATAAAATATGTACATTTGTATAAGGTAAATGTATGTATTTGCATAGTAATCAACGGAAAGGAATATTGAACTAAAACCATGTTTAGTAACGTTGGCGATAGTATATTTCTAACCGCAAAAATCCTTTTACAAAGTCGGAAACAAATCTCTGCTGAAATTAACTGATATAAATACATATAGTTTACTGTTTTTAAAGATTTTTATGCCCGTAAAGAGCAACTGCTGATAAAAATAAATACTATTTATATTGTTTTAGGTCCTTTTCATGATAACATAATTTTCCCATCAGGTATCAGATGATTCACTTGTGACATTGTAAGGAATAGTTTTTGAATTAAATCGTGCAAAAGATGCGCACACAGACCTATGAGACCAGAAATAGATCTCACTCCAGCTATTTTGAGACAGTTTTATGTACATTATTTATCGTATCTGAAACATCAGACAATACCTCCAGTCTGAATGACGCCAGTGTTTAAGACACGCTGATCCAAAGGGCAACTAAAATCATAAATTTAGGGGTGTCTAGACAAGAAGGGGTCGAAGGACTGCTAAGAAAATGTAAAGAACGACATTGGATAAAAAGGTTGACCAATTGAGAAGAAGCTTGTAGCGTTACCATGAAGGCTGCCAATGAGAGCAAAGGAGAAGTGTCAGTCCTGAGACAAAAAGAGTCACAACCTATGACATAAGACCGACGATAAAAACAGACATAGCGAGAAAAAGACTTACAGAACGACACTTAGAAAGATATAGAGATGAATGACCTAAGAACGATGAGAAAGAACCGACTCCTGGAATGATATAAGAACGAGGACATTTGGTTAATACAGACTCACACAAATACTAGGTGGATATACAGAACGACTAGATATGCAGGCTAAAAGAATGACGTAAGTACGATACATATCGAGAACGATTTAGACAGAGAGTGTGCAGCATGATTTCTACCAGAGGTGATATCGGAATTCACGATGACTTCCGCACGACAATTGCAGAATGTAAATGACAAAGTACTGAGTACAGTTAGTCCAGAAGTGTTTGATATTAAGTCCAAGACATCTTTGAAGGTATGTATTCCTCAAATAATACCAGGTCTTAAATACATTTTAGGTATTTTTAATAATGGTCTCACATTGTCTCTCTCCGGCCGAAATAATATGAATAATTGTGTAATGAATTCAATAGGTATTTCATGTTGTTAATAAATGTTTTATTGTTAAAATTAAAATGGTGCAATCCATTTAGCATTATATTAATTAATATTCTTTAACAGAACTCGCGCGAAAGATAAATAATTGGAGGGTTATCAGCGGCAAACAACGTAATGTATAATTTAATAATGAGTTTCACGAATGCGATCAATTTACGGCCATGTTAAAATATGTTGAAAATAATAATCTAAAAATCCAACTTTAAATAACTTTTATTTGTGCACCACAAGATCAAATCGATATCTTGAACAGATATACTCACATATACTCAGACATCACATTAAAATCGTATTATTTGTGTTCATGGAGGTCAAAACGTATAATATTTTGAAAAGTTAAATTAGAATCTTCTGCTCGTTCACATTATTTTCCCTGCACTTATCGTGTTTGAAAGGTAAATACAAATATACGACTATGTATATAATATGCACTGAACTGACCGACCATGACTGAGAGAGGAGGTGGCGTAACAAGATTATCGATCACTTCCACCTCAGCTAAAATCTTGGTATCGTTGTCATTCGTTCCGCTTCACCTTTGAAAGCAAGGGAAACATCCAGAATTTCAAAAATGCGAATTAGGGGTGGCGATGAAAATAAATAATAAATAAATTCAAAACCACATGATCTAAATGAGCACTGAAATGATCGAATATCATTCGACCCGTGTCAGTTTCAAATCAAAAAATTTAAAACAAAAAAGTTGAAAATTTTATAAAATTCGAATTTGGGGTTACATTACTAAAAAAAAAATATTACATCATTTTGCCTCTTGAAAACAATAAATTTACAACTGGATATTATTTCGCAGCCAATAAGTGAAATTGGTTATCAAAATCCTGAATCCACTTCGATAATAAGAGCTTGCAATTTCATCCCAGTAGCTCAACGGAAGAGCGTCGTCTGGCCAGTTTGGAGATCCAGGGTTCGATTCCCGGTTGGGACAGCAAGGCTCTTTACAATTGTGCTTGAACACATCAACCCTGTAGGTTAGTGCAAAGATGTCGGAGACCTGAAGTGACTCTAGTACGACTAGTACGGATTCAGTGGACGGAGGGGGAGATTGAGCGCGTCGATTTTAAAATTGAGAGTACAACGATCAAGCAGGATACTAGCCTGGGTAGAAATAGTAGTAGCAGGCGGCTAACCTGAGGTAAAAATATCAGGAGGTAATCAGTCAGATGGTCAGTGGTAAGCCAATATGACATTAGAGGGTGCAGAGTCCACTTCGATAAGAGCTTGCAATTTCGTCACAGTAGCTCAACGATGGAGCGTCTGCTGGCCAGTTCTGAGATCCAGGGTTCGATTCCCAGTTGGGGGCAGCAAGGTTCTTTACAAATGACTTTGATTAAGCGTGTTGGTGTCACATTTAATAACCACTGACTGCTAAGAGCGTACGAATCCCAGGTGAAAGAGCGAGTTTTAAATAAATGTTCACAGAACGATCTGTTTGTCTTTTTGCTTTCCTTATATACATAATGTATAAGGAAAGTATTGTGATGGGGTCGAAATTCGAATTCGAGTTTTCGACGGGGGAGCAAGTTTCAAGCATCCCTGATCACGAATCGAACATTTTTGAGGTGATCTCTCTGTGTGTGTGTGTGTGTGTGTGTGTGTGTGTGTGTGTCAGTGAGTCTATAGAGACGATATCTCATGAACAAATAGAGCGATTCAAATGCAATTTGGTACAAAAATCACAATCCATGAATACTGGAAGCCTATTGTTTTTAGACGTAATCGAATGTTCAGAACTCCCCTAAATTTTCGAATGAAATTTTGAAAAAATCGTCAAAAAATAAAAACCTTTAATAAAGTTACGCAAATAGACATTTCTTATGTAATTTTTCCTTAGAAAATGATTGACATAAACTTTAGAACGCTAGCAAGAACCGTTTTCGAGATATTGCACATTTTTAAAATAAATTTATAAAAAAATCCCATAAATTAAAAAAAATATATATTAACTGCTGAGAAACATGTTCACTTTTCAGATATAATATCATGTGATAAATTTGGTGATATCATTCTCGTGAATCTAGTTCGTTTCATTCACTGAAAAGATACTTTGAATAATACTTTTGTATTTGAACGCCAATAGTTATTTATCTGCTATAATAATAACTTATTTCTCCATCCATAACGCTTGGCGAGATTTTGGCGCCGAATTTGGGGGAATGTCGCCAACTTGGCGACTTTTTTAAATGTTATGCCAAATTAACGAAAATATCGCCAAAAGGATAAAAATGACTCTAAATCAATGAAAATGACGACTAATTGACGAAAATTCAATATCTTGGAAAGAATATAAATATCTAAGAAAAACCTAATTTTTATTGTAAAAGTAGTAAATTCATTGCATTATATAAGGAAAGTCATGTGTTGCCCACATCAGATTTTTCCTTTTTACGATTTCGAATCTTATCTGCATTTTCATAAACCGAGGATATCGAAAACGGTCTGCTTTGGAATGTTTTGATTTAACATAAAAGTGGCCACCTAACCCTGAAACTATTCTTCGATTCATGTATTTTTCAGGTAAAACGACGTGGAGCCTTATTTTACTTTTATGCGGCAGACGGAATTGGAAACATAACTTACGTGACTTGCAGAAGGTATGCTCGAAGTATTGATTAAAAACGGGGGGACACAAGAATTCCGTTTGTAAAGTTAAGTTGCTGAAGAAACAGTTTTGACCTTGTTCTTAAAAGCATTCGTTTAGCTAAAGATAATGCAGCTGTGGGGGCAACTGCATTTATTCTGTTTACATGGAAGTATGTGTAGACAAAATATGATTATTAGTTTTAAGGTTGATAAAGGTTTAAGGTTGATTTTAAAGATATATATATACAACCCGACACAGAAAACGCAACATCCTTGGAAGATCGATTACAGTGCGGTGATAAAGGACACAGACAGAAATGGCATATACAAATAAGAGTTAATTCCAGAAGCATAATGGAATACAGTAATGGCATGAACTGGATTGATCAGTAGGCAGTAGATACACCTCTTGCGGCGATACAAGCAGAAATCCTTTGAGGAATAGATGAAACGGATAGTTTCCTGAAGGATGGATGACCATGTGCTTTCAACCATCCTCCACAGGTCGTCCTCTGAAGCGGGGCAGGGCAGCTGAACGACGGT
Source organism: Amaurobius ferox (assembly GCA_951213105.1). Taxonomy (NCBI): domain Eukaryota; kingdom Metazoa; phylum Arthropoda; class Arachnida; order Araneae; family Amaurobiidae; genus Amaurobius; species Amaurobius ferox. The sequence continues at coordinate 67,679,677 of OX578146.1, forward strand.
CGATCGCGTCCCATACATGCTCGATGGGTCAGAGATCCGGAGACAGTGGAGGCTAAGGAAGTACTGGATACCTTGCAATGCTTGTCTGCTGATGATTACTGCGTGCTTGCTTGAAAGCAGCATGTTGCAACCGCTGAAGGTAGAGCAGTGCAACCGACTGCAGTTCCTCATTCACATATGGTCGCGCCGTCACTGTGCCTCTGATATGAATCAGAGGTGACCGGCTATGAAAGAGGATGACATTCCAAACCTTGATGCCGCGTGGTCGAGCAGTATGGCGTCCAACAGTCACAGCAGGATTGGATCTGTTTCCACGTCGCCTCCAGACTCTCACACGGTGACTGTCATTCAATAAACAGAACCGGGACTTGTTGCTGAACACTACTCTGTCCCATTCAGTCGTCCAAGAAGCTCGGGCCCAATACCATTGCAATCTCTCAAGTCGGTGTCTTGTCGTCAATAGCAGCTTTCGTAAAGGACGGCTTGAGTGCAAACAGTTTTCGACCAATTGCCTTCGAAAGCGTCGATCAGCAGTTATACAATGCTTTTAGGCTTAAGGCATGAAATAGAACACAATAGAACAGAGATAATTTTGGAAACAATTTTTTGCCATTAGCCGTTATCAAGCCCAATATCAATGCAAATAGCCCCAGGTATTTCTAATTTATAGCTAATCAATATGCATTAATATGAATCAATATAAGTTATTGATTAATTATTGTGCGACTGCCTGTCAAGTCAATTTCTATATTTAATGGACACACACACACAAAAACAATGGTTGAACCATGCATCGACTAACAATAGAATACACCTCGATTCGAAAAGGTTATAATATACACTACATATAATGTGATGCTAACTTCCACCAACACAACGAAAATGCTTATGATTGAGAAAATCAATTGGGTAAGTAATTTCTAAAATAAAATTTTGAAAATAATTGTTTAAATTATTTTTCCAAATAATGGAAGACTATAAATTGACCAATCGATGTCTAAATAATACATAATCTCTATTTTACGTTAATATTCATTCAAATATAATTAACAGAACAATTGGAAATGCAATATTCAAACAAGTAGTCTATTAGTGAGCTAAAAAAAAACGATTTTGGATGCCCCCATCTAATAGGAGCGTATTAATATATTATAGGAGCCATCTAATAGGAGCGTATTTTGCTCATGTTGTATAATTGGTATGGATTCGTTTGGGAAAAACGGAGTGCGAGAATGATCTTGGTTCAAAACAGGTGATTTTTAGGGATAGAACAGCCCAGTGGTTAGAGCGTGGGGATTTAACTCGCACGATCCGAATTCGATTCCTGGCTCTGCCCAAATTGTTCCCGTGTTCACGCTGAGTATGGGCATGTAACAATTTGTGGATACATAAGTTCTTCCGACAGATTCGTGGTAGGGGAAGGAGGGTTAGGTCCCTGTGGATGCCTACCCGACTGGGATCCGGTCTAAATTAGGTGGCATTTCCAAGCTGTCCAAACATATACCTTACATTTTCGGGTAGGTCGGTCAGCCTGGATCGGAGAAGAAGAAAACCGGCGATTTGGAAATTTATTAGTGTTATCTGTATCTGTATTAATTAAGTAACAGGCGTTTATTTAGAACCCGGGTAACTCTGGGTAATATGTTATAGTATTTTTTATATAAATGGAAACCATGAAATTTTCACGACAAAAGCAGTTCCAAGATCAACAATATTTCTTCATTTTCTTGTAAGAGACAAAGACATATGCATGCACAGAAATGTTTATTTCTAAAAAAAGTAATTTATCTTTTCAAAACTTTAATCTTGAAGAGCTTGTTCAAAGTTTTTCCTCGAAGATGTCATGCGTTTCCCAAACTTGAAAAAAAAGGAAGCCGTCCACATTCATTGCATTCGAAAACTTCTGTCGTTTGCAAAACTTCAATTTTCTCCTGGACTCCATTATAAAAACATTTATTTGAATGCAGAAACAAGGAAGTTCTGAATGCTTATTCCAAAGATTTTTGCGAAGTTTGGGCAATGCATTAGATTCAAAAGTGGGCTGCATTAGATTCAAGAGTGGGCTGCATTAAAAGATGTGCCGTGTTGATCAATCAAAGTATTGTGTCGGAAACTGCATAGGAAATGCTAACCAGTAACGCCACGATTAATGATTATTTACCATACATATATTGTACACTGGTAGGCTGCATTCAAAGATGTGTCGTGCTGATCAATCAAAACATTGTGTCGGAAACTGCAAACGAAATGCTAACCAGTAACGCCCCGATTAATGATTATTTGCCATACATATATTGTAGACTGGTAGGCTGCATTCAAAGATGTGTCGTGCTGATCAATCAAAACATTGTGTCGGAAACTGCAAACGAAATGCTAACCAGTAACGCCGCGATTAATGATTATTTGCCATACATATATTGTAGACTGGTAGGCTGCATTCAAAGATGTGTCGTGCTGATCAATCAAAGCATTGTGTCAGAAACTGCATACGAAATGCTAACCAGTAACGCCGCGATTAATGATTATTTACCATACATATATTGTACACTGGTAGGCTGCATTCAAAGATGTGTCGTGCTGATCAATCAAAGCATTGCGTCAGAAAGTGCATACGAAATGCTAACCAGTAACTCCGCGATTAATGATTATTTACCATACATATATTGTACACTGGTAGGCTGCATTCAAAGATGTGTCGTGCTGATCAATCAAAACATTGTGTCGGAAACTGCAAACGGAATGCTAACCAGTAACGCCGCGATTAATGATTATTTGCCATACATATATTGTAGACTGGTAGGCTGCATTCAAAGATGTGTCGTGCTGATCAATCAAAGCATTGTGTCAGAAACTGCATACGAAATGCTAACCAGTAACGCCGCGATTAATGATTATTTGCCATACATATATTGTACACTGGTGGGCTGCATTCAAAGATGTATCGTGCTGATCAATCAACGTATTGTGCCGCAAACTGCATATGAAATGCTAACCAGTAATGCCGCGATTAATGATTATTTGCCATACATGTATTGTATACTGGTGGGCTGCATTTAAAGATGGGCAGTGCTGATCAATCAAAGTATTGTATCGGAAATTGCAAACGAAATGCTAACTAGTAAAGCTGCGATTAATGATTATTTGCGATACAAATATTGTACATTGGTGGGCTGCATTCAAAGATGTGTCGTGCTGATCAATTAAAGTTTTGTGCCGGAAACTCCATACCAATTGCTGACCAGTAATGCCGCGATTAAAGATTATTTGCCATACATAAAATGATATATAAGATCCACCTTACAGTGTTTTTAATGTTGAATTGTACTTAGGGCGTTTTTCCGGATGACAACGTGTAAAACTATTTTGAAGTATACAATTAGCTTATATTTCATGCAACTCTAAATTGACAATTATCAATATTCAGTGTATACACAATAAATAATGGAATCCATATATTAAAATATTTTTATAATTAATTTTGTCAATCTGGCGTTTTTCTTTAACTTAGTGCCATTTTTGCAATTGTAATGCTATTTTCACCAATCTGGGGTGAAACATCGTCAAGTTGGTGATATTTCGCTAAGTGAGTCAACAAGTTCACCAAATTGATTTCCAAGCGTTACAGATAGACGGAGAGAAGAGCATCTCTTATATACAAATGACTGTTGGCGAATTTTTAGGCGTCAAAATACAAAACTATTACACAAAGTACATTTTACCGTGAATGGAACGAACTAGATCCACGAGAATGATGTTCACAAATTTATCGCATAATATTGCATATGAAAAGTGAACAACTTTCCCAATAGATGATACTTTTTAATTTTGACTTTATTGATACATTTATTTGAAAAAGTGCAATATCTTGCTAGTGTTCTAGACTTTGGGCCAATCGCTTTCCAATGAAAAATTACAACTGAAAAGATTATTCACGTAATATTACTGAAGGTTTTGATTTTTTGATGATTTTTTCAAGATTTCATTTGAAAATTGGGAATCTGTTGAACATTCGCTTGCGTTTAAAATCAATGGGCTTCCAGTATTGTAGTTTTTGCACCAAATTTACTTCGAAACAACGCTAAATTTGTTCTCGAGATATCGTCTTCATAGTCTCACGGACACACAAAAACTTTCGATTCGAGTTCAGAGATACTTGAAACGTGCTCTTCGTCGAAAACTCGAATTCGAATTTTACACCACGTTATAATACTTTTCTTATAATACATTTGAGCCCTCTTCGTCAGGTGAAAATAGTGTCTTTACTTAACAAACTCCCAGCGAGAACTGTACAGTTCGTGCTTAGCGTTTGTTAAGTAAAGATACTGTTTTAAACTGATGACGAGAGATCAAAACTCTTTCGAAACAATTGTTGCGACGTAATTTGCATATGCCTGCTTTTTCCTTAAGGAATAAGGGAGTATTGAATTTGCTACTGCACCTGTATTTTCCAACAAACTTTCCATCTCATTGCTCTTAAAGTTTGTCATTGCCGGATCTACATATGTTTCTATGGGCTGAATTAAAAAATTATTTTTCCCAGTGACAAATATCATTCATTTTGTGATAGAGTTTAGAATCAATTTGAATAATTGAAGAAACTAAAACAAATCCATGGCGGGCAAACGCATTTCTCTCGGAGTCTTTCAAAAATCACATGACCTGATTCGCGCTGTGTTTCACGTGCATTTATTTATTTATTTATTATCCCGAGCTCAGGAGTGGACCCAATGGGTTTGCGGCTATATAAAACTAAATCGGCGGATACAACTGGAGTTTGGGTCGGGGACAACGGTAGACAGCGATAGCTGTAGAATGGAACATTTATATTTACATTAACAATCAAAGATCAAATTCAGCTTTGCTGTTTCTGTGAGACCAGAAAGTGTTCTCACATTTGATGAGACACTTTTATGTGAGTATTTATGGTGGCCAGAACGGCGAACAGAGCGTGTAGTCTGGCTGGCACCAAGGTTTATTACGACTTCAACCTAAAGGTCAGAAGACTATAAATTTAGGGGTGCCCTACCAGAGGGGCTGAGCTGGGCCGTACTAAATGTGCAATGGTGCCATTGGGTAAGGAGTAGCCAGTAAGCGCCAAAATGAAGTAAAGGCGGAGTTACTCTCCCCCCACCGAGGGAAATACAGACATTGACGAAAAGAGAACGAGATCAGATATTGGAGAAGACAGATGGAATTTTGAGACAAGAAGCAGACCAGAAATAAGACAATCATGATTTTTGACTTAAAAATGAGATACACTAAAATGACTTAAGAAAGATGCTGGTGAACAGTTGTTCAGAGTTGACTGGTGCAGATATGTTATGATGACTTGTGGATGGAACCGCCTAATAGCATGAAATAAGTGGAGTGCTTGAGTTAGCAGTATTCAATGAAGTTACGAGTGGGCATTACACTTCGAGTCGATGCGTGTAACTACAGACGAGATTGACCAAGTGCTGCTAACAAGGCCCAGATTGAAGGTATGTGTTCATCAATCATCCGCAGGTTAATAAATACGTTAGGTATATGGTTCAGGGTCTCGCATGCTCTCCTCTCACGTTCTATCTTAATAAATAATTAATAGGAAGAGTAGTTAATGTATTGGAATTAAATAGGTATTTTGTGCCTTTAATAAATGTTATTGTTAAGTTTAAATTGGTCTAATCTTTTTATTAAAATAATATTCCTTTTCAAGACTCACACGAAAAGTGAAATAATTGGAGGGTTTTATAGCGGCACAACATAGCAATGTACATTAAATATAATTCCACTATATGAGAATAACGGCCATGTCAAATTAATGAATTAATATTAAAATAAATAATCATCCTGAAATGCATTTTATATTAAAACTTTAACATTAAGCAATTATCTCTTTTTGGTTACCACAGTTTCTTACCCAGGTTGGAGGCTTCGAAGCGCGCAGGCATCTAACCCTTTGTAAGGGATCTATCCTAGGAAGTCCAATTACTATTTAACATAGTGTAAAACCAACTAAGTACAAATATGACACTCCATATTCATTTACATTATGTGTACAAATACTTGGTGTGTAATGTTGATGAAGCCATTGACTATTTTGTTTTCTGAAGATGAAAGTTTTGTGGAGGATAAGTGAGCAGATTCTAGAGGTCCAATGCATTGGAAAGATAATGGATGTAGACTTGGTTGATTTGGAAGCAGAGTGTGACGTCGATGTTTTTCGAGGCTTATTGAGGTTCCTCTCAATTAGACTTGATTCAACGAGTTTAATCTGGTTGGTTGGTAATAACTGTTGGAAAGGATTGGTTTTATTGCCATTTTTACTATTTGTCTTTTTGGAGCTATTTGTGTTGTTTGATCATGAGAGCGGCTGTAGGCTTGTTTATTTTCGATGTTAATTCAATTTACTTTTTAAGGCGAATGATGAAAGACAATGATTTGTGTAGAAGAATGTAGGATACTTGAGATTTAGTTATTGTATGCATTTTCTCCGAGATAGATTATTAAATGAGTAATTTTCTTCATTATTGATTTATTTAATAGCCCTTTTTGTGCCCATTGCGGCCTGAACTGTAATGCTATTGGTGCTATGTGGTTATTTGAAGTACATGAGCAGCTGTGGATTTAATGATCTGTTGCATCTTCTTCTTTGCAATTGCACTGTGGTGATGGTCTGTGTTCTAAATGATGCAGGTACTGTGCAAATGGTTCGTGCCCAGTGAAGAACTGAAGAACATGTCTGTTTCTGATGAGCATGTTATGAAACACCACACAAATAAAACGCCCCGAAATGGTCTTTCCTTTCATTTATGAAGTAGTGGCGTGCGTCGTTGCCCACCAACTTACGTTCTTCTCTTCGTTAAAATAAAGGCGCGCCACTATTTCGCTTTGGATAAAACGTGTGAGTATGGCCAGCATTTAACAAAATTATAAACACTACATGGATCTGGTAGATATTTTTGACGAAAATTTTAATATTTAGAGCAATTAACAAATATATGCCACTAAGATATGTTTCCCTAGCCGAAAAGAACTAGCATGATTCGTTTACTTTTATCATCATCACACATCTTGCTTGGTGGCACATAAGGCCTTTAGCTTGCGCCAGCACACTGGTCGATCACGTGCTACAGTCCCTGCTTCTGACCAGCTAGCCCATTTCACCTGATTTCTGTTTTGTTCCATTAGTCTCCTCCAAGTTAGCTTGGGTCGACTTCGAAAACCTTTTTCCTTCGAGAGACCAAGCAAGTTCCATAGCAGGGATGTTATGTAGCACTTTTAAGACATGTCCAGCTCATTTCCATCTTTGGTTTTTATTTCTATTTCTATTTCTTTTGTCCAGTACTCTTGCAACGTTCGGTATTAATAATAATGTAAGGCTAAAATACTCCCAAAATTTCCATCAGACATTTAGTTTGTCAGACATTCAACTTGTTGCATTGACCCCTTGTTGCATATTTCGGCTCCATACCATAAAACAAACGCTGTTCACTAAGGAATTAAAAAGGTTGATTTTGGTTTTTAAATTAATGTTAGTAGCTCTCTATACTGTGTTTAGTTTTCTAAAGCAATTTTGAACTTTTGCAATTCTTATTTTGATTTCTTCATCTGTTCTACCCCTATTGTTCACCAGTACTCCAAATTAAGTAGAGCTATTTACATCTTTAATGGGTCCATCACCTAGTTTGACATAATCAGAAGTTTTTACATAAATTCTTAAGGCTTTTGCTTTTCTTTCATTGATTCTCAAATCAGTAGTACCAGTTAAGCAAACTTGTTAAGGTTATTAGTTTTCTGTTGTAGTTCATTTACATTAACTTTATAATATTTTCTAGAAATAAACATGTGATATTCATCAAAACAAACATAATAATGCGTTTAGCATTCAGAAGAAGAGACAACCAAATAGTCCCTTGTAAAGGGCAAGGTTTTCAAGCAAGGGTAAAGAAATCCTTTCGCACAGAGCTTAGAATTTTAATTTTGAACGCTTTAGGGTGCAAATAAGAGATACCATTTAAAATCCAGAGAGCATTTTGTTATTTGAATATGTTCCAGAAATCAAGAAAATAGCTAGAATCCGTTTGTATTTCGGTGGCACTAAAGAAATGACACCATAAATTTTATTTCAGAATGAACGAAATGCAAAAGTAACGTGCACGGCATAAAATTTATGTAAAGAAGCAAGCGGAAAATATTTGAAAAAATGTAGTCGCGAACGTATTTATAAAGGTTTTAATGGAAAGCTTCTGTTATGCAATATTTTCAACATTTAGATTAAGTTGAGGTTTAACATCTGTTGATGTTGTGTAAGATACTATAAGGGTTGATCGTAGTAGTTTAGAATTCTGGAGTCTCTCCCTCTCTGTGTCTTAAATATATATATATATATATATATATATATACTAACTAAATATGTATAAACTAATGGAGCAAACTTTAATGACTGATAAGAACACACCGAAACAAATATTTTTCATCATATAATGCATGGTCGCAAATGAAGCAGTTACGCGCTAGAGGGTGCTTTGCATGTCTCCGCACACACGCAGTCTTACGCAACGCAATAACAGGATTGGCACACAAAGCTTTATTTAAGACAAAATAAATGCATGGCAGCACTGAAGGATCCCCTTTCAGACAGTTGGCGGTGCAAGCAAGAAAACATTCCGTGATTGAGAACACGTCTGGTAGTAAAGCGTCTCAGTTTCTCTGCCATTACCTTTGGCGAGATGCAAACCTTTGGCTGCCATTACCTTTGGCGAGATGCAAACCTTTGGCTGCCATTACCTTTGGCGAGACAAAATGCATGTCTGCCTTCTCCACGTTGGTATACCAATCCATTCGAAGTCGCTAACGACCTTACATGCGAAACCCCCCACTATTATACGCGTGCCTGAATGAGCCCTCTAGTGCCTCAAAGTGCCCTCTAGAGAGCAAACGCTTCACTTGCGACCATGCATTTTATGATGAAAAGTGTTTGTTTCGATATGTTCTATCACCCCTTAAAGTTTGTTCCATAGTTTTGAAACATCTTGCATATATATATATATATATATATATATATATATATATAACATAACATAAGAAATAATAAAGTGTACATTCCGTACACTACACTGTTAATTTAATAGCGCAATGAAAAAATACAGCACACTTGTTCTGACTGTACAGCATCATACGCAGTTTCAAGGGGATAGTTAACTAATCAAAACTAATTCATCAAAGCGCTGCATGAACAATGGAAAAATGTTTTATTATTATACATTTTATACGTAGTCCAGCCGTTCAAACAGTTACCTTACAACTTTTTGGTAGGTCGGACGGTCTGGGTCTCAACAACATTTTACACATAGACATCTTACTACGTACTTGTACATAACATGCAATAAAATTATTCTTAAAAAATATGCTAGACGTTCTGCTCAAAGAATGAAGGCCTAGTTTTGGTTTGAAACTAAAAAACCGTTTATTTCTTATTTTCCAATTTTTTTTTCGAATCGCGGATACTGAATCAGGGGATAGGAAAAGCTAATATTTTTGCTTGTCTGTTTGCCTGGAACGCTAGGAGATAAATTTGGGAAACTTGATTACAATTTAGTGATCTTGGTGTCAAATTTGGTTATCTAGGCGGCAAATTTGACGAAATATCACTAAATTGGTGAGTTTTGGGTAATATCGCCAACTTGGCGATAATTCAGTACCTCTGAAAGTTAATGCGTCTCGTTGACACACAGAAAGTAAATAAAAATAAGTCTTCCATGCTTTGGCACATATATGAAACGGCTGCTTGTGAAAATAACACTTACAGTACTTCCTTAAAGAAAGGAGATACATGCTACTTACGTGACAATAATTGTTTCGAGGGAATTGTGTTTCCTCTTCATCAAGTCAAAACATTGCCTTTGTCATCAGGTCAAAAAAGTATCTTAACAAATGCCAAGAAAGAGCTGCAATGTGGCAGGCCAAAAATCGATAGAATACATACATTTGGAAACCCAAAGAGCGGATTCGTAGAGGGGGTGACAGGCATTGTAATGGGACCCCAATAATAATAATATCAACACCGGCCGATAAGGCGGCCTTATTCTAGTCCACACAATACTTTTCACGAAAGCTATTTTTATCTGATCAATGCAGACCAAAGTACACTAAATATTAGGATAAAGATCACTTTTACGTAAGTGTGGAATAACAGTTTTCACGGATGGAACTGGAATGTATTAACTGATCTAAAAACTACTTTAAAATTGAATCTTGATAAAACTCTAGAAATTGTGAAGTTTAATAGAGCGTAAACTGGCAAAACTTTCCAGGAACGAAATCTTTATCAGAAGAAATAGTTGAAAGTGAAATTTGGTAGATTTTGCTAACGCTTTATTAACGATAGAAGGATTAAAACATCTACTTTTAGCTAAAGATTTCAGAAATTTAATTTCCGAAGTCAAAGAAGTTGAATCAGAGCATAAGTGGATTGCGCGATACATATATGTATAGAATGCAGCCAATTTTTGTTGGAAAAGATAGTTTGAAAAAAATAGCTGAGGCATAGAAATAAAGATTTCTGAAAACAGAAGTGCTAAAAGAAGAATAGTTGATTGTCCATTTCAATTTCCCATGTAAATTGAATATGAAGGTCAATAGAATTAATAAGCTTAAGAGTAGAGGAGAGATCAAAGGGGTTCTTTATTAGAATTAATGTATCATCCACAGAGCATTCAAATCAGCATTTCAAAGTAATGTTTTGAAATACCTCTTGCTCGAAATAGTGCTTGTACAAATCACAAAGAAAGAATGACAAAGAATGCCTTATTGCAAGTCTTTCAGATTGTTTAAAATACTTTCCACTGAAAAAAATGTTTTGTTTAATGCATAATTCAGTTATAACTAGAAATTCATTAACTTCAACATCAGAGTAATGAAATTCCCAGAGTAATGAAAGTATTTTTCTAAGCACAGAAGAGAACCCTGTACAGAAATTTTGTGAAGGAGGATTTGACATCCAAAGATAGCGTCATACAGTTTACGGGAGAGACATTTTTTAACTTGCTAACAAACTGATAAGAATTTTTAACAGAGTAAAAATTATTTGGTGATGAGGTAGAAAGCGTGTTAGTTAAAAAACGTTCAAGAGGATAGAAGCAGTGTCAACTTTAGACACAATTGATCTAAAAGGTATATTAGTCTTAGGTATTTTTAGAAGAGCATAAAAGCGAGAACAATCAGCAATAGAGGGCCCCATCATTACCCTCTTAGTAGTATCACTGAACACTACAGAATTCTTGACGATGTTTCTGATACTTTTAAATTACGCGTTTGTTTTGTTGGGTTTTTTTTCACTTCATTATAATAACCCCCAATTAATAGTTTTACGACTTTTTCAACATATTGTTATGAACGTGTAAAATGAACTCATTAGAGTCTCTTTTGAAAACCAGTACAGGTAATCTTTCCTATGACGTGAATCTAGGGTTGCTAAATACTGAAGTTTGGAGGGGTTTGCCAAATTTGACGATTAATTGCAAATTTGGCGACATTTGACGGCTTTTCGAAGGTTTGAGAGCCACATCGAAATAACGAATATTTTACTAGATAGAGACTTCTAGACGTTTCTACAAAGAGTACATAAAAGGAGTCATCACTTAGTTGGGGGAGCAGTTGACGTAATACGAGTTACATTGAACTGTGAAATACGTCTATGTTTTGAAAATAGTAGCAGCTGTTTTGTGAAATATGTGGAGCATTTATTTGCTGTTTTATTGTACCTGATAGTTGTTTAGTGATGTTGTGAGATAGTTATCGAATTATTTTCTGTACATTGTTAATGTGTACGTCGTGCTTGAAAATAAATGTGTCAGTTATCCAGGAATTTGGCCTCATTCTTGTATTCTGAGCGTACACCTACGAATTCAGAGGATACGCCGCAGTAACAATATGTAGACTTATCAAGCAAAACAATGTGGTCTCCCTTGCCAACTTTGGTAATTATCAAATCAGGATTGAATTTCAGGTCTCTTAGAGCACGTTGCTTGTTTCTAGTATAAGGCTGTAAGTGTAATGATTGCTATGGGAGGAAACAGTGTTAGCCACTAAACGTTTAAGGCATTCCTTTGGGACTGAAGAAATTTGGCTGTGGCGTCAATAGGCGCAATAAGCTTGATAACAGAAGGGAAATTTGGCTGAGCAAAATTTAAACTTAAATTTTGAATATCTTTTCGATCTTCCTCTAAGATATGTGATAATAGATTGATAACACAATCTTGCTTTAAACAGGGGGGAAGGGAGATTTATTGAAAGGAGTTTTCTTTTTGTGAAGAGACCAACGTTTCTTATTAAGATTCTGGAGATGAAAATAAGTAGACTTTAGAATAAAGGACCATTGGCGACGTTCTAATGTCGAAAATGAACTAAGATTTCTACCTAGATATAAGCGAAGATTATAGAGTTCCTTCTCAATACCAGAAATCTTAAGACGAGTGTCTTAAATAACAACACGGAGAAAAAAAATATGAGTCCGAAATAAAGTTTTCGATATCCTTGAGGTTAAACATGATGAACATTTAACGTGAATAAAATTTGAAATTATTTTAAATTTTCTGCATTTAAACAGACATTTTAAACGATTTAAGCATCTTTCAAGTTTAAGGCTAGGATTGCAGACCCTATTAAACTTGGAAGAGATAATAATAAACCAAACAAAAGACCATTTAATTCAGAAATTAAAGATAAAACGAAAGAGAACAGCCGATATCCCGGAATCAGAAAAAATCACGCAGATATGTAAAACTGCTGCTTGTGAGTATAACACTTATGGTATTACAAGTACTTTAATGGAATACTTTACTGTTGGAGGTATCATCACCAATAATAATGCTTGATTTAAAACGGGGCTTCCTTGCTGCTATTTTTTCATAGCACTTTATTAACACTTTACAACACAGTTGAAAAGTGTTTATGACTTTGTTCATTCTGTCTGTCTGTCTGTCCGTTCGCACGGTAACTGCCATAAAAATGACTTTATCAATATGACATTTTAGTATATTGTTGAGGCTGTCTGTGGGACATATGGGAATGTAAATGAATAATATCATCCAATTAGTTTTGAATTCAACCCGGGTTGAAAAACTGAAATATATTGAACCCTATGGGACCTAATTTTTCACACATTTTTAAAGATAAAATTCACAAATTGCTTCGAAAATTTTAGGAAATAAACAAATTATCCCATAAAAATATAAAAAAAAATTCAGCAAAATATGTTTGGTAGTTTTTTAAATAAAAATTAAAATAGTAATTACACCCATGTAAAATAAAGAGATCATGTGACCCATTTCAAAATATAATATGACATCCATTTTTTTTCCTTATATAAAAATAGTGATTTTCATTGTTTTAAATTTATATTTAGTGTTGCATCCGTCCTGAAACCGCTATATTTTTGCGTATTTTCTGGTCATATATTCTGCGCCAACGCAATTACAATATTTTTTAATTTAAATGATCATCAAACTTTGATTATTTCTACAACGAAGCCTAATTTTAATGGATGCAGAATGTAAATAAGTGATTTCAAGATGAGTTGTATAAGAACAACTGAATTTTTTAGACGTACAATTGTTTAATTCTGGAGTCTGGAACATAAAAGTGTATGAATGAAATATTCACCGCTTTTACATAGAAAGCCAGATGACTTATATTTCGATGACGTCATTTGAATAAATTTAATTCGTTTCGATGAATTTTCAAGTTTTCAAATATAATAAATTATTGTAGCACTGTGATAATTTAAAATATATCAGCGCTGAATGTATCGCATTTTAGAGATGTTTAAAAAATTGCATTTCTGTTGGAAAGCGTTTCTTAATCAATGCTTTATGCATGATTGGTCTTTCTTGTTTTAATACGTGACTTAATAAAATCTTATAAAGTCACTCTATAATATGACGCGCTATATTTAAGTGATTTATTTGGCTATATATACGGACATGATGGGTTTTATTTGTATCTTCATGGTTATTTATTATGCGACTTACTATACACCAAATAATCAGAATATATTTACATATAGTGTGAGTCTATATTTCTCCTACATTTATATTTCATAGTTTTAATTGCATGCAATCTTTACCTGAGTGAAAAGAAAAAAATATATTGTATTCAAGTTCCTTACCCAAAATACACTTTTTAAAATGCTTTATAAACATTCTTTAATCCTTTTTAAAGTTGGCAACAGCTTTGCGACGCCGATGAATGTATGTAACTTATCTGTGTTAATGGAAACTATTTTTATGTCATTAAGATACAAAAATCTGATGTGGGAAGCGCATGGCTTTTCTTACAGACTGAAATTTATTCTCTCTTTTTTATAATTCATTAAATTGAGTTTAATAGCACAAAATAACACAGGTAATTATTTGAAACGACACTGTATGTGCAATTTTATTTCAATTTTCGCTTTCATTTGGACGTATTTTCAAAGGCGAAGTGGCAAAAATACGAAAAAACTAAAATATCTCGAAAACGGTTATTCCTAGAGTTATTGGGTTAATTTTATTATTTTCGTCAAAATTTATGCATGAAAAGATCATTTAATTGATACATTTGAGCACACGTAGTCTTTAAGTTAGATTTGGAAATTTTGCCGGGCCATTTCGAAAAAACAAGCTGACTCTTTTTTCTCGAATCGCACCAAAATCTAATCAGCATCAAAGTATAGTTTTTATCACATTCTGTGACATCATTCGATTCAACCAGTCAGCGAAATTTTAAATTATCACCACGGGACCCCATATTTCTTCATTTTGCTGAGCTGAAACCCTATAGTTTTAAATCCGTATTGGAAAAGAAATGAACAGTCATCGTGACCATTTTGCAATCCCGACAAATGCGTCGCGTTTGTATACCATAATGCTCAAAAACTGTTCCGGAGAGAGCTTAGAATTTTAATTCCAAACTCTTTGGAGCAAGAGTATAAAACGGTATTCAAAGAATGTAAACATTTCGCTATTTGAATGGGTTTTCGAATCTGTATGTACTTTGTATTCCACTGGCGCTAAAGAAATAAAATTGTAAATTTTATTTCAGAAGAAACTAGATGCAAAAATAACGTGCACTGCATAAAATTTATGTGAAAAGTTTACAAAAGATGGCAGTCGAATGTTTATTTTTAAAATTTGCTAGTCTGAATTTTGTGACGTATGATATGCAATCTTTTTACTTTCCTTACACATACAGAAGGTCGTTTGCACTTTATGGAAACGATTTTGGATAATTAAATTTTATGCATAAAGGGCGTATTTCTTGGGGCGATTTGCTTCTATCTGATAGCCTTGATTTTTGACTATAGCTCTGGCTCAAATTTTTATGAAAGCAAACTTTTTCTTATAACCGTCATGTCAATTTTACCCCACTCCTCTTGGGTCGTTTTTCAAAGTCCATTAAGTGTTCTTGGATGCCGTTTTCTTAACGCTCGTTTTAACAAACCGAAAGCGCAAAAGTCCATAGGAGAGGCGAAGCGTCAGGTGATTTTACAGGTATTTCTTTAAATGGGATACATTTTATTCCTGTTTCTGATTCTTTCTTTGTTAATTATGCGCTGTTGACTTGGACGTATGACTAGAGGCTCTGTCCATATGAAGATCAACTTTATGGATGTCCTTTCCATATAAGGCTGGAATTTCTTCTTCAAAAATTGGATCTAAAATATTCTGCTGATAGTAGAGTGAATTAATTTTTGTTTTACTTGAGATGTTTTTGAATTTTAATACACTGTTGTAACAAAATCCTGCAACTATCATGAATCCCTTTGGGAACTTTTCTGTATATTGACGAAGCCATTTCGTACGGTCATTTTCGTCAGTTGAGCAATAGAAAATAGCTCTTTTTTTTACAGTTACTTAAATACACCCATGCCTCATCGAGTGTTACCACAAATTTCCATTTATCAGCAGCTAGGCGTTTTTTATATCATTTTCTAAAATTTGTTTTTCTTTCCGTAATATGCTTTGGCAAAAGCAGATGAACTTTGGATTTAAACATCTTTTTTAACTTCAAATCATGAATGATTTTACTTACAGTGCCAGAAGACATTCCCAGTTTCGATGCAATGGATCTTTGAGTCGGTTGGTGTTCTTTTAGAATCAGAGACTTAACTTTCTTGATATTTATCCACGTTCGAACAGTCTTTGGATGCGATTTTGGGGCCATTTTTTCATTTTTACTTTCAGCTAGACGCTTTTTTCCTTTCAAATTTAATATATTAAAAATACCTTTCTTTAAAATGCAATAACCTCGATTTTTACATCGCTTTATAATTTGTTGATACGAATATTTTTCCTCGGAAAGCGCATTTACGTAACATTCGAGCCATCTATCAATTTCAGGAGCCATTTTCAAAATAAATCTTTTATTCTACATTCCAATCAAAATAAAACAATAGTAGACAATTATATTGAAAATGCCAAATCTTTATCTCAAAATGCTAACGAGAAACAAATACAAAATCGTTTCCATAAAGTGCGAACGACCTTCTGTATAGTACAATGTATACTACTTTCCCTACACACGTAGTATAATGTATACTACTTTCCTTACACTCATAGTATAATGTATACTACTTCCTTACATTTATAGTACAATGTATATCACTTTCCCTACATACACAGTACAATGTATATTACTTTCCATACATACATAGTACAATGTATAGGTAAAGTATTCTTCATCTTCTATCCAGACCGTCCTACTTACTTGAAGGTGCAAGATATTTGTTTGGACGGCTGGGAAGTGCCACCCAATTTAGACAGGAACCAAGTGGATGTGGCATTCACAGGGACTGTATCCTTCTTCCCCTACTATAAACTTTTCAGATTGATTGGACCCACATATTTAACGTGCCCGTAACGCGCACGAGGACAGTTTGGGTAGGCGTGGGAATTCAACTCGCAATCCCCGCGCGGTAACCACTGGGATGCCCCACGTCTATATAGGGAAAGTATTGTGACGGGGTCGAAAATTTGAATTCGAGAAACAATATAAATATTAAGACTATATACAAATATTAGTGCACACTATCTGAATTTTGGCTAGCAGTCATTATAATGTTCCTCATTCCTGGATTTCGTGATGACATATAAAATTAAAAACGACAATTATTCCGTTAAACAAACTGTATGGAAAGAATTAAAAACGACAACCATTCCGTTGAACAAACTTTATGAAAAAATTGCAAACGGCAAACATTCCGTTAAACAAATTAAAAACAGCAAGTATTCCGTTAAACAAATTAAAAACGACAAGTATTTCGTTAAACAAACTTTATAATAAAATGGAAAACGACAAGCATTCCGTTGAACAATCTTTATGAAAAAATTAAAAACGATAAACACCCCGTTAAAAAGTTCATGCTAGCAACAAGTATACAAATGGTCGAAATCAAATGATTAAATGTATTATGTATCAGATTTGAATTTTGTTTTCCTGTATTCAATAAATCATTTTATTTATTTAGTTATATTTTATTTTGTGCCAGTTCGGAAAATAATTTATAAAATAAGCCTACATATACTACAGGATACGTATATAAATATGGAAAGTTTCGAACTTTTGTTACAGTATACGTAAGAAAATTACGTATATTATAGCTTACATATATAAACACGAAGACATGTTTGTAGTATGTACGTCCAATATTAAAAATAAATGCTCTTTACCATATAGATTACGTATAGGAATGCAGTCAGAAGGATTTCGAATTAGGGTTGCATATACGAGGGCATTTCATTAAATAAGGTAACAAGGCTCGCGTTATGACTACATTTATTCTCATATCAATGCAAATAAATATAGCCAGTAACTTACATTTCTACGAAATGTCCATATTTGTCCAGCAACTTTTAAGGAAGGCGGGAAGTGAACCCACCCAGTGTTTCTTTTAGGCATACATCTGGGGAGGAAGGGGGGGGGGGGTCGAAGCCCCCGGATACATTTTATATTAACTTGGTTTCTATTTATGTGACAGCATTTAGATATATTTATATAGGGCAAATATAAAACTTGCCCCCTCCTCAAGTTTCATTTGTACCCTCGGTCTAAAAGTCCTAAACGACTGCCTGGACCCACCTCTTTTAAGAGGCACATTCATCTAGGGAGTTGAGTGGTGCGTTGTTTATTCCTCCGTTAATCCCGGGTGAATTTTTTAGACTATGAACCACACTTTTCCAGGTGACCGGGGTGGACTGGCCAAATTATGGTCCGAGTCAAAATCCGTAGGCCACTGGGGTTTTGACTTGGCTGGTAATCTTTGAACCATACCCGGTGAATGATTCTGCTGATGTCGCAACCGTGGATGCGGCATCCCTGGAATGGAGTTTGAATTGTAAATCTTTACCCTATTGGCGCAAACCTCATCGGTCGGTTTAGGGATGTTCTCTTATAACCTTTCCAGTCATTTGTTGCATCAATGCACCAAGGAATGGATCTCACACCTGAGGAAATCAATGTCAAGGTTCTGCAGCCAAGATATTATAGCTTGATGAACTGAACATAGTTGTCTGTTGTATTTCGTTTTCCATCCAGGTGCATCTTTAAAGGTCCGAAGAGACAATGCTAGGTGACAGGTCAGGGTTGTAAAATGGGTGCTCAAACACATTCCAATGGAAGCTCTGTAACAGTTCGCTTCTTCTTCTTCTTCGGCCTAGGCTGCGCGACCCGCCACTAAGGCACAAGGCATCTTAATGCACAGCCGGGGAAAATAACAGTTCACTTGTATGGTTGGCAGAGTGATACCTGTGATTATATTAAAAGTATTATCTTAATCACTTTAATAAGTTGGCAATGAATTTCAGTTATATCATGTATTCGCAGACATGTTAACACGACCTTATCAACGTTTGCAATATTTCCACAAGTGCTGTCATTTCTAAATGTTAAACAATGTACTTGGTATCTGCTGCCATCTAGTGGCAGTGAAAACAAACAGAGATCTGAGTAGTCCAATTAATCGAATCAAATCCATCCAATAATAAATTTCACGCATGGGCCAGGCTTTGTTACCTTATTTAAAGAAACGTGCCTACACCATAGCTCAAACACTATCGTATAAATGATTTCGAAATTTATTTTACAATATATATGTTCTAACATTACAAAGTTACATATAATATATATTTTACTTATATAAATACAGGCAGAAGAATTATTTTTCGGTATATACATTCCAACCTGAAACAAGTTCAATATCTTATAGGTTCAATAACTAAAATACATTTTGTGCAGAGGATAAGAAAAACTTGAGTAACGTATATAAGCACAAATTACACAATAATGCAACATGCAGCTATTTCGGGGATACGTTGGGTCGTCTCCTCTCGTCAGTGCAAGACAACCAACAAACCCAACAAGTGCAAAAAAAGAATTGGCGCAAATAGAAGAAACAGAGGGTGTAATATACCCCAAACCTAGATTAAGAGCTCACTTGAAGATCCAACCAGAAATCAGAACAAAGAACAGTCCAGTCAATCTGAAACGATAAGTAACACGCAAGATAAGTAACACACGCACCAAAACACAACAGGAATATCCAGACGAGGCAAGTTTGAACAAGAATAAATGAGACCCACTGTGTCCTCGAAACAGATGTATGATGCATTATCGTGTTGTTTGCGCTTATATGTGCTGCTCAAGTTTTCTTTATCGTATAGGTTACTTATACATATACAGCCACAGACGTCTAGAAATTATTTTGTAGCGCTGGGTAAATTGAAATAATATCTTTTGACGGGATAGCTTTCAACTTTTGAACTTTAAAAATTTCTAGTTTATTCCTTTATTTGCGAACCGCTTCAGTAAACTCTGCTGTAAATTTTTAAAAGACCCCGAAAACCATAGAAAAATTGTCCCATCGGGCCAAACAAATCATTGAGTCGAAACGAAAATGAAATTAAACTTTTTACGCGATTTTTCTTTCTTATTCCGAATGGTGACCTTGAAAGCATTAAAAAGTCAGATCAGTCGGAACAGTTGCTTTGAAAAGCTTTTGAAAGCACAACTGCAGAGAAAGTGTCTTTTATCGATTACCCCCTGTAAAAGAAAATAAAAATCAGATTCCAGTATTAAAAAAAACAAAAATCGATCTCGGTATTTGTTACGTAAGTTTAGAAATGGATAAATAGTTTTGATATTTGAGATTCAGTCTTCTGTTTAATTGAGGTTTTGCGGATGCTTTACGTGATAGTGTGTTATTGTTGTTGAGACCCAGACCGTCCGACCTACCAGAAAGGTGTAAGGTAACTGTTTGGACGGCCGGGAAGTGCCACCCAATTTAGACCGGAACCCAGTGGGGGAGGCATCCACAGGGACCGTACCCTCCTTCTCCTACCACCAACTTCTCGAAAGGACTTACGGACCCACATGTTTAACGTGATAGTACTCCGCATGAACACGGCGGCAGTTGTGGCAGCGTGCAAATCCAGGGCGCAAACGACCGGGCTACCGCGCCCAAAATATGCCAACAGCACGCGGTGTTCGCAGGTGGTCACCCACCCAAGTACGTGATAGTGTGTTGTTGTTGAAACCCAGACCGTCCGACCTACCAGAAAGGTGTAAGGTAACTGTTTGGACGGTCGGGAAATGCCACCCAATTTAGACCGGAACCCAGTGGAGGAGGCATCCACAGGGACCGTACCCTCCTTCCCCTACCACCAATCTCTCGGAAGGACAGTGTGATAGTGTGTCGAAAGCCCAGACCATTCGGCTCGTCCAGGGACTTAGAGCAGCAAATTGAATGGTGTGATAGTGTGATAGTGATGATAGTGTGATAGTGATGATAGTGTGATAGTGTGATGAGTGTGATAGTGTGTTGTTGTTGTTGAGACCCAGACCGTCCGACCTACCAGAAAGGTGTAAGGTAACTGTTTGGACGGCCGGGAAGTGCCACCCAATTTGGACCGGAACCCAGTGGGGGAGGCATCCACA
The DNA here is from genome assembly GCA_951213105.1 of Amaurobius ferox. Taxonomy (NCBI): domain Eukaryota; kingdom Metazoa; phylum Arthropoda; class Arachnida; order Araneae; family Amaurobiidae; genus Amaurobius; species Amaurobius ferox. Next base: position 67,700,629 of record OX578146.1, read on the forward strand.
GGGACCGTACCCTCCTTCCCCTACCACCAACCTCTCGGAAGGACTTACGGACCCACATGTTTAACGTGATCGTACTCCGCGTGAACACGGCGGCAGTTTTTTGGCAGTGGCTGGAATCGAACCCGGGCCTACCGAGTGCAACTCCAGCGCGCTAACCAATGGGCTACCGCGCCCTGTGTGATAGTGTGTGTAACATAGGGCGCGGTAGCTCCTATGTTACATGTAGTGTGATAGTGTGTGTAACATATAAACAGGGTTTCCCAGGAATGCCCTTAAGTACAACGATAACATTTTAAGGAAATGTTTGTGAGTGTACCCTGTTAAGTTTATCAATTGTAAAGTGACCATGCTCGATAGGATAAAAGTAATAGGAACAGCCTCAGCTGAGCGTTTACAATTAACTGGAGCTTAGTTCAACTCGACTTTCTCATGCCCGAACTCGTTTTTTTGTCAAATTTAACAAGAAAAACACCATCTGCTCAGTAGGTTGTAGAACCACCGCGGGCGGCGATATAGGCAGCCACACGTCTAGGTACAGAGCCAATGAGCGTGCAGATGGTTATCCTGAAGAATGACTGCTCATTCCCTGTCAACCATTTGACATAGTTTGTCTTCTAAACACGGCGGTGGCAGCGCCATCAAGCGACGTCCAATCACTTCCCAGAAGTGCTCGACTGATGAGAGATCAGGGAAGACTGATGACCAGGGAAGCACTTGGGTACCTTGCAGGGCACGTTGGCTGATGCGTGCCGTGTGTGGTCGGGCATTATCCTACTGGTAAATGGTATTGGGCACCCCTGAAGGATGGGTTGAGTCACCGGCCACAGCACGTCATCCACCTATCATTAGGCCGTCATAGTTTCCTCAATGCAGACCAGATGTGACCTGCTATTGTAGGCGATGGCGCCCCAAATAATGATTCCGCGTTGTCGCGTAGTGTGGCGTTTCACAGATGAGGCCGGATTGGACCTGTTACCACCTCGGATTGCTCAAACAGAAGCATGACTCGTATAAAAGCATGACCCCGTGTCATGCCGCCGTCCATGTGGCTCTATCCCAACACCACAGCAAACGGAGGCGTCTGTTCAGCTGGGTCAAAGACAGTTTTCTTAACGGGCGACATGAGTGCAGATTGCCGGTGACCAATCGGCGGATAATGGTCCCGGTGGATATGGGAGCATCAAGGGTGTCTGCTCATGCTACAAAAGGGCGACGGAAGTGGTTTCCGGATTGCCACCGCTTGCCAGTAGATGCGTCGGTCCATGTGTGCTGACGTAGCTCTGGCCGTACGGGCACCCTTCAAACGTACCACATTTCCTTGTTCCAACCATCTTCGCCACAGCCGGTGCACCGTGGACGCGTGTAGGTGGCTGTCCGCTGAGATTTGACGTATGGACTAACCTGCTCTTCTGAGTCCGATCACCATACCCCTCGTGAAATCGTCTGTCTGTTGGAACTGCTTCGGTTGGTGGCGGCCTGACATTCTGTGCTACTACACGTTTCCTCTGAAATAAAAAAAGTTGCAAAATGATTTTCTTGGTAGACAGAGCGACTCGACTATTGCTGATTCGGCAGGTTCCTTCCCTTATATCTCCCTCAACATGCGCGGGATAGCTGCGCATTTCGCATCATTTTTATAACTCGGTGAGCTGCGTCTACCCTGCAATTTGCATATTTTTCTGCCCACTCCTTCTTGGTGTCTCATTTTCACTGTCACGTAGTGTATATATATATATATCGTAGTATATATATACATATGTATATATATATATATATATATATATATATATATATATATATATATATATATATATATATATACTGTCTTGTATAAGCTTCGCTTTTGTCGTGAATGCGAATTAGGCAAAACAGTTCGAGTGTTGATATTGCTTTTGTGACGGCAGCTTGTATATCAATACAACTGAAGGTCGAATAGGAGCACGACGAATACCCCGAATTAAATAGCTGAACTCGAAAGTATTTTTTTATCTGGCCATTTAGTTGTTTAAGTGTCAGGCTACCAAGCAATAGGCTAACGATTCTGTCTCCACGATCGGCCGAACTGGCCCCATAAGTGCTGATGACGTACGAGATAAACGATAAGCAGCTTTCTTAAATAAAGATGTTCTTTCTGCCATTCACCAGATGGCAGCACGAGCATCCTTTCTTCTCAACCAGCTACTGACGTCGTAAAGACACGTTGAGCATGCTCTCGTCAGCTTCACGATTGAAGCATGCGCTCTGATGTCGTCCTAGTGCGCCATAGGCTTAACCGAGTATGTTAACTTCTTAACGATTAAAAGGCGGCTTTTGAGTATATCTGTATATTCTTTGCTTTGAAGTCATCCTTGCCATTAACATCTTTATCGAATATATTTTTCGACCAAGAGCGGGAGTATTCTGGTGGCTGCTCATACACCATTGCAACTGGGGCGAGCAGCGAATGTTCAGCGGCGCATACCTTAAATTAAATAGTTGAATCCGAATATCCCTTTTAGTCTTTACCTTCTAATGTTACGCTCAACAAGATAAGGATTCTATACCTACTGCCGACCGAGCTGGTCCCAGCCCATTGGTTAGCGCGCTGGAGTTGCACTCGGTAGGCCCGGGTTCGATTCCAGCCACTGCCAAAACTGCCGCCGTGTTCACGCGGAGTACGATCACGTTAAACATGTGGGTCCGTAAGTCCTTCCGAGAGGTTGGTGATAGGGGAAGGAGGGTACGGTCCCTGTGGATGCCTCCCCCACTGGGTTCCGGTCTAAATTGGGTGGCCCCTCCCGGCCGTCCAAACAGTTACCTTACACCTTTCTGGTAGGTCAGACGGTCTGGGTAACAACAACAACAACACACTGGAAAGATTTGGGTGTGGTTTACATAAATCAGAAAAGTTGTGTTAGAAAACAACAACAACAACGTAAAATTGGCATTGAGAACAGAAAGAAATTCTTGTTTGGGAAAAGGATTCTTGAAATGTATCCTTTTATTTATTATTATATTTAATAAACTTTACCTCAAGTTAATTAAAAAACAGCTCTGATACACAATGAAAAATCGTGTCATTGGTTAAACAAGTCATAGAAATGAAATGAAATTAAACATTTTCGATTTTTATTCGAATGATTTGTATATACTAAAAAGTCTCCTTTGTTGGATCAGTTTCTCGAAAGTCTTTTGAATCCATGGATACAGCTGTAAGTGCCTTTTATCCTTTGCCTCAAATAAAAGGAATGAAGTAGTTTAAAAAGAAATAAAGCTAAAAGAGAAACTACTGCCATATTTGTCTTGTGTGATTTTAATTTGTTTCATTCAGTTCTTATTTGAAATTTAAAATATATGTTTTCTTTATACATGTAAAGTTCTCTACTATTCAATAGTATTGTGCTTCTCAACCTTTTATCCATTTCCATTTATGTCCTTTTAATATTTTTGCCCATTATTTTTTCATCGGCAGTTTTCAATTCTGAGGTTCCCCCAAGATTCTAAGGATAGCCACGTGTTGCTTAGAGTTTAGAAAGAAGGTAAAACTTCAATTGATGAAAAGCTTGAAAACGCCTTAATGATTTGAGAGTTAGTTATATCTCTGTGCCGCTGGAGACGATAACTGACGAACTGTGGAGACGATAATCTGTGGAGACGATAATTGGCGAACGAATGGACCGATTCGAATGAATATTTGGTACAAAAATTACAATCCGTAAACACTGGAAGCCTATTGCTTTTATACGCAATCGAATGTTCAAAACTCCTCTAAATTTTCGCTTGAAAATTTGAAAAAATCGACAAAAAATCAAAACCTATAATAAAGTTACGCAAATAGACATTTCTTATGTAATTTTTCATTAGAAAACGATTGACATAAATTTTAGAACGCTAACATGAACCGTTCTCGATATATTGCATATTTTTCAAAAAAAAAAAAAAAACTATCAAAAAATCATATAAAATAAAAAAAAATATTTCCTATTGAGAAACATGTTCACTTTTCATACGTAATACCATGCGATAAATCTGGTGACATCCTTTTCGTGGATCTAGCTCGTTTCATTCATGAAAAAGATACTTTGAGCAATATTTTTGTATTTGAACGCCAATAGTCATTTATATGCTGTAAGGATAACTTATTTCTCCGTCCATAACGCTTGGCTAGATTTTGGCGACGAATTTAGTGGAATGTCGCCAACTTGGCGACTTTTTTAAACGTTGCTAAATTAACGAAAACCTCTCCAAATGGATAAAAATGACGCTAAATTAATGAAAATGGCGACTCATTGACAAAAATTTAATATCTTGGAAAGAATATAGATATCTATTATAAAAATAATCTATTTTCTTTTACTGTAAAAGTAGTAAACTCATTGCATTATATAAGGAAAGTCATGTGTTGTCCACATCAGATTTTTTATAGGTGTAGAACAGAGTACAGAATGGAGACAAAAATAAATTGAAAAGTAGGTAAAATAAATTTAAATACGTCAGAATATTCTGTTTTGTTTCAGATCAAATTTGAATTGCACTGATGATTTATAGATACGAAATTAACAGTTTAAATGAATATCCTATAATTCAATACGGACCTTCGTCGTAGATATGCATACTATGTGGTAAAAGTTATATTACTCCAGTGCGACCTGAATTTTTGGCTCATACTATCTTGCCGAATTCCCAATATTCAACAACAACACAAAGTTATAAATAACTCCTTTCTTTTATCTTCAGGGTTTCAACGTTATCAACTAATCACAAACTGCAACCAGTTCGAACTTCTGTTTTAAAGGCTTGTTTTGTGAGTGTAAATATTTTTGTCTATATGCTTATCATTAATTTCGCTGTTTTACTTTCTTACGCTATCAAATTTTCTGAAAAATTTACAATATTTCGAGTATAAGTACGTTTAAAAACCAATGGAAACTATTTCGAACACTCTTGGAAATACGAGTATGTGCGTGTGTCAGTAGTGGTTTTGATAACTCAGGAACAAATATATCTATTTTTATCAAACATGCGTAGGAAACATTATGCGAGAAGATCTGAGACTAGATATGATTTTTAATAATCATCATAATTAGAACTTGACATATTCGAATTTTAAAATTTTAATAATGGTATTTCCGATGGTAAACAATAATTTCCAGAATATTGAGGCATGTGAGAAATTGATGATTTGATCTACGTTATGGATTAACAAATATACTATTTAATAAAATCTGATGTGGGCAACACATGACTTTCCTTATATAATGTAATGAATTTACTACTTTTACAGTAAAAAAAATAGGTTTTTCTTATAGTAGATACTAATATTCCTTCCAAGATATTGAGTTTTCGACAATTAGTCCTCATTTTCATTGATTTAGCGTCATTTTTATACATTTGGCGAGATTTTCGTTAATTTGGCAACATTTCAAAAAGTCGCCAAGTTGGCGACATTCCGCCAAATTCGTCGCCAAAATCTCGCCAAGCGTTATGGACGAAGAAATAAGTTATTCTTACAACAGACAAATGATTATTGGCATTCAAATGCAAACGTATTACTCAAAGTATCTTTTTTCATGAATGGAATGAGCTAGATCCACGAGAATGATGTCACTAAATTTATCGTATGGTATTACATATGAAAAGTGAACATGTTTCTCAATAGGAATTTTTTTTTTTCATTTTATATGACTTTGTGATAATTTTTTTGAAAAATATGAAATATCTCGAGAACGGTTCATGTTAGCATTCTAAAATTTATGCCAATGGTTTTCTAATGGAAAATTACATAAGAAATGTCTATTTGCGTAACTTTATTAGCGGTTTTGATTTTTTGACGATTTTTTCAAAATTTCATTCGAAAATTTAGGGGGGTTCTGAACATTCGATTGCGTATAAAAACAATAGACTTCCAGTGTTTACGAATTGTGAATTTTGTACCAAATTTGGTTCGAATCGGTCCACTCGCTCGTCAGTTATCGTCTCCACAGACTCATTGACACACACACACACACACACACACACACACACACACACAGACATCACTCCAAAATGTTTAATTCGTGATCAGGGATGCTTGAAGCGTGCTCTCCCGTCGAAAACTCGAATTCGAATTTTCGACCCCGTCACAATACTTTCCTTATACATTATGTATATAAGGAAAGTAAAAAGGTATCGAACTAGTTACTTTCCTTACATACATAATGTATAAGGAAAGTATTGTGACGAGGTCGAAAATTCGAATGCGAGTTTTCGACGGGAGAGCACGTTTCAAGCCTGATCACGAATCAAACATTTTTGAAGTGATGTCTGTGTGTGTGTGTAAAAATATATGTGTGTGTGTGTGTGCGTGAAAGTATGTGTGTGAAAGTATGTGTGTGTGTGTGTCAGTAAGTCTGTGGAGACGATAACTGACGAAGGAATGGACCGATTCGAACGAAATTTGGTACACAAATCACAATCCGTAAACACTGGAAGCCTATTGTTTTTATACGCAATCGAATGTTCAGAACCCCCTAAATTGTCGAGTGAAATTTTGAAAAAATCGTCAAAAAATAAAAATCGCTAATAAAGTTAAGCAAATAGACATTTTTTATGTAATTTTTCATTAGAAAACGATTGACATAAATTTTAGAACGCTAACATGAACTGTTTTTGAGATATTGCATATTAAAAAAAATATCAAAATGTCATATAAAATAAAAAAAATATTTCCCATTGAGAAACATGTTCACTTTTCTTATGCAATACCATGCAATGAATTTGGTGACATCATTCTCGTAGATCTAGCTCATTCCATTCATGAAAAAAGATACTTTGAGTGATACTTTTGTATTTGAACGCCAATAGTCATTTATCTTCTGTAAGAATAACTTATTTCTCCGCTCATACCGCTTGGCGAGATTTTGGCGACGAATTTGGTAGCATGCACTTTTTTAAATTGCGTTAAATTAACGAAAAACTCGCCAAATGGATAAAAATGTCGCTAAATGAATGAAAATAACGACTCACTGACGAAAATTCAATATCTTGGAAAGAATATAAATATCTACAATAAAAATTATCTATTTTTACTTTCCTTATATACATAATGTATAAGGAAAGTATTGTGACGGGGTCGAAAATTCGAATTCGAGTTTTCGACGGGAGAGCACGTTTCAAGCATCCCTGATCACGAATCAAACATTTTTGAAGTGATGTCTGTCTGTGTGTGTGTGTGTGTGTGTGTCAGTGAGTCTGTGGAGACGATAACTGACGAACAAATGGTCCGATTCGAGCCAAATTTGGTACAAAAATCACAATCCGTAAACACTGGAAGCCTATTGTTTATTATCGCAATCGAATGTGCAGAACCCCCCTGAATTTTCGAATGAAATTTTGAAAAAATCGTCAAAAAATCAAAACTACAAATAAAGTTACGCAAATATGTAATGTTTTCTTATGTAATGTTTCATTAGAAAACGATTGACATAAATTTTAGAACGCTAACATGAACCGTTCTCGAGATAGTGTACATTTACCAAAAAAATTATCAAAAAGTCATATAAAATAAAAAGAAGATTTTTCATATTGAGGAACATGTTCACTTTTCATATGTAATACCATGCGATTAATTGAGTGATATCATTCTCGTGGATCTAGCTCGTTCCATTCATGAAAAAAGATACTTTGAATAATACTTTTGTATTTGAACGCCAATAGTCATTTATCTGCTGTAAGAAAAATTTATTTCTTAGTGCATAACGCTTGGCGAGATTTTGGCGACGAATTTGGTGGAATGTCGCCAACTTGGCGACTTTTTTGAAATGTTGCCAAATTAACGAAAATCTCGCCAAATGGATAAAAATGACGCTAAATCAATGAAAATGACGACTAATTGTCGAAAATTCAATATTTAGGAAAGAATATTAGTACCTACTTCAAGAAAAACCTATTTTTTTACTGTAAAAGTAGTAAATTCATTACATTATATAAGGAAAGTCATGTGTTGCCCACATCAGATTTTTTTTACTGTTAAGTAGTAAATTCATCACATTATATAAGGAAAGTCATGTGTTGCCCACATCAGATTTTTTTTACTGTAAAAGTAGTAAATTCATTGCCATTATATAAGGAAAGTCATGTGTTGCCCACACCAGATTTTTTTATTAATATTGGTAGCATGGAGTTAGAAAGAAGGAAGGAGGTAAAACTCCTGTGGATGAAACGCTTGAAAATGCCATAATGCTTTGAGAATTATATCTAGGTATTGCCAGTGTTAGTAAAGTAGCTGCGATTATTAGTTGACACAACAGAAAGGCGTAATATTTATAATATGTATTTTTGATTATTTTTAAATTAAGGGTTCCTTAATCTATATATATAAAGAAGAAAAGTGTGTATGTATGGTCCACTATAACTGGAGAACGGCTGAACCGAATTTCATGAAATTTATCTTGGTAGTCTTGAAATCACCCCACAAAAAACATAGGCTATGTTTCGAGTTTCTACAATCAGTGGTTCTCGAGATATTAGTGAAAATCGACACTTTTTCCTAGGAGTTCTACTCTCTAATTCCACGATTCACAACGAGAAATGTTGGACATTCCCAAGGTTGGAGGTTCACAACGAAAAAGGTTGTTGGTTTAACACGTGAGAGTCAATTAAATCTCTGAGTTTCGTGGGAGTTTATGGAACGTATTAGACACTTTTGAAAATAGCAGGTTTAAGATATGAATTTAAATAGAAACTTTCACCATGGTTTATTTCTCACAGGTTTACTCAACACTGAGTTTTGTGGGAGTTTATTGAACGTATTAGACACTTTTGAAAATCGCAGGTTTGAGATATGAATTTAAATGGAAACTATCACCATGGTTTATTTCTCACAGGCTTACTCAACAACGAAAAGTATTAAGAAATCACAAGAAAGATCAATCATGCATAAAGCATTGATTATGAAACACTTTCCAACATTAATTTTATTTAAATATATCTAAAATGCGATACATTCAGCGGTAATATATCACAATCGGTCCTATATGTTCCGGTGTAATTTTTAACATAGTTTTGTATGGTAAATCCCGAGCAACGCCGGGTAATCACTGCTAGTTATGTGTATAATTATCCAGTATTTTTTCATAGTTGTAGGATAGAGTGCAGAATATATGGAGATAAAAATAAATTGAAAGGTAAAATGATTTTGAATACGTAGGAATATTCTTTATTTTTTCAGTTCTGTTCTACTTTGCAGTGCGCTAATAATTTATTTTTACAGAATTGACAGTTCAAATAAATATTTTAGGGATTTCACCATATAAATGAATTCAAGGCAGGACTAATCTTATCCCAACGCCATCTGAATTATTGTCGTAAAAGATATTGGCTTTTCCTTAATATGAAGTTTAAACGCCTTACTTTTATCTCCATGATTGATAATATAAATTTTTCCGTTAGCGTTAGCTGTTGCTAACTTAGAAAAATCGTTTTCAAATTTATTGTTAGAATATATTTTAAAAGAATAACTTGAGTACAGAAATTGAAAAATATACATCTACATTTTTTTTTTCAATCTGATAATAATTATGATATAAGTAGAACTAAAAATATGAATGCCTGAGAATCTAGCTTGGAAACTGACATTTCTATTTTACTCCTTTCTTATAATGACACCAGCACAAAAAATAATTCGAAGATTTTCGATACCTTTGACAGATGTGGAAAGTGTTGAGGATACATTTGAAGAGGATTTGAGATTATGAGCTTCAGTGAACATAATACCGCAACTGAAGTGGCGGATGACTGACAAAATCGTCCAAATTCAAATAATGTTGAGAGTATTATATTCTTTTGGAAAGGACAGATTTGTTACCATATGTGTAAGAGATAAATTTAGGTCGGATGTTAAAACAGTATCCACAAAATCCTTTCGCATCACTCAGAATTTAAGAATAAAGTAGCAAATGTATCGAATCCTGTGATACCCAATGATTTAAAAAGTATCTACTGACACTTATAAAATACAAGTATGTATGGAATGTTTAAACACGTACATTGAGAAAGGATTTCTCAAACATTGTTTACGATAAAAAAATCTAATGTTGGGCAGCACATGACTTTCCTTATATAATGCAATGCATTTACTACTTTTGCATTAAAAAAATAGGTTATTCTTATAGTAGATACTTATATTTTTTCCAAGATATTGAATTTTCGTCAATTAGTCGCCATTTTCATTCATTTAGCGTCATTTTTATCCATTTGGCAACACTTAAAAAATCGCCAAGTTGGCGACATTCCCCCTAATTCGTCGCCAAAATCTCTCCAAGCGTTATGGACGGAGAAATAAGTTATTCTTATAGCAGATAAATTACTATTGGCGTTCGAATACAAAAAAGTATTACTCAAAGTATCTTTTCTCATGAATGCAACGAGCTAGATCCACGAGAATGATGTCACCCAATTTATCGCATGATATTACATACGAAAAGTGAACACGTTTCTCAACAGTTAATATTTTTTTTAATTTATGGGATTTTTTTAATAATTTTTTTTGAAAAATGTGCGATATCTCGAGAACGGTTCCTGCTAGTATTCTAAAGTTTATGTCAATCGTTTTCTAAGGAAAAATTACATACGAAATATCTATTTGCGTAACTCTATTAAAGGTTTTGATTTTTTGTCGAGTTTTTCAAAATTTCACTTGAAAATTTAGGGGGGACTTTGAACATTCGATTACGTTTAAAAACTATAGGCTTCTAGTATTTACGGATTGTAATTTTTGTACCAAATTTCATTCGAATCGCTTCATTCGTTCGTGAGATATCGTCTCCACAGATACACACACACACACACACACATCACCTCAAAAATATTTGATTCGTGATCAGGGATGCTTGAAACGTGCTCTCCCGTCGAAAACTCGAATTCGAATTTTCGATCCCGTCATCTTACTTTCTTTATACCTTATGTATATAAGGAAAGTAATATACATATGTGTCCAGTAAGACTTTAGTGGGTATCTGCTAAATTTTTATCCACTTTGAAATAGCCTATATTTATGTTATAAATTCAATTAAGCGAAGATTTGAAATTATAGTAAATAACTACGTATCAACTATTTTTACTTTTTCCAGAAAAGCAAACATCTGTTTTGATCTCAAACAAATAGAATTTCAAGCTAACTTCGGATATTCACATTCTAAACAGATTAAAGAAAGAAAAAACTCTGGTTTTCTTTCAAAATATAGCAAACTAGATGATTACGAACCAAAAGATTTCGAAAACAGTCACAAATATTAATATACTTTTATATCCGATATGTTTGTTCCACGGTATCAATCGAATAATCTAAATGAACAGCGTTTATCGATTCTTCCCTCGGCAAAAAGTCGTCTGCAGCTCAATCGATTGGATGCAGAGATTCCGAGCCCATCTCGTGCTGAACCATTTCCCAACTCGAAAGCCTTCTAAATGCATCAAGTGATTCTTCTGATAGAATAAAGATATTAACCGAAATACCAATAACAATATATTTTCTGTGGTATAAAAATTATATGGTGGGGATGGTTTCAGGAATAATTGATTATTTCAGAGTGGTTTTATGACGTTAAGATCAATTTGACCTGTTATCGGTTGTGCTGATTTCAGATAAATGATTAAGTACTTGTTTGTGATTTGTAGTTAAATTATCTTCCCACTTTTGATGTTTTTTTGCGAAGGATAGTAAAACATAAAATAAGTATATTTTGATCGGTTATCGAAATTTTATTATCGATGTTTTATGGTTTCATATCATGCTAGAAAGTGCCTGGCATGTAAGATGCAAAACGCTGAATAAAACTATACATCAGAATATACAACGAATTCTAGTAAGCTAAACAACTCTCTTACTATACACCGACTTAGAATAAAAATTAAATAACTTACTGTGCGAGTGTAATACGAAAAAAAGTATATTTTGATCGGTTATCGAAATTTTATTATCGATGTTTTATGGTTTCATATCATGCTAGAAAGTGCCTGGCATGTAAGATGCAAAACGCTGAATAAAACTATACATCAGAATATACAACGAATTCTAGTAAGCTAAACAACTCTCTTACTATACACCGACTTAGAATAAAAATTAAATAACTTACTGTGCGAGTGTAATACGAAAAAAAGTATATTTTGATCGGTTATCGAAATTTTATTATCGATGTTTTATGGTTTTATATAATGCTAGAAAGTGCCTGGCATGTAAGATGCAAAACGCTGATTAAAACTATACATCAGAATATACAACGAATTCTAGTAAGCTAAACAACTCTCTTACTATACACCGACTTAGAATAAAAATTAAATAACTTACTGTGCGAGTGTAATACGAAAAAAAGTATATTTTGATCGGTTATCGAAATTTTATTATCGATGTTTTATGGTTTTATATAATGCTAGAAAGTGCCTGGCATGTAAGATGCAAAACGCTGAATAAAACTATACATCAGAATATACAACGAATTCTAGTAAGCTAAACAACTCTCTTACTATACACCGACTTAGAATAAAAATTAAATAACTTACTGTGCGAGTGTAATACGCCCTAAATAAGCATATGGGGCGTATGCGATCCAAGTACATGGTCTTCGATAGCTTAAGCTAAAATGTTTAGTCTTCAAAACTAAGCTCTAGCATAATTAGAAGATGAGATTCAAAATTATCAAACTAATATATTTTTGTTGCTTTCAGAATATCCCACTTTCAGAAAAATAAAGAGAACTATGACTAATTTAGAAAGCAGGAAAATAAGGTTCCTTTACACGTGAGGTAAAAAAAAATTAAATGCTATTTCAACGAGTTTTCATCAGAATTTTGCCGATTTTTAGCACAATACTTCTAATGATCATACCAAATTAAAAAAATAATAATGGAACGAAATCTTAAATTTGCAAAGCCCTGTAAACCGATAAATTAAATCCACTTCTTTGTAAAACAGCTGTTTTTCTGTTGCGGTAAAATGTCTGCCATTTTATCAAACACCTGTTTTTGTATTTCTTGGATTTGGAAATTGTTTGCCCGAAATAAAACTTATTATAAAACCAGAAATTCGACAGATGTTCGACTTTAAATGTTCATAACTTTTAAACTCATACGGATTTTAAAGTAATGTCGCTGAGATGTATCATTATCGATCCGAAATTTGGGTGCACCGTTGTACCTGAATTTCGCAGCTGTACGTAGATGTGATTTTCCCGTACGTCGCTAGCAAACGGATGTGCAGATATATTCTTTTATTATTTAAGAAAGGCGGTAATAATGATATATAATAACCCTTCGCATCGGCTCTTTAATTCGATTTTTTCCTTTTTTTTTCTTTTATTTTTCCGTTCATCTAGTAGCTGAAACAGATCGAATGACACCAAAACCAAGATTCTAGGTAAAGTGGCAGTGTTCGATAATTTTGATACATCAATCTGTCAGTTAATCAGCCAGTTCATTACATATTATATAGTATACTTGCAAATTAACCCAGCTTTGCCCGGGAATTAATTGGCATTTCAATTGATCAAGCAAACTTTTGTATTTATATTTGATTATCAAACACCCGTTAAATTAATTACATTTTAAAACCCAAAATTACTCGGTAGCTCCAGTTTTTTTTTCATTCTCCCAATCCAACATTTTTGCCTGTGACACCTGCTAGAATAATAAATATTTGAAAACAGCAATTATCCATGCTGATTTTATAAATTGTACCAACTTTTAAATTCCTAGTTTACAATAAATCTGGAGTTTAACATTGACACGGAAATATTATATACGATTCATGCTAGCGTTCTAAAGTTTATGTCAATCGTTTTCTAAGGAAAAATTACATAAGAAATATCTATTTGCGTAACTTTATTAAAGGTTTTGATTTTTTGATGATTTTTTCAAAATTTCACTCGAAAATTTAGGGAGGTTCTGAACATTCGAAAAAACAATAGGTTCCCAGTGTTCACGGATTGTGATTTTTGTACCAAATTTCATTCGAATCGTTCCATTCGTTTGTGAGATATCGTCTCCACAGGCTCATCGACACACACACACACACATACTTTCACACACACACACACATACACATACTTTCACACACACACACATACTTTCACACACACACACACACACACATAGACATCACTTCAAAAATGTTTGATTCCTGATCAGGGATGCTTGAAACGTGCTCTCCCGTCGAAAACTCGAATTCGAGTTTTCGACCCCGTCACAATACTTTCCTTATACATTATGTATATAAGGAAAGTAAAAAGTAGTCAGCTCCATCAAAGAGAGAATTTTGTCATTCGTGATCTCACGGTCCAAGGAGGACTTTGAGAGGAATTGCTAAACCACAGTAACTTTAGGCATTATTACAGATAAAAAATTGTTCGTTAATTTTGAAATGACAATATACATACGTAAACAACTTGTACAGGTATTTTGGATTGTGTTGTGCACACAGTAAAGCTCCTACACATGCTGGCTGACGCAACCGCTTCAATCAGTTATCGCCTGCATGTGCTATTTCAATGGCGTGCGCATATTACATGGCTGATGATTGATACTTAATTTAGCCGTGAAATAGGTGCTTCTGCTTTCAAAACATTGTGCCAGTTGTTCAAGAAAGTAGCTTAGAATGTTATGATCCACTCGGGTATAGGTTGGGAAGTAAAACTCTTTAAGTCATGTACAGCCATCGCTTTAAGTGGGAGTTAAGATGGCCGCTATTGCGCCAGCCTGTACATTTAGAAACCTTAGTGTTGTACAGGGGAGGGGGTCGTTCCGGGCATGACTGACCTAATTTTTTTTATTCTGGCTCTGCGCATATGATGTCACGAGAATAACAAATGCGCGCATTTTGTTCTCGGGCTCTCTGAAAAGACCGATGATGTCTTTGGACGTCACTGAGGACGGTGTGCACAGCACAACTAAAATTTCTGAGCAGGTTATTTACGTCTGGATATTGCCAATTCAAAATTAACAAGCAATTTTTAATTGTAATGATGGGAAAACTTATTGTGTTTTGGCAACAACTCTCCTGCTTCGTGGCTTCACGAAAGACGAAATGCTACTTTCGTTAGCGTCAGGCTGGCAACTTTTTGATTGGTTGCCAGGCTCATTATATGAAATAACCTTGGTGCTGTACACACAGGACCTAATGACGTCCAAAGAGATTTAGTGACGTCAGTGGGGAAGAACGACAGTCGCAGTTAACATGTTCAGTTCCTTCTGAGAGCTCATAAATAAAATATGCGCGGTTTCTCTTCCACTGACATTATATGCGCAGATCCAGGTAAAAAAATGAAGTCATCCATGCCCGGGACGAGATCCTAACGAAGCAGAATAGCAGCAGAAATAAGCGTTATTCTAAATCATGGAGTTAGAGAGTACGCAAAACTCCGAGGGAAGTAAATCTCCTATGGACGAAATGCTTGAAAATACCATAAAGCTTTGAGAATTATATCTAGGTGACTCTAATATTAGTAAAGCGACCTTTGTTTCCATTTGACACGATAGCGAGGCATAGTATTGAGTAAATGCATTTTCAATTATTCTTAAATTAAGATTTTCTAATTATCGGTATAATTAATCAGTATTTTTTCTTAGTTGTAGGTCAGAAATTAGAACAAAATTAGAACAAAATCAGAAAATTAGATAAAAATAAACTGAAAGGTAAAATAATTTTGAATGCGTAGGAATATTCTTTATTGTTTCAATTCTAATTGGCATTAAGGTACTAATTTATTTCTACAAAATTGACAGTTTAAATAAATATTTTAAGCCTTTCACCATAGGAATACCTACAATGCAAAGACACGTATCTTACCGCAGCTCCACTTGAATTATTGTCTCAAATGATATTGGCATTTTCTCAGTATTGAGTTTGAACTCCTTACCTTTACCTCCATGCTTTAAAATCTTTGCCATCAATAGACTTGGGCAGTCACGTGCTTTTCGTCGGAATAAAAGACTAGAAGTTTAGCATATAACTTAAAACTAAATGAAGATAGAATTAGCATAAAATATTAGTAGGATCCTCACAACTGAATATATAAAAATAGTTATATTTAAAATGGCGAGTATTGGAAATACCATTTTGTCTAGCACTACAGAATAGCGGGAGTGAGACTTATAAATATCTGAAATTAGAAAGCATTGCGGCTTTTATTAGAATTCTTTTAACTCTTTGCAGAAGTTTCACGTAGTAAAATTTTGTATCGGTATTTCATTAGAGCGAAAATATTTATGCACCCAACACACACTTCATCTTCTTTCTGCTGCTTTGCTTGAATGAATTTATCTTCTGGGGGGAAAATAGTGCATATTTTTGTAAGCAAATTTCTCTATTGGAATCAGGGTTTTATTTTTGTTCTATTGAAATAGTTCTTGTGGAAAAATGTGCCGAATTTATGTAGTTACAGATTTTATTTACATATACGTGTATTGCGTATTTATATTTATTGTTAATATACTGTTGGCAGAAACTATTTGGAATTTATTATGCATTTTACATTGCAAATATGCCGATCGGGTGATCGAGCGGTCAGGGGCATGCGTTTCCGTCTGATCGCTGGATTGCCGGGTTGTGGGTTCGAATCCCGCCAGCGGGCATGGATGTTGTGTTGTCGAGGCGAAATTAGACTTCTGCCCTTGGGGAGCCTCAATGAAAGTGAAGCTGTATATTCTCTCCCCTTCCCAATGGGACCAGGGGTCTAGTGGACGTGGTGCATAGGCGTTCCTTCACCACGGAGGATTAGTAACAACAACAACAACAACAACAACATTGCAAATATATGACTGGAACGGTATCAGTGTTTAATTCAATTCACTCAGTATTTATTTACTTAGTGTTTAATTTAATCCACTTAGTATGTATTTACTTAGTGTTTAATTTAATCCACTTAGTTTAAGTTAATCCACAGGGTAAAGTATGAGGAAAGAATTGGAATTTTGTCGAAAATAGTAACTCGTGTTTTCGACGGATCTACATATTTCGAGCACTCCAGAACCTGAAAAAACTATTTTTAGTGTGACGTCTGTATGTGTGTCTATGTGTCTGTCTGTTTGTGTGTCTGTCTGTCTGTCTGTACAATGTATGTACCAACTTTAGCTGAAAAAGTAATTGACCGAATTTCACAAAATTTGGTAGATGTGCCGCTTGTGGGAGACCCTGGTACTGATTAGAATTTGGTACGATTCTGAAAAATTAACCTCCCTTTTCTTGCGAAATGGCCTGCAAATATCATATGTATCCACATTTGCTGAAATAGTAATCGATCGCATTTCGCAAAATTTGGTAGGTAAGTCACTTGTGGGTTACCCTGGGGCTGATTAGATTTGGGTACAATCCGAAAAAGAAATAATGTGCTTTTTTTGCGAAATGGTTGGCAAAACTCGTCAAAATATAAAGGGAAATACTACGTAGGAGACTATGTAAGACTACGTAAAGACTACATAAAAGGCTACGTAACTGTACCAATTACATGATTACTTTATGAATAATTCTTGACTACAAAAGGAATAAAGCCAACCCACCCCATAGCTCTAGGATGAACCGTTAGTATTTTCACATTTTTCAAACCGCTTCTGAAAATACGTTCAGTCGCGAAATGAAAACGAAAAGTGAATTAAAATTACGAATTGAGTGAGATTTCAAATAATTATTTATGTTATGTTGTGCAATTACATTCAATTTAATCAATTGTGAAAGAAAGGAGATGATTTTATGTATGTAGTGAAAGTCATGTGCTGTCCACATCAGATTTTTAAATAGAAATTCTGTCACGAAACAATATTTTTTTATGCGGAATATCCTATTAATACTATAAGCACCTTGATTTATCTGTCGGCTTATCTATCCATCTCTGGGCAACGCTGCTACAAAATGTTGTCAAATGTGTTTTAATCACGGATAAATATTTCAATTTAGATACTAACCATGACTATTAGCATTTTCATAACCCTCCACGTGAACACTAAATTCTTTCGATCACCCATTTACTTTCCACGTTCACTGCTGTTTGAATTCAATGTTCATATTAAAAACCGGAGCGTTCTAGTTAGCTAATTAAATTTTTGATTGAACGCGGTTCGTTTTTTTTTCTATTTTTTCTTATTTTTCCCTTTGAGTGGTGTCAGCAGATTTCAATTTATATTTAAGAAGGTTAAACAACAACAAAAGAACAAACAAACAGTTTTTGACATTCAAAACAAATGTTATTCCACAAACGTGTTTGCCAATAGAAAATGAAGAGGATAGAAAAGGAAAGAAATGCCGGTTAAACGGAAAAAGAGTGAGAAGAAAATGACGAGCACATCAAAGTCAAGAATATTTGGAAAAAATTCGAAAAGAAAAGGCCAAAGCATATCGGTTGCAAATTGAGCAGAAAACTCACTCTAAAGCGATCTCAAATTTATCGCCAAATTTATAAAAATGACACCAAATTGGAGGTAATGATTTGCAAATTTTGAATTCCGTCTTATGACGGGCATACCTTCTAGTTAAATATAAGCTCTTCGAATTCATATAATCGATTTACAGTAGTTTGTATTTTATTGCATACATATAAACTGGTATAAAAGTAATAGAAAACAATCTTATGTGGGCAGCACATGTTAATTACTTGAAATTTCATTGAATTTGTAGTTCTGTTTATTTAATGTTTCCAATCATTTGAGGATTGGACGTATTTTCAAATAGCGACGTGAAAAAAAATGCGAAAAATTAAATTAAATATATCGAGAACGGTTAGTGCCAGTGTTATGAGGTTGATATCATTCTTTCTGTTGTCAAAAATTACGTAAAAACAAGCATGTAATCCGTACATTTGAGCATATGTGATCCTTTATTTAAGATTTTGACTATTTTTGTAAGCTATTGCGCAAAAAAAAAAGGCAGGTTCTTTTTCTCAGAGTCGTACCAAAATCTAATTAGCACCAAGGAAACCCGCGAGAGACTATCTCCAAATTTTGTGAAATTTGTGTCCATTAATTTTTCAGCTGGAATGAATACATACTTTGCATAGTCAAATACATAGACTTCGCTTTAAAAATTGCTTTTCGGAGTCTTGAGTGCTTAAAATGAGCCGAAAACTTTAGTTGCTATTTTCGACACGATTCCAATACATTCCCTATACATTACCATGCATTGTAAGGAAAGTGATAACTGAAGAACGTGAAGTTTCATTTTTCATGTATTATTTTAGCGAAGACTGTACAAAAACTACTGATGTGGGCAGCACATGACTTTCACTGTAGACTCATATTCACGTTCTTTTTATTTATTCAATAATTCAATATATTGAGTTTAACTGCACAAAATAACACCCATCTTTATTTAAAATTACACAGAGTTTGCATTTTCAATTCAATTTTTGTTCTCATTGCGTAACTGGGCATATTTTCAAAGGTGGCTTGGCGAAAATGCGAAAAAACTAAAATAACTCGAGAATGAAAAGATCTAGCGCAATGGGGTTGGTCTTATTCTTTTCATCGTTAAAAATTGCGCATAAAATAAACATTCAATTGATATATTTGAGCATACGTAGTTTTGCATTTTTGATATTGACGATTTTTGCGGGCCATTTTGCAAAACATGGCAGGTTATTTTTTTCCGAATCGTACCAAAATCCAATCAGCACCAGGGTAACCCACAAATGATTTATCTACCAAATTTTGTAAAATTTGATCTCTTAGTTTTTCAGCTAGAGTGGATATAGGCAATTTTTGCGGGCCATTTCGCAAAAAAGGCGGTTTCTTTTATCCCGAATCGTACCAAAAACTTATCAAAACCAGTTTCACACGCAAGTGACTTACCTACCAAATTTTATGAAATTTGGTCTATTAGATTTTTAGTTCTAAAATGCACACTTCATTTAAGTTATCAGTCAACAGTGCGTAGCTTTTTTAGAGGTTTTGATTTTTTGACGATTTTTTTAAATTTTCACACGAAAATTTAGGGGGGTTCTGAACATTCGATTACGTATAAAAACAATAGGCTTCCAGTGCTCACGGATTGTAATTTTTGTGTCAAATTTCGTTCGAATTCGTTCGTGGATCCATTCGTTCGTCAGTTATCGTCTTCACAGACTCACTGACACACACACACACACACACACACACACACACAGACATCACTTCAAAAATGTTCGATTCGTGATCAGGGATGCTTGAAACGTGTTTTTCCGTCGAAAACTTGAATTCGAATTTTCGACCCCGTCACAATACTTTCCGTATACATTATGTATATATATAAGGAAAGTAAAAATAAATTCAGGTATAAGAAAATCAAATTGAACCATACTTCAGTTAATTATTATAGCTTACTGCACTAGTTTAAAAAACACTCATAGACATAAGCTGAATTATGTCAGCAAACGATATTCTGTAAGACGAAGAATTTTAGCAATGAAGTGAATGATTACGATTTGGAATTCATTCATGTTATAAAGTGAATATTTAATTATCGAATATTTCACCAAACTGTATCGCTACTGCATGCAGCAATGGTAACTGAAATATCCCAGATCCCTAGTTTTGACGCGATCTAAATATAACATGTTTTGCTTGAGAGCTGCAATTATATGCAATTAGAAACTGATTCTTTTATCGGAACACATACTTGTTTGCTGTACAAAAAGAGCAGCAGCGGCAATTTTCGGAAATCAACGTATATTTTGTTTGAGTAAGAATGTACACACAGCAGAATTTATGCTTTTCGCGCTTTATTTACATTTTCTTCTGCTAAAGAAGGAATATTTTGGAATCCCATTTTTTGGAATCGTCTGAAGTTTTTCTCTTACTTATAAATAGTCCAGTGACTCTTAACTGTTCTGCCCTAAATGGAGCGGAAGTGTGCCTCAAAGAAATATTTGCATGATTAGTAGATGTACAGGGAATATACAGCAGTGTACAAAATTATCTTTGCGTGCATAAAGAGATTGACTTCTCAGCAACAATTCAATATAATATAGTTCAATATGATTAACTCGACTTTCTCATACAAGAATCCATTTTTTAGTAACATTTTTTATTTCAAATTTTACAAGAAAAATTTTGAAAACTCTGTATTGTGGGCCAAATGCTTACAATTATAGCGTGTTATTATTCACTTTAAAAGCCTTGACAAAATCATTGAACTCATACGATGCTTGACAATGCACCCCCCTCTCCCCACGGGGGGAACTTTCTCCTGAAGGGGGGGATTAATGACGTCACGAATAAAAAATTGTATTGCGGCTATTTTTCGCAACAGTAACTGAAATTAAAAAGTCCCGCGATCACTGTTCCATAAATACCCTTTTATGCATGATTATACCAAATTTTATCCTATGCTGCCATGTTAAAAAATATAAAATTTCGAAGTTTTCTCTCGAATTTAAAAATGTCCCATCTAATTCCAGATTTTTAGATAACAAACCCGGATATAAAGTTTCGTGAAAATCCATTGATATTTGTGGCCGCTACCGTGTGCACAAGAAATTGACCACGGATATATATATACATACAGACTGATTGACAGATAGATAGACGGGCATCACTCCAAAAATAGTCAAAGCGTCTACAGGAGGTCTTAAAATACATGTAGCGAGAAAGCGTAATTACCAACTTGGCAGTACCGGGGTTTGATCCGGGGGCCAAAATATGTAAGCCAACGTTTCAAAGCCAGTATCATAGCGTTGAGCTAAAGACGTCTCGAGCTCAAGGCATTTAATACTGCCTTATTGCCTTATGAGCGTTCACTACATATATATTGGCATCAAAATCTCGAATTCGAAAATTTTCGGGAAAACAGTACTTTCTCTATACTGTATTTTAGTATGGGAAAGTAAAAATCGAATATGAGTGCATTGGATACAAAACTCTTTAAAATATGCCACTTCCATCAATGTCTGCCCAGCTTTTAAACGGCCGACAGCTCGCCACTTAAAAGATTCTTTCCGAATGATACTTCGGAGCCAAAAAAACCGTTTTGATTCGATAAACACCGACATCAAATTCTAAATTGCAGAAGATCACACAGAAAAAAAAATTTCGTGCCTCTTGCGTCGCTTGTTTTTACTTTCTCATATAATACAGGAATTTAGTATAGTATAAAGTAATGTTTTCACAAAAATTTTCGATTTCGAGATTTTGAAGCCAGTAAGGTTTTAGGACCTCCTGAACACGTTTCGATTATTTTTAGAGTTATGTCTGTCTGTGGTCGATTTCTTGTGAGCACGATAGCTGCCATAATAATTAATGGATTAATGGATTAATGAATTAATAGATTGGCTGGTTAATGGATTTTCACGAAACTTTAAATCCGGCTTTGTTATAAAAAAATCTAGAACAAGATAGAATTTTTTGAAACGCGAGCGAAAACGCGTCGAAATTTTATATATTTTTAACCTGGCAGTATAGGATACACTTTTACATAATTATGGCATAATTATGACATAATTATTAAAGGGGTTATTTATTGCTTAATGATCACAAAAGTTAACAATTTCAATCATTATAGTGAAAAATGGCTGAGTTATAATTTTTGTGTCCATGATGTTTTTAGCCCCTTCTAGAGGGTGGGAAGTTACCCCGGAGAGGTTACAATATTAAACTTAGTATCAATTGAAATATTTTTTACGTCCCTTAAAATGAGGAGCAACATGCTATAATTGTAATAATTTAGAACAACTACCTGTATATAGATTTTTTAATGCAAAATTTGAAAAAAAAAACCTGTAGCTAGTTAAAATTGAATTCTAGTATGAGATATTGGAGTTGACTCACACTTTAGCTAATTATGTAAAGACAATTTTGGGCACCACTATGAATTTAACAATACCTGCATTAAATATACAGGGCGATTAAAAAAAGATGGGCCAAATTTTACGAGATGGTAGTATATACCAAACCAAGAGATCTCGGTAGCCCAGTGGTTAGCGCGCGGGAATTGCACTCGGTAGGCCCGGGTTCGATTCCCTCCGCTGCCAAAACTGCCGCCGCCGTGTTCAAGCGGAGTACAATCAAGTTACACATGTGGGTCTGTAAGTCCTTCCGAGAGGTTGGTGTAGGGGAAGGAGGATGCGGTCCCTGTGAATGCCTCCCCCACTGGGTTCCGGTCTAAATTGGGTGGCTCTTCCCGACCGTCCAAACAGTTACCTTACACCTTTCTGGTAGGTCGGACGGTCTGGGTCTCAACAACAACATCAAACTAAGCATTTTTCGTCATAGTTTACCGGGTCGTAAATGAAACGTAAAGGCTCCAGTGGGCGCTCAATGGTGAAACCGATGAGGTGAGGTGAAAACACAACAATGAATTAGAATGACTTAGAAACAAAAATGACTTAGATGTATAAAATGACATTTAATAAATAATAATTACAGTAATGGCTCAAAAGAGCGACCGCCAACCTGGATGCATGTCTCCCAGCGGCGATGGAGGGATTGGCGAACCTTCTGTCGAACAGATCAGGCATGTCGCGCACTTCGACAGCAGCGGCTGAAATTCTGGCGACGAGTTTCTCTTCAGATTCAAGGGGAGTGTCATAGACGACACTCTTGAGATATCCCCACAAAAAGAAGATCCATAGATGAAATGATTATTGACTTTTTCCTTGTAAATTCCTTCATCGTCTCAAATGTTGGAGCTGCGCATAACTGTTGCAAACTGATAATGGTTACATTCGGTGTTACGAAAATTTGTATAAGGGTTCTTCTTCTTTCCCAGATGAAATTTGCAAACGTGGTTTTCTTCTTCAACCAGAAAATAACAACCAGAATGACGCTTTTAAGTTTGCGGAGCGGCCGCTTCCCAAAGAGTAAGAGCCATGTAACGCCTTTGCGTTTAATTTCCGACCCGGTAAACTATGATGAAAAATGCTTGGTTTGGTGTATACTACCACTCCGTAAAGTTTGGCCAATCTTTTTTGACTCACCCTGTATACAGAGGTTGCAGAAAAGTCCTTAGCACTAAACTTTATTAGTAAAGATGCATGAGTGTATACGTTAGGACTATTTAGATTAAAGTGATCATGTTCGATGGAATCAAAGGTATTGCAGCGCTCTTAGCGGGTAATTTAAAATGTTAGGATTATGAACTCTGAAACAAAGCGAGATAGACGAATAGGTCAATTCTAAAAAATTGTAGAGCATGGTCTTATGAGTAGAAATCGACAATAAAACTGATATGATACACGTTTATTTCACACAATATAGTTGTTGGCGAATTTCTGTCATTTACAGGGACACTATAAAAAGCAACACATAAATACACAAGAATCGAATGCTCAGTCTTTAAAAATGCTCTGCGTCAACAACAATCTATATTTGAGTCCGAAAAAGAATATTACCACCACGTGCTTTGACAAGCATTACAGGTATGACTTTTTGATAGGTATTTATGGTCTTCTACTTATATATGCGTTCCTGATGTCGATTCTTACTATTCGCCACTCGACGATGGCCATCACGTTGGACTGCTGAGTACTGGGACGAAATTGCAAGTTTTTTTTATCTTCGAAGTGGACTTTGTAAGCTATGGTAACGATACTGGCGGGAAATAAAATCCCAGCACCAAGAAGAAATTTGTTTAGAGGAATTAAATTTAGGCAAAGCAATTGTATAGGTAACATATTTATTTGATTAAAGTTTCAAGGTCACAGGTCAAAGTATGCGCGAGAAGAGCCATTTCAAATGTGAAATGGTGGTACAGCAATAACCGCTGTAGTCGCCACGATTTTGAATGCAAGCATGCAAACGTGCATGCATTTTGTCGTACAGGGGCCGTATTTAATTTTGTGGTATGGAGTTCCATGCCTGTTGCACTTGGTCAGTCAAACCAGCAACAGTTAATGCTGGTTGTGGATGACGCTGGATTTGTCTTCCAATAATGTCCCATACGTGCTCGATAGGAGAAAGATCTGGTGATCTCGCAGGCCAAGGCAACATGTCGACACTCTGTATAGCACGTTGGGTGACAGAAGCGGTATGAGGATGAGCGTTATCCTGTTGGAAATCACCCTCTTGAATACTGCTCATGAATGGCAGCACAACCGGTTCAATCATCAGTCTGATGTACAAATTTGCTGTCAAGGTGCTTGGGATAACGACGAGAGTGCTCCTGCTGTCATAGAAAATGGCTCCCCAGACCATAACTCCTGATGTAGGTCCAGTGGGTCTACGCCGCAGACAGATTAGTTCCAAGCGCTCACCTGGCCTCCTTCTTACCAACGTACGACCATCACTGGCACCAAGACAGAAACGGCTCTCATCTGAGAATACAACAGATTTCCACTCCGCCCTCCAATGAGCTCTAGCTTGACACCACTGACGGCGCAGATGGCAGTGATTCGGAGTTAGTGGAATGAACGCTACAGGCCGTCTGGCTCGGAGCTATCAATAGATGTTTCACAGTTCGTTGTGTCACTTTGGGGCCAACAGAAGCTCTAATTGCTGCTGCAGATGCAGTACGATCCGCCACAGCCATGCAACGAATACGACGGTCTTCCCTCTCAGTACTGGCCCGTGTGCAGCCGGATCCCGATCTTCTTGAGACAGTGCCTTCCCGTGACCACTGTTGCCAACAATCATGCACAGAAGATACATCCCTACCAAGTCTGTCTGCAATATTGCGGAAAGAAAATCCACCTTCTCCTAGCCCTATTATACGGCCTCGATTAAACTCATTAAGCTGCTGATACTGCCTTCTTCGTCTCCATAAAGGCGTTCTTGACTCAAACCCAGTTCACAACGTCCAATCCGGAAGATAGATAATGCTCAAGAAGTTTACATCGCGCATTAAACGTGATATGCATGATCGTAGTAGCGCTACTAGCGCCACTCTTATTTGTCTAGCGCGAAATTTGAATAGGCGCCATCTTTCATATGTGCGAAAACGCGCCTCCCAAATTTCGTTTATCTAGAACAACTCCTTCTTGGTGTTGGGATTTTATTTTCCGCCAGTGTATTTCAACGTGCAAATTTTGGTTGAAAAATACATTTTTTCCCTTCTCAGAAAGGCATGTAAACTGAAAATTTAACCCTTCCAGCGACTTATGTTGTCTTTTCTTTCTAATCCGTACTGTCACCTGGGTCACGCCGAATCTCTTCCAGAAGTAATTTACGATAGATGTGTCCCAAGCAATTGACTGGGAATAATAGTTGCTCTTCTCATACAGAAAAAGAGGGAGACCGAAACCGTAAGGTGAGAATTAATTTAAACTTTTACCCACCGAAGAATTGCACATAATCGCATTTTAAACGTGCTTATGACGCAAAATACTTGTATGTTATTCTAAAGAATTTTAAGCCACACATTCCTCGTTCCAAGTTACTTTTGAAACGATCTTCATTTGCGCTCTAAGCATCCTCCTAGATTTTAATAGTAGGACAATAAAGAGTCATAAAATATCCTATACAATAAAGAGCCGTATTCTTGTACATTTGTATATTATATCTTAACCGTGCCTAAGGATTTTGATGAAATGAGGTAAATCTATCGTCATCTGCTGCGAGAAAGTGATTTAGGTGTATACCGACTTTGGGAAAAGTCATTTACACCCTCTTTAGCGGATAATGAGTAGTCAGTAATATTTATGGGTTTAGTCATTGCTGTAAGATAGTCAAAAAAGAGTCTAATATGCAGCTTCACCTCATTTATGTAAGATAAAAGGAGTTAGTTAATGTTGTAAGATAGTTAAAAAATAGTTCAATATTCAGCTTTGCCATATTTATATGGGATCCACGTAGATCGAGATGAACAATTATGAAATTATTAGATGCGCGCTAAAGAGCAGTTGTGATGCAACTTAATCTGTTTGGGGCGTGATAGCCCAGTGGTTAGCGCGCGGGAATTGCACTCGGTATGCCCGGGTTCAATTTCCGCCACTGCCAAAACTGTTTACGCGTAGTACGATCAAGTTAAACATGTGGATCCGTAAGTCCTTCTGAGAGGTTGGTGGTAGGGTAAGGAGGGTACGATCCCTGTGGATGCCTCCCCTACTGGGCTCCGGTCTAAATTGGGTGGCACTTCTCGGCCGTCCAAACAGATACCTCATACCTTTCTGGTAGGTCGGACGGTCTGGGTCGAAGAAGAAGAACTCAATCTGTTTAGCGAATCAGTTGCTAGCGAATGGGATATTTATATATTGACAGTTGAAAAGAAGACTCATACCGGGGCTCTTGATAATGCCGAATTATGTGATGTATATGTTTTGAGTTAAAGCGATGTATTTTTGTAAATAGTTGTAAAATTTTATCTTTAAAACGGTCATAAAGAGGCCTCGTGGACGTCGTAAGAAATGTCGAAGTTTCAACTTTTCAAAGGAGAGCACAACACCGCTGGAACAAGATCGATCGGGTACCCGTCTCGAAGACCTTCATTTGGGTGAAGAAGATAAACCTACAACGTTCATAAGACCAATCCGAGTAGCTAAGGCGAGAGGCGTCGTGTAGAAGATATGCGACAACGTGTAATTTAACGACTAGTCGGCAAAATCAATGAACGACGTCAATAGCACTTTCAAGAACAACGATGTCAAACGCACGTCATCCCGATTAGTCATATATATTTTTCTTAACTAGTCTTCGATCTCAAGTTGAACCTTATCCTTAGCAATCACATATTGCGACTTAGCAATCACATATCGCGAATGACTCTCCTACCCCTATTGGTCACCGATCAAGGAACATATAATCCTTTCCCCTCTTCTCTTCGTCGTATTTATTACTTTCCTTATATACATAACGTATAAGGAAAGTATTGTGACGGGGTCGAAAATTCGAATTCGAGTTTTCGACGGGAGAGCACGTTTCAAGCATCCCTGATCACGAATCAAACATTTTTGAAGTGATGTCTGTCTGTGTGTGTGTGTGTGTGTGTGTGTCAGTGAGTCTGTGGAGACGATAACTGACGAACAAATGGACCGATTTGAACGAAATTTGGTACAAAAATCCCAACCCGTAAACACTGGAAGCCTATTGTTTTTATACGCAATCGAATGTTCAGAACCCCCCTAAATTTTCGAGTGAAATTTTGAAAAAAACATTAAAAAATCAAAACCGCTAATAAAGTTACGCAAATAGACATTTCTTATGTAATTTTTTATTAGAAAATGATTGACATAAATTTTAGAACGCTAACATGAACCGTTCTCGAAATATTCCACATTTTTAAAAAAATTATCAAAAAGTTATGTAAAATAAAAAAAATATTTCCTATTGAGAAACATGTTCACTTTTCATATGTAATATCATGCAATAATTTGGGTGACATCATTCTTGTGGATCTAGCTCGTTCCATTCATGAAATAAGATATTTTGAGTAATACTTTTTTATTTGACAGTAGTCATTTATCTGCTGTAAGAATAACTTATTTCTCCTTCCATAACGCTTGGCGAGATTTCGGCGACGAATTTGGCTGAATGTCGCCAACTTGGCGACATTTTTAATTGTTGCCAAATTAACAAAAATCTCGCTAAATTGATGAAAATGACGCTAAATCAATGAAAATGACGACTAATTGAAGAAAATTCAATATCTTGGAAAGAATATAAGTATGTACTATAAGAATAACCTTTTTTTTAAACTGTAAAAGTAGTAAATTCATTGCATTATATAAGGATAGTCATGTGTTGTCCACATCAGATTTTTTTAATTTTACGGCATTACTCAAAAAATTGTATTTAGACTCTAATAGGCGCTGCATGAGAAATTTTCTAATGCAGTGATGAAGCCTTGTTATTCTAAATTGTCTCTACTTTCAAAAATTTCTTTTACTATCCCATCTAATTTCCGCAGGAGGTAAAAAGGTGGGATTTTTCCAGCCCAGGGACTCCAAAAACTGAATTTCTTAATCCTTGATGTCAAACGTCATAGCGGGTCGCAACCGAAACCACCGAATATAACGCCCTGAAACTCGAATATGAAGAACACAAAATACACAAAAGAATAAAACGTTGATTCAAATTTTATGATGTAATGCAAGAAACAACAACAAACGAGCAAAAAATAAACTAAAAAACCATCCCTGATGATTTATCTTTGTTTCGATGTTGATTCATTATTTGTCTCTGTTTCGTCTTACATTAATTATTAATCTTGATGATTTTGACTTTAAAATATTTTATCACAATCTTTGGAAAAAGATTGTGACATTTATATTACAATTTTACAGTCTTTGGAAATAACATAAAAAATCTGATGTGGGCAACACATGACTTTCCTTATATAATGTAATGAATTTACTACTGTTACAGTAAAAAAAATAGGTTTTTCTTATAGTGGATAATAATATTCTTTCCAAGATATTGAATTTTCGACAATTAGTGGTCATTTTCATTGATTTAGCGTCATTTTTATCCATTTGGCGAGATTTTCGCTAATTTGGCAGCATTTCAAAAAGTCGCCAAGTTGGCGACATTCCGCCAATTTTGTCGCCAAAATCTCGCCAAGCGTTATGGACGAAAAAATAAGTTATTCTTACAGCAGATAAATGATTATTGGCGTTCAAATACAAAAGTATTACTCAAAGTATCTTTTTTCATGAATGGAACAAGCTAGATCTACGAGAATGATGTCACCCAATTTATCGCATGGTATTACATATGAAAAGTGAACATGTTTCTCAACAAGATTTTTTTTCAATTTTATATGACTTTTTGATATTTTTTTTGAAAAATGTGCAATATCTCGAGAACGGTTCATGTTAGCGTTCTAAAATTTATGTCAATCGTTTTCTAATAAAAAATTACATAAGAAATGTCTATTTGCGTAACTTTATTAGTGGTTTTGATTTTTTGACGATTTTTTCTAATTTTCATTCGAAAATTTAGGGGGGTTCTGAACATTCGATTGCGTATAAAAACAATAGGCTTTCAGTGTTTACGGATTGTGATTTTTGTACCAAATTTGGTTCGAATCGGTCCATTCGTTCGTCAGTTATCGTCTCCACAGACCCACTGACACACACACACACACACACACACACACACACACACACACACACATACTTTCACACACACACACACACACACACACACACAGACATCACTTCAAAAATGTTTGATTCGTGATCAGGGATGCTTGAAACGTGCTCTCCCGTCGAAAACTCGAATTCGAATTTTCGACCCCGTCACAATTCTTTCCTTATACATTATGTATATAAGGAAAGTAAAAATTATAAATTTTTTATGTATAGCAAGTTTATCACTCAACCCCTTTATCAAGTGGCGCCCGGTCTTTCAGCTAGTTATATATATATATATATATATATATATATATATATATATATATATATATATATATATATATATATATATATATATATATATATATATATTTTCAAAAAGAAAAGAGGTATGGATGGAAACAATATACCAAAAGATGGCCGGGGGGAGTTGTGACCCCCTCACCCCGGTTAAGCATGCTTTGCGTCGCGACAACACTCCCGGAGAGCCGGTATATTGCAAAAAAGAATACGAATGTATCAAATTGTAAGATGTAAATAGACAACATACACAAACAAATATAAGATATAATTGTCGAGATCCAGCCCTATCGAAATTCATCAACAGTAAATGTTTGAAATATATTTAAAAAGTGTTTGAATAAAGTTTGAAACATGTTCACAAGTATAAATTATCAAAATTACATAGCTTCTACTTAAAGAAGACTTTAAATATTGACACATAATAGAACAATAATAACAAAGTCTATTTCTAAAACCATATACCTGAATGACAATCAATAGCATATTACATGCAGATGTACATCCAATATTGTTTCATACAAGACGATGCAAATCTTCCATAACGTATTATACAATAGACCCTATTCAAGAGGTCCCGTATCAGTTATCACACGCTTTACCTGTGACAATCCAGTATGTATATTGCCATCAGTTTTATTTAAATATAAACGGTAACTATCGGTTACAGTTATTTTATAAAATTTGTAGGTAATGTCACTTAAAATATACTTGGGAAAACCCTGTGAGATGGTGATTTGTAGGAAACGATAATCGCATAAATATCGATCTTCCATTTTACTGTTTATTCTTTGACTACGTATTAATTGTCCCAGTATAATATTTCTAAAAACATTTTTGTGCATACATGAGTTCCAGTTTATGATATAATTGATTTTGAAGTGGAAAATATTTTTGAAAATATTTTAATCCTCTTTTTAGTGCAGCTTTGCGCCTTTTAAGTGTGATTTCAGATGATTTTGTAATGTTGTATTTCACGGTGTTTTCATATTATATATATATATATATATATATATGTATATATATATAAGCTAAATAAACAAGAAAGATCAATCATGCATAAAGCATTGATTATGAAATACTTTCCAACTGCAATGCAATTTTATTTAAACATCTCTAAAATGCGATACATTCAGCGGTAAAATTTTTAAAATTATCACAATACTACATTAATTTATTATATTTGAAAACTTAACACTTCATCGAAAAAAATGAACTTTATTCAAATGACGTCATTGAAATATAAACTACCTGGTTTAAACATCCCTTAAATGCGATATATTCAGCGGTAATATGTTTAAAATTATCTCAATACTACAATAATTTATTATATATGAAAACTTAAAACTTTATCGAAAAAAAAGGGCTTTATTCAAATGAAGCCATTGAAATATGAATCGCCTGGCTCTATGTGAAAGAGCTGTAAATATTTCATTCATGCACTTTTATTCCATTCCTTTCATTCATCACAATACTACAATAATTTATTTTATTTAAAAACTTAAAATCCTAGACGTACAAGTAATTTAATTATATTCTTAAAACTTCATCAAAAAATTGTCTGCTTTACTATGTAAAATTAATGAATGTTTCATTCATATCAGTTATATTGCAGACTCCAGAGCTAAATAATTTTGCGTTAAAGAAATGCCGCAATTCTTATAAAACTCATCCTACATCTTTATTTACTTACATTATCCATAAGTAAAAATTAGTCTTTGTTGTAGAAATAATCAAAGTTTGATGATCATTTAAACTGAATTATATTGTATTTGAGTTGTTTCAGAATGCAGATGCACAGAATTTAAGCAACAATAAAGCGGTTTTAGGACGGATACAACACTAAATATAAATTAAAAAGAACTTTAAAAATCCGATTTGGACACAAGATGGATGGCAGTGATCATTTAAACTCAAATATATTGTAATTGCGTTGTTTTAAAATATAGATGAGCAGATATTAAGTAAAAATAAAGCGGTTTTACGACGGATACAACGCTAAATATAAATTAAAAAGAAATTTAAAAATCACACTTTGTGACATAAAGGGCGCTGTAAACCAGTGGTTAACGAGCGGGAATTGCACTCGATAGGCCCGGGTTCGATTCCCGCCATTGACAAAACTGCCGCCGTGTTCACGCGGAGTACGATCACGTTGAACATGTGGATCCGCAAGTCCTTCCGAGAGGTTGGTGGTAGGGGAAGGAGGGTACGGGCTCTGTGGATATCTCCCCCACTGGGTTTCGGTCAAAATTGGGTGGCTCTTCCCGTCCGTCCAAACAGCTACCTTACATCTTTCTGGTAGGTCGGACGGTCTGGGTCTCAACAACAACATTGTGACATAAGATGGATGCCATATTTTATTTTGAAGTGGGTCACGTGATCTCTTTATAATATGGATGTAATTATTATTTCAATTTTTACCGAATACATTTTGCTGAAATTTTTTTCATATTTTTTGGGATAATTTGAATATTTCCTAAAACTTTCGAAGGAATTTGCGAATTATAAATTCGCTTAAAAAATGTTTGAAAAATTAGGTCGCACAGGGTTCAATGTATTTCATTTTTTCAACCCGGGTTCAGTCTTAAACTAATTGGGTGTTATTATTCACTTTTATTCCCATAGGTCCCACAGACCGTCTAAATAACATACTGAAATTTAATTTTGATAAAGTCATTTTTACGGCAGTTATCGTGCGAACGGACAGACAGACAGGTAAATCTCACAAGGCGAGGCGACCGTAATGTTTACGCCCATTAACCGCCAAGGAGCAAACAGGTAAATCTATCCTCCGGCAAAGCCGCAGCCGGGGGACACGTTCTCGGCGGAATCATTCACCGGGTAGGGTCCGAAGAACACCCGCCAAGCCAGACCCCAGTCACCGGCCAGACCTTTGCTCAGGCTATGAATAGGCACAGTCCAGTGATCACAGCCACCCGGAAGAGTCAGGGCCTGATTGCCTCACCGAATTGATGGACGGTTCCTCGACAACCAGGTAATCCGATTTATTTGCCCCCCAGGTTGGAGGATCAGAGGTACAGAGCTAAGATCCGTTCACCACTCAAAGAGTGGGCCGCCCCGGGGAGCGAATCAGACAGACAGACAGACAGAATGAACAAAGTCATAAAAACTTTTCAACTGTGTTGTAAAGTGTTAAAAATCGAGAACGCTTAGAAAGTTATGTGCTAGTACTACGATCCCTTCCTATTTGAGCAATTCACGCCATTAAGTTTAGTTAAACCCCTTTTTAATATTTTGGAAATACACAATTGTATTGACATTCCCAACAATACGTAAACAAAACATTAGGCATCTAAATTTAGATTGGATGATAGCATTTCTTCCTTCATTTGAGAGAAAAGAAATTTGAACCACAACTTTAAGTGCACTGCTTGCTAGCTTAACATGACGTATTCAGATTACTTCAGAATGAACTTTTTAGATGTTCTCCCTCCGGCAGAAAAGTCATTTGCATTCTTTTTTTTCAATCACCTTCTACAGGAGTACTTCTCTTGATTAAACGGCGCAAGTGCTGCCCCTGCAGAGTCATCAAGAGCTTGGCATCTAGAACAGTGCAGAATGAAATGGCACTTTTATTGCATTTTGTTGTATGCTAGGTGGGAAAGAATTGAATAACACTATCTTATAAAAAATTAGAATAATCATTTCCTTGCCAGTTTTTTCGCACTATTCATGGAAAAGAATGTTATGACATATAATGGAATATAAGGTTCTGTGAGAAGTGTTATTATATTATTGCCATCTGTACTATTAAAAGCCGTCAAGGTATCTATACTGGGTGATTTCTAAAGTTCTAAATCTGTTAAATATCTTTGGAACAAATACAGTTACAGCTATGGAAGTTAGATATTGGTATAGTAAACTAACCATGCCCTATCAGATGAGAATGACTGCAGCGCCCCCTAGTGGCGAAATGTGAAACTTATCACTCCTGTCTTGGAAACTATGAGAGATAGTGGAAAAAATTAAATTAGAAACTTTTA
This sequence comes from Amaurobius ferox, assembly GCA_951213105.1. Classification (NCBI taxonomy): domain Eukaryota; kingdom Metazoa; phylum Arthropoda; class Arachnida; order Araneae; family Amaurobiidae; genus Amaurobius; species Amaurobius ferox. Next base: position 67,734,851 of record OX578146.1, read on the forward strand.
GAACATCTACGAATTAGTTGGAAATGATATATGGCATAAAAGAATGAATGGTGTAATTAGAGAAAGTGCTCGCAAAGCGAGCTCAGCGAGCATTAGCGAGTAGGAGGCGAAGCCTACCGATTCGCGAAGTGAGTTACGGGGCTTGGCGAACGTAGCGAGCAGGGGGCGGAACCCCCTAGTGGTGTAATAGAATGGTGTTATTTGGAAGGCTATAAACGTAAGGGAAACATAAGTTTCATGATACTCAGTCATGAAGAAAATTGAGTACATTGTTAATATTTAATGCAACTACGGTACTTACATAGATTTTCATCAGATGTAAATATTTCTCTGTAGCATGGCACTTGTTTGTTAAATTTTTGCTGCGACAATGATAATAATTAGATTTTGAAAAGTTAGCGTTTACAGCCTTCTAATTACACCATCCTTTTGTATCATATGTCATTTCCTACTAAATAGTAGATGCTCTACAAGTCTCTAATTTTGGCTTTTCCCGTATCTCTCATAGTTTCCAAGATAGAAGTTCTAAGTTCCGAATTTTGCCACTAGGGTCGCAGCTGTCACTCTCATTTAATAACATATAATTATTTTACGATTCCGATATCTAACTTCTGTAGTTGTATCTGTATTTGTTCCAAAGTTATTTAGCTGAATTAGGTCTTTAAGAATCACCCTATATGTATATTCCCATTTTGCTCGTTAATATTTTGAAAGTCGCTGTTTGTTTATTGAATTGGAGTCGATGAACTGCATATTTATACAGCGTATTCAAAATTCTGAAAGTTAATATATCTTTAGAATATTTGCAAACTTTTGACTAAAGTCTGGTTAAAAAGTTCTAAATCTGCGAATACTTAGCTTAGGGAGTATCTGTCTATTATTAAAATTGTAGCTAGTGCTCTTTAAATATGTAAAATCTATTAAAAAATTCAAAATAGTTAATGCATTTTTAATTATTTGTAGAGGAACACTAAAATCGCGTATGTCAGGTCAAGGGGGAAGAAGTCTGTACGATTGTACAGAATTTCTGGAAATTTTGATGGAGAGACTTGATATAGTAAAATGTAGGCTTCCGTCTATACTTCTGTCTGTCTGTCTTTATGAGCTGTTTCCTCACTTTAAACGTGACACAATCTTTATGTGAGCCACCAAACAAACGGGATCCAATCGTTTTTTGACTTTTTAAACTAACGTGACCTTATCGCTTTTAAATTCTATTCTAAATTCAATAAAATGAGCCAATTGTTATTTGTACCTCTATATGTAAATTTATGGAAGCTTTATAAGTAAGGGCAGACTGCAAAAACAAGGGCAGACTGCAAAAACAAGGGCAGAAGACATTCAGAATATGGGCATAGACTAAAGTAACTGCTGGTTTTCGCAAGGCAAATAGTATGTTGCCTATTCAAGGACCCTAAATGAAAGACCTCCCAACATTTCTGCTCCTAATATGGAGATCAGATACGTAGTCTACAGAGAAGCTACTGTTGAATTTTAAAATTGTTATTATCTATAAATAAAATTGTAAGTTACTCTTTTGTACGACTGTTTTTTGTTTCAATACGAGAGAACTTATTTCTTTCCTTTTTGTGAGAATTATTATAAAATTCCAACCAAAAAGACTCCATATTAAAAGTTGAGCCTAAATTGCAAATAAAGTTCCTTTACATTATTCTTTCTATACTGTGAGACCAGAAATAGATCTCACACTTTGATGAGACACACTTTGAGTTTTATGTACATTTATTGTGTCTCAAGCGTCAAACAATACTTCCAGTCTGAATGACACCAGTGTTTACGACACGTGAACTCAAAGGTCAGAAAATCATAAATTTAGGGGTGTCAAGACAGAAGAGGGGTCGAACCCTTAAGAGAATGTGAAGTAACGACATTGGACGGAAAGGTTATCCAATGGAGAAAGTGCTTGTTGTGTCACCCTGAATGCTGCAAATCAGAGAAAAGGGGGAGTGACAGTCCCGGAGCAAAAGAGCCACAACCTGTGAATAAGAACGACAATACTAGTTGGACATTATGACTTGAGAACTAACGACACTTGTGGAATAAGAGTTCGAGATCCTGACAATGAGAACGATGACTTAAAGAATACAGCACGATGACTAGAGATGTAGAGTGTTCCGTAGATGCTCCAAAATAATGGCTAGATCTATCGATTTGTGCAGTGCATTCAGAAGTATGAGATGGAGCCAAACACCCAGAGTTACGGCCGCTACAAGTTACTGAGGATTATGGTCTATGGTCGAAGCCGAAATTGAAGGTATGTGTTCCTCAAATATTTACAGGTCATCAAGACGTTTTAGGCATTTAAATACTGGTCTCACACGGTCTGTCCGTCTGAATAATTAATAATAAGAATAATTGTTGTAATCAAATAATTAGGTATTTTATGTTGTTAATAAATGTTTTATTGTTAAAGTTAAAATGTGGTAATCCATTTAGTACTATATTAATAATAATTCTTTTACAGAACTCGCGTGAAAGGTAAACAATTGGAGGGTTAATAGCGGCACACATGCAATGTACAATTTAATAAGGAGTCCACTATGTACGATTTTACGGTCATGTATAATACGTTTAACGTAACAAAAGTATTTCAAGGCATTTATTATTTTTTTATTATTTTATCAAGACATTTATTATTTTATAGCATTTTTATACTAATTTAATTTAGTTTCCCACACCTGCAAAGAACGGGTATATAGCTCAGTATTTTATAAAATTAAAATATGCCTCACTGCATATTAAGTTATACGAACACCTAATATTTAAACTTTTAAACGCATATTTTAAGCCAACCAAGTAAATTGGAATCGTTTCTAAAATCTTGAAAACGAAAGCAATATAAATATCATCTCGAATGGCATTAAACTCTAAGTCATATGGATTTAGATTTGAAGAACTCATTTCTTTTCTCATTTGCTAGAAATATAATCTTGGCAATCGTAAAGTTATCTCGGAATACGGCATGTGAACATTATTTTGACGCAATTATCTCATTAACACTTTTTATCACCTTTACAAGCATTTCAAGTTAAACGACGAAAAATCATTGCTTCAGTAGAGCCATCAAGCTGGCATCTAGTTCAGCGACGGAAGAAATGGCTCTTTTATTGTATTTTGTTGTGGTAAAAGAGGGCTTTATGTCATCCTCTGATGATATGGACATTGTCCTCACTCGTTTTACGGGAAATTTATGGAATGGAACAGTACTGCTGGAGTAATCGAATAGGAAATGATGTAATCGAATAAGAAATGTTTCGATGAATGTATACATTCTGAGCATCCTATATCAATGTATACATCCAATATAACTTAAAATATTTTCTTACTCTTTTTAAAATAATCTTTTGAGTGTGTTTCATTTTACACGTTGACCTTCTGCAGTTTTGGATGCGGGTTGATTTTTTCTGTTTTATACCTTGAACTATGATCTTTTTTGCGTATCCTTTTATATATGTTAATGTTTTTAAAATAGCACTTTTAGAGATTGATATTAATGATGTATGGTTTCATGCACATTGATATTTTCGATATTTCCTATTCTGAACATTGACTTTTACTTTCCCTACATACATAGTAATGTATAGGGGAAGTATTGTGATGAGGTCGAAAATTCGAATTTGAGTTGGAAGAGCACGTTTCAAGCATCCCTGAACTTGAATCGAACGTTTCCGAGGTGATGTCTGTGTCCATATGAGTGTGTGTATGTATGTGTGTGTATGTATGTATATATGTATGTATGTGTATGTATGTGTGTATTATGTCTATGTATGTGTGTATGAAAATGTGTGTATGTATGGTGTATGAACGTGTGTGTGTATGTGTCTGTTCGTGAGATTTTGGATGCGATATCTCAAGAACGAATAAAGTGTTTCAAATGTAATTTAGTACGATTAGTACGATCCGTAAATACTAGAACCCCATTGATTTTACAGGCAGTCGAATGTTCGGAGGATCCCCTAATTTTCGAATATTTTTGAAAAAATCAGAACATTCAATAATGTTAAATTAATATTCAATTTATACGGAATTTGTTATTCTAAAAAGAACGGCACACACTTTAGAACCCTAGTTTAAAAATTGCACTCGAGATGTTGCATTTTTAACGTTTTACAATAAAGTTGAAAAGTGTTTATGACTTTGTTTATTCTGTCTGTCTGTCAATTTTTAAAAAACTGAAAAGTTTTTGTCCGAGCGATTTTTGCGAGTTCTTTTTGCTGCAAGTTTTTTTTTTGTTTGGCGGTTTGCTTACTTTCAATCGAGATATCTAATAAAATAATAGATATAAACAGTGACAAAATTGTTCAATAGGAAACCCAGGTTCCAGATTGATAATTTGTTTTTACAAAGTTTTTATTGTTATCGAGGAATACTCCTGTCAAGTTTAAGAAGATTGAAAATGTTCCATTTTTAGCACTTTCCAACATAGTTGAAAAGTGTTTATGACTTTGTTCATTCTGTCTGTCTGTCTGTCTGTCTGTCCGTTAGCACGATAACTGCCGTAAAAATGACATAATGAAATTTTAGTATGTTGTTCGGACGGTCTGTAGGACCTATGGGAATATAAATGAATAATATCACCCAATTAGTTTTGGATTGAACCTGGGTTGAAAAAATGAAATACATTGTACCCTATGGGACCTAATTTTTCAAGCATTTTTTAAGCGGATTTAAAATTCACAAATTGCTTCGAAAATTTTAGGTAATATTCAAATTATTCCACAAAATATATAAAAAAAATTTCAGCAAAATATATTCAGTAGTTTTTTAAATAAAAATTAAAATAATAATTACATCTCTTATATGAAGCGATCACATGACCATGATATGAAAAGATCACGTGACCCACTTCAAAATGAAATATGGTATCCATCTTGACTCAAAATCGGGATTTTTATAGTTCTTTTTAATTCATATTGAGTTTTGTATCCGTCCTAAAATTGCTTTATTTTTACTTAAATTCTGTGCATCTATATACTGAAACAACGCAATTGCAATATATTTGAGTTTAAATGATCATCCAAATTTGATTATTTCTAAAACGAAGTCTATTTGTCACTTATGTAAAATGTAAACAGCAAAATATGTAGAATGAGTTGTATAAGAATTGCTGTATTTTTTTAACGCAAAAGTATTTAGGTCATGGAGTCTGTATAGCTGATATGAACGAAATATTCATTGATTTTACTGAGGGAAGGACGATTTTTTTCGATGAAGTTTTAAGCATAGAGTTTAATTACTTGTAGCTCCACGGTCTTAAGTTTTTAAATAAAATAAATTATTTTAGTACTGTGATGAATGAAATGATTGGGAAAATGTTATGAAAGGAATGCTGCTTTTATAGAGAGAGCCAGGCGTTTTATTTTTCTATGACGTCATTTGAATGAATGTCAATTGTTTTCGATGAAGTTTTCAAATATAATAAATTATTGCAGCATTATGATGATCTTAAAAATATTACCGAGGAATGTATCGCATTTTAGAGATATTTAAACGAGGCAATTTATATTCCAATTCCGTCATTTGAATGAAGTTCATTTTTTTCGATGAAGGTTTAAGTTTTCAAATATAATAAATTAATGTAGTATTGCGATAAGTTTTAAAATGTTACTTAGGAATGTATTGTATTTTAGAAATGTTTAAATAAAATTGCAGTGAAGTTGGAAAGTGTTTCATAATCAATGCTTTAAGCATGATTGATCTTTCTTGTTTAAATATAGTGCTAATAATATCGAAATTTTAATATTTGGAACTACTTTGTGGGTATATATCTTAGTGTATAAGTTAGTGTGTGTATGTGTGTGTGTGTGTCAGTGTCCGTGGGTCTGTGGACGCGATATCTCACGAACGAATGGAGCGTTTCAAATATAATTTGGTATGTTTATTACAATCGGTGAATACTGGAACCCTATCGTTTTTAAATGCAATCGAATGTTCGAAAGACTAATTTTCGTTCCAGTGTTCCAATTTTTGAATGAATTTTTGAAAAGAATCATTCAAATAATCCCCACTTTCAATAATGCTAAAAAGTAATCGTTTCAGTCGTAATTTTTCACTAGAAAACGAATGAGACACAGCTTAGAACGTTAACGTGAACTGTTATTGAGGTATTGCACAATTTTCGAATGAATTTTTGTAAATCCATTAAACGGACAGCACTTTTAGTGCTGCTTAATAAATAATCCTTTCATACGTTAGTTTCAGTTTGGAAATGATTAACACTTCGAAACGCTAGCGCGAATCGTTCTTGAAATATTGCATGTTTTTCAAATAAATTTATCAAAAAATTATATAAAATAAAAAAAAATCATAAGAATTGTCAAATATGTTCATTCCCATATGCAATAAAGTGCAACATCATTCTCTTGAATCTAGAACGTTTCTTTCACAAAAGAAGATATATTTTGTAAGAGATTTGTATTTTGACTTTTACGAATTCATTAATAGGCATTTATTTCATGCAATTGATAATAATTAAATGCCTTGCATTTTGATGAGGATTTTGCAACTTATTATGAATAATGGCAAAAATTAAGAACACATCCACAACAGAAGGTCTTTATTTTACTTCCTATAAGACGTACAAAAGTTTAAAAAAAAAGCGCTTTCGAGCATAAGTACGCTCTTCATCAGTGACTACACGGAAATAAAATTGAATCGTTCATATATAGACCAGATATATCGACAAAATTTGCATAAATACAATTTACAAAATTATCTAAGTTTAGACAAGGATAAACCGTAAACTATTGTTTTAGAGTTTTAAAAATTTCAACAACAAAATAACAGCATATTAAATTGCAATTTAATTACAGAAATCGAAAAAATGGGGGGTGGGTGGCAATCAAGCATAATCCCAAAGATGAAGACGTCATTACTTCCTATAAGACGTACAGAAGTTTTAAAAAAAAGCCAGAGCGCTTTCGAGCATAAGTACGCTATTCATCAGTGGCTACATGGAAATAAAATTGAATGAAAATGATTCAATTTTATTTCCGTGTAGCCACTGATGAAGAGCGTACTTATGCTCGAAAGCGCTCTGGCCTTTTTTAAAAACTTTTGTACGTCTTATAGGAAGTAATATAAAGACCTTCTGTTGTGGATGTGTGCTTAATTTTTGCTATTATAACATCAGACGTCATGCCAAATTATTTAGATTATGAATAAGTTATCCATTTGGACTAGAAAGTTCCCAATAGCGCCTAATTTCAATTTAGGTGTTATTAATTCGATGCCAAAATAATTTCTCTGTAGATCTTGAATCCTATTATTTCGCTGTAAAAGAAGTAAAGTCATTGCATTACGCAGAGAAAATCATTTTCTGCTCACATCAGCTTTTCTTTATGGTGAGATTGCAGGTATCTCTATTTTATGTCATGTTTAAAAACGAAACCGGTTCATAGGTGCTGCTATCTGCAATGAAGCTCGATATAGTGTCTTAGTTGATATCATAGAATAATAATTTTTTTTTAATTTTTCATGTTTGTAATGTTTTTCATGTTTGTAACTTGACAAAACCTTGAAAATTTTTAACAAACAAATTTTCAAGAACTTGCCTAAGTGTGTTTCCTGGTTCTAACTTTCATTGTGTCATAAGATCACATATTCACTTGAAAATGCTAAAGCATTGCTGCTCAAGAAATCGTTGAGTAATTCCGAGGTGTATTGATCTACTTAGAATACTACTTCCGTCAATAAATCTGAGCATTTTCTGAAGCAGCAGTGAAACTTGGGTTCCAAGGAAGCAGCTGTGTGTGGCAGGACACTTGAACAAGTTATAGCTGTAAAAACAACCTTTTTCTGACAGAACCATTATTTGTGTTTGTTCTTTCTCAGACAAGATACGTCTGCTGGCTTGTCTCAGGGAAAGTGAAAGCAATACTGAAAAGAAAAAGAATGTTTTTCATTGATGCAATAGAAGAAGCGTTGCCCAATCTCTTATACTAAATAGGATTTATTCTTGTGTAAAATTGGTTTTTACAATATATAAGAATGATAAATGTACACTTTATAAATATGCAATAGCCGTCTTGAAGGATGTTAGTTGCTCTGTGAGATGAAGAAAGTTTTCTTATTAAATAGAAAAACAAGAAAGATCAATCATGCATAAAGCATTGATTATGTAACACTTTCCAACTGCAATGCAATTTTATTTAAACATCTCTAAAATGCGATACATTCCTCGGTAATATTTTTAAAATTATCACAATATTACAATAATTTATTATATTTGAAAACTTAAAATTTCATCGAGAAAAATGAACTTCAATCTAATGACGGCATTGAAATATAAATAGCCTGGGTCAAACATCGCTAAAATGAGATACATTTCTAGGTAATATTTTTAAAATTATCATAATACTACAATAATTTATTATATTTGAAAACTTCATCGGAAACAAATGAATTTTATTCAAATGGCGTCATCGAAATATAAATCGTCTCTATATAAAAGCAGCATTTAATTCATGAACATGTTTCCAATCCTTTCATTCATCACAATACTAAAATAATTTATTTTATTTAAAACTTAAAACCATGGAGGTACAAGTAATTTAACTCTATGCTTAGAACTTCATAAAAAAAAAATCGTCTGGTTCTCTGAGTAAAATCAATGAATGTTTCATTCATATCAACTATATTGCAGACTCCATGAGCTAAATAATTTTGCATTAAAGAAATGCAGCAATTCTTATACAACTCATTCTACATCTTTTGACGTTTACATTCTCCATAAGTGAAAATTAGGCTTTGTTGTCGAAATAATCAAAGTTTGATAATCATTTCAACTCAAATATATTGTAATTGCGTTGTTTCAGTATGTAGATGCACAGCGTTTAAGCAAAAATAAAGCGGTTTTAGGACGGATACAATACTCAATATGAAATAAAAATGACTTTAAAAATCTCAATTTTGAGACAAGATAAATGACATATTTTATTTTGAAGTGGGTCACGTGATCTCTTCATGTAATCGTCACGTGTTCTCTTCATATAAAGGGTGTAATTATTATTTTAATTTTTATTTAAAAAACTACTGATTATATTTTGGAGAATTTTTTTATATATTTTATGGGATAATTTGAATATTTCGTAAAACTTTTAAAGCAATTTGTGAATTTTAAATTCGCTTAAAAAATGTTTGAAAAGTTAGGTTCCATAGGGTTTAATGTATTTCATTTTTTGAACCCGGTTTCAATCCAAAACTAATTGGGTGACATTATTAATTTATATTCCTATAGGTCCCATAGACCGTCTGAACAACGTACTAAAATTTCATTTTGATAATGTCATTTTTACGGCAGTTATCATGCTCACGGACAGACAGACAGACAGATAGAATAAACAAAGTCATAAACACTTTTCAACTATGTTGTAATGTGTTAAAAACTTGGATCGGTCACTTGCAGCCTTGGCATAATATTAGATTGCATTATACCGAATTTATAATCAACTGTTTCATACATACATACTTCAAAGTGTTTAGATCTATTTACAGAGCTTTTATCAGAATGACAAAAAAAGATTTTATACTTTATAGATTTAGCATCCAAGATTTTCTTTGAATATATTTCATATAAATTCATTATTACTTTCCTTATATACATAATGTATAAGGAAAGTATCGTGACGGGGTCGAAAATTCGAATTCGAGTTTTCGACGGAAGAGCACGTTTAAAGCATCCCTGATCACGAATCCAACATTTTTGAAGTGATGTCTGTGTGTGTGTGTGTGTGTGTGTGTGTGCGTGTGTGAAAGTATGTGTGTGTGTGTGAAAGTAAGTGTGTGTGTGTGTGTGTGTGTGTGAAAGTATGTGTGTGTGTGTGTGTGTGTGTGTATGTGTGTCAGTGAGTCTATGGAGACGATAACTGACGAACAAATGGACCGATTCAAACCAAATTTGGTACAAACATTACAATCCGTAAACACTGGAAGCTTGTTGTTTTTATACGCAATCGAATGTTCAGAACTCCCTAAATTTTCGAATGAAATTTTGAAAAAATCGTCAAAAAATCAAAACCACTAATAAAGTTACGCAAATAGACATTTCTTTTGTAATTTTTCATTAGAAAACGATTGACATAAATTTTAGAAGGCTAACATGAACCGTTCTTGAGATATTGTGAATTTTTCAAAAAAATTATCAAAAAGTCATATAAAATAAAAAAATGTATTTCTTCTTGAGAAACATGTTCACTTTTCATATGTAATACCATGCGATAAATTGGATGACATCATTCTCGGTGATCTAGCTCGTTCCATTCATGAATAAATATACTTTTTGTAATACTTTTGTATTTGAACGCCAATAGTAATTTATCTGCTGTAAGAATAACTTATTTCTTCGTCCATAATGCTTGGCGAGACTTTGGCGACGAATTTGTCGGAATGTCGCCAAGCTGGCGACTTTTTGAAATGTTGCCAAATTAACGAAAATCTCGCCGAGGATAAAAATGACGCTAAATCAATGAAATGACGACTAATTGTCGAAAATTCAATATCTTGGAAAGAACATTAGTATCTCCCATAAGAAAAACCTATTTATTTTACTGTTAAAGTAGTAAATTCATTACATTATATAAGGAAAGTCATGTGTTGCCCACATCAGATTTTTTTTTTCATGTTGACAACAGCTTTGTGATGCTTATGCATGCATCTTGTCTGTGTTAATAAATACTATTTTGATATTATTACGATTAGTATTGTAGTTAAAATTATCAATCACTCCATATACTGCATACCACAGCCATTATTCCGATAACTATTAATGCTTTCTATAGGAAAAAATTCTGAAGTGGGCAACATATGACTTTCTGTACAGACTTAAATTCATTTTGTTTTTATTTTCTTCATAATTCATTAAATTGAGTTTAATTGCACTGAATAACACGCATAATTATTTGGAATTACACTGAATTTACACTTTTAATCCAGTTTCCAGTCACACTGACACAGCCACACACATTAACGTCACTCTATTGCAGGGAAAATAAAAGGTTCGTTGTTCGCCCGTATGGGACCTGAAACGTTGATGCAGATGTTGATCCACAAATGTCACAGATCAAAACTGTGAATTTTTTACACTTTTTAACCAGAATTAATGTATAATATAGCTGCAAGCGGTTTCCTCACTGATCATTTTTTCTTTGGGAGTGGGATATCTCAGTGGTTACCGCGCCGCGAGGATTGCACACGGACGACACGAGTTCGATTTCAGCCCTTTCCCAAAAATTTTCCGTGTTTACGCGGAGTACGGGCACGTTAAACATGTGAGTCTGTAAGTCCTTGCTATGCCGTCCCCACTGGGTTTAGGTCTAAATTGGGTGGCACTTCTGGGCCGCCTAAATTTTACACCTTTGGGAAGGTAAGATAGTCTGGATCGAAGAAAAAAGCAGCTGAAAGCGTATATGTAAATAATCAGAAGGAAAATAACGCATTGGGTTCGGCTGGTACTTTTATTCGTACCACCTTAACAATCTAACAGAACTATTACAAACTCCGTGGAAAAGTTCTGAATAAAGCACGTAACTCTTAAAGTTTATAGCCATTCTACAAAATGTGAGAAGTTTCTAAAACTCTCCTAAAGTCTCCATGTTGGCGATATTTCGCGAAATTCTTCACTACGGTCACCTATTTTGTCAACAAGGTCAACCGACCTGGACCTTGAAATTACAATGATTCTGTTAGGTATTTATAACAATATGATGATGCCACTTTTCTGATATCATATTTCTTTCATAATTAATTCCGTACCCCGCGCTGTAAGACGATTCCCATCAAAAAGTATTCGTCACCATTTTGTGTATTTCATTCGTGAAAAGAATGTCCTATGTTTGTAGTTGAAGAGGCTTTACGACGTCATAAATCTCAAGTGCTTACCGACAGACTAATTTAACGATTTTTTTTTGTCTCGGATAATCCCACCATTTATATGCTTATTTTTGTTCCGTGGTTTCTGACTCTTATGTTTTCCTCTCTTTATTGCATTGTCACTGATGAAGGATGTTGTGACGTCCGAAAGTGCCCTGACTTAATTGTAACATAATTTTGACATCTTAAATGGAATCACATAAAAAAATTCTACTCTTAGAAGTGTTGTCTTTACTGTTTATAATTGTATAATTTTAGACGCTTTGCCAAACATTTTGATAATTTCTTTCACTTTATTGAAATCCAAGTTCTCCACAGAATGACTTAATCTCTTGCACCAGTCATAATTATTTTTCCGCACCAATTTCATTCACTGTTTAAGATCAGAACTTTCATATTTTGCCAGTTACTATTTTTTTATCGGATAACCTTTGCGGAAAATAGCAGGTATACACGAAACTCTCTCTTCATGAACTAACTTCCAATTTCTTTTTCGATCGAAGAGATTCAAAAGCTGTTAGTTCTCAAGACTTCTGTTCAAAATTACACACGTAGTGAACTTTTATCCACGGCAAGTGCACGTTTTCGTAAAAATGGGCTTCGAATATTCGAATAAAAGAACCGAAGGAGTATGGGGAATTTTTGTTCGGCGTGAAAAGTTTCTTTAAAATTTGTTTTTACTATGTATCTGCCGTGATAAAATTTAAACTTTGCAGAAAATGTTACTGTGTGTTCAAGGTTTTCATTTTAAAATGTGTCTTTCATATTTCAATAATAAAATGTCTCTTGCACCGACTTTCACTAAATTTCATTCGCGTGTATCTCATTTTATTTCCCCTACGATACATGGTCGGAAATGTATTTGAACAGGGTTGAAAATTAAATTTCGAGTTTTCGATGGATCTACAAGTTTTGGGGACCGTAGAACACGAATCCGCCAGCATAAAGGGCTATGTGTGTGCATTTGTGTTTCTATCTCTACAATGTATATATCCACTGAAGCTCAAAAATTGCCCGACCAAATTTGAAATTTTGTACTTTAATCACATATGCTTTAAACTAGGGTTGATTAGATTTTTGGCGCGATTTGGAAAAATTGGCCTCAAAAATCGATAATATCTGAAATGGAAGATTAAATACGTTTAATGGGGCGTGGTATAGCCCAGTGGTTATCGCGCGGGGGTTGCACTCCGACGGCCCGTGTTCGATTCCCGCCTCTTTCAAGCTTTCCACGCGTTCACGCGGAGCACGGGCACTTTAAATATGTGGTCCCGTAAGTCCTTCCGCGAGGTTGGCGATAAGAGAAGGAGGGTAGGGACCCTGTGGATACCTCCCTCACTAGGTTCCGGTCTGAATTGGGAGGCACTTCCCGTCCGTCCAAGCAGATACCTTACCCTTTTGTGTTGGGCGGATAATCTAGGTCAAAGAAAAAAAAAGAGGTGATACTAGTTTTTAACTTTTTAAAAATTGATTTTTAAATTTAATTAAAACATATATTACTTTTCAGGATTCATTTAAAACGAATTGCAAAAAAAAAAAACGGATGCAAAATATGCATCTTTATACATTGCAGTCCCTCACCCCCTCCATGTAATGTTTCTCTTTTGTATTTTTACTTTCCCTGCAATACATGGTAATGTATAGGGAAAGTATTGGAATCATACCGAAAATCACAACTCGAGTTTTCGACGGATCTACACGTTTCAAGACCTCTAGAATACGAAAAAAACATTTTTAGCGTGACGTCTGTGTGTGTGTCTGTGTGTCTGTCTGTCTGTCTGTCTGTCTGTGTGTCTGTCTGTCTGTCTGTCTGTGCAGATTTTGTATCCACTCTAACTAAAAAACTAATGAACCGAATTTCACAAAATTTGGTTGGTAAGTCACTTGTGAGCGAGTCTGGTGCTGATTAGTTTTGGGTACGAATTGGAATAAAAGAACCCGCCTTTTTTGCTAAATGGCCCGCAAAAGCTTGTATCCACTATAACTGAAAAACTACTGGACCGAATTTTACAAAATTCGGTAGATGAGTCACTTGTAGGTTACCCTGGTGCTGATTAGATTTTGGTGCGATTCGGAAAAAAATAACCTGCCTTTTTTTGCAAAATGGCCCGCAAAAATCGTCAAAATCTAAACTAAAGAACTAGGTATACTCAAATATATCCATTAAATGCTCGTTTAATACGTAATTTTTAACGAAGAAAAGAATAAGATCAACACCATTACACTAGGACTAGCCGTTCTCGAGATATTCTAGTTTTTCGTATATTCTCTACGCCACCTTTGAAAATAAGTCCGGAATGAGAAAGAAAATTGAATTAAAAATGAAATAAATTTAATTAAAATAAAGAGAATGTGGATATAAGTCTGCAGGGAAAGTCATGTGCTGCCCACATCAGATTTTTACATTTGTCTACGTGATTACAAAAATTTAATATTCTATTTGTTTAGGAATTAATATACATGTTAAAGTAATAAGCGCATATGTAATCATAAAACATAAACAAATAAAAAAAAATATTTTTTTGTGATTTAAAAAGTATATGAAAATTACATTTATAATTTCTCAAAATTATATTTTTATATAAAACATTTTCAATTGATTTAGATGTAATGCATAGAGTATTAAATGCCTCTACTTTAACGAAAAGAAAATTGATTTTGGTGACTCCAGTTAAAAAAAATCTGATGTGGGCAACACATGACTTTCCTTATATAATGTAATGAATTTACTACTTTTACAGTAAAAAAATAGGTTTTTCTTATAGTAGATACCAATATTCTTTCCAAGATATTGAATTTTCGACAATTAGTCGTCATTTTCATTGATTTAGCATCATTTTCATCCATTTGGCGAGATTTTCATTAATTTGGCAACATTTCAAAAAAGTCGACAAGTTGGCGACATTCCGCCAAATTCGTCGCCAAAATCTCGCCAAAATCAAAAAAGTTATTCTTATAGCAGATAAATGACTATTGGCGTTCAAATACAAAAGTATTATTCAAAGCATGTTTTTTCATGAATGGAACGACGTGATCCACGAGAATGATGTCACTCAATTTATCGCATGGTATTACACATGAAAAGTGAACATGTTTCTCAATAGCAATTTTTTTTTTATGTGACTTTTTAATATTTTTTTTGAAAAATGTACAATATCTCGAGAACGGTTCATGTTAGGGTTCTAAAATTTATGCCAATCGTTTTCTAATGAAAAATTACATAAGAAATGTCTATTTGCGTAACTTTATTAGCGGTTTTGATTTTTTGACGAATTTTTCAAAATTTCATTCGAAAATTTAGGGGGGTTCTGAACATTCGATTACGTATAAAAACAATAGGCTTCCAGTGTTTACGGATTGTGATTTTTGTACCAAATTTGGTTCGACTCGGTCCATTCGTTCGTCAGTTATTGTCTCCACAGACTCACTGACACACACACACACACACACACACACACACACATACTTTCACACACACACACACACACACACAAACAGACATCACTTCAAAAATGTTTTATTCGTGATCAGGGATGCTTGAAACGTGCTCTCCCGTCGAAAACTCGAATTCGAATTTTCGACCCCGTCACAATACTTTCCTTATACATTATGTATATAAGGAAAGTAATAACTTTGCTGACAGTGAACTCTGATATGAATGTTTTGAGCTATGATATAGGGTAATTCTAGGATAGATGGCCATATTTTTTCTAATTGAAATAAAAATTCATAGAATTCAAATACAAAAAATATTTATGCATATTTTAAATTCATATACATATACTCAACATATTTTGGGCAAAAAGTAATTAAATATTGAGAACAAAAAATGAAAAACATGGTTTGAAATTAAAACTTACAAATGGCTTTCTCTCCTTCATGTCGAGGAGAGATGGCCATCCAATACAATAAAGGACAAGAAAGTTCAATCACGCATAAAGCATTGATTATGAAACACTTTCCAACTTCAATGCAATTTTATACAAACATATCTCAAATGCGATACATTCCTCGGTAATATTTTTAAAATTATCACAATACTACATTAATTTATTATATTTGAAAACTTAAAACTTCATCGAAAAAAATGAACTTCATTCAAATAACGGCATTGAAATAAAAAGTGTTTGGTTTAAACATCTCTAAAATGCGATATATTCCTCAGTAATATTTTTAAAATTACCATAACACTACAATAATTTATTATATTTGAAAACTTCATCGAAAAATGAACTTTATTCAAATGACGTCATCAAAATATAAATCGTCTCTACATAAAAGCAGTATTTCATTTATAATCATTTTTCCAATTGTTTAATTCATCACAATACTATAATAATTTATTTTATTTAAAAATTTGAAAAATTGTTATCTACCATATTTATTTTAAAATGTGAAACCTTTCTCATATATAAAACAAGAAAGATCAATCATGCTTAAAGCATTGATTATGAAACACTTTCCAACTTCAATGCAATTTTATTTAAACATGTGTAAAATGCAATACATTCCTCGGTAATATTTTAAAACTTCTCACAATACTACATAAATTTATTATATTTGAAAACTTAAACCTTCATCGAAAAAAATGAACTTCATTCAAATGATGGCATTCAAATATAAATTGCCTGGTTTAAACATCACTAAAATGTGATACATTCATCTGTAATAATTTTAGAATTATCATAATACTACGATAATTCATTATATTTGAAAACTTCATCGAAAACAACTGAAATAAATTCAAATGACGTCATAGAAAAAATAACACGCCTGTATCTCTCTATAAAAGCAGGATTTCATTCATAACTTTCTCCATTTCATTCATCACAATACTATAATAATTTATTTTATTTAAAAATTAAGACCATGGAGCTACAATTCATAAACTCTATGCTTAAAACTTCATCGCAGAAAATCGTCCTTCTCTCGGTAAAGTCAATGACTATTTCTTTCATATCAGCTATGCAGACTCCATGAGCTAAATTCTTTTGCGTTAAAAAAATACAGCAATTCTTATACAACTCATCCTACATATTTTGCTGTTTACATTTTACATAAGTGAAAAATCGGCTTCGTTGTAGAAATAATCAAATTCGGATGAGCATTTAAACTCATATATATTGTAATTGCGTTGTTTTAGTACGTAGATGCATAGAATTTAAACCAAAATAAAGTGGTTTTAGGACGGATACAACACTCAATATGAAATAAAAAGAACTTTAAAAATCACGATTTTGAGACAAGATGGATGCCATATATCATTTTGAAGTGGATCACGTGATACTTTCATATCATGGTCACGTGATCGTTTCATATAAGAGGTGTTATTATTATTTTAATTTTTATTTAAAAAACTACTGAATATATTTCGCTGAATTTTTTTTATATATTTTATGGAGCAATTTGAATATTACCTAAAAATTTCGAAGCAATTTGTGAATTTTAAATCCGCTTAAAAAATGCTTGAAAACTTAGGTCCCATAGCGCTCAATGTATTTCAATTTTTCAACCCGGGTTCATTAAAAGTGTGGTAAAGTGTTCATAATTAAACTCTTGGAAAGATATTTATTATATAATATATCACTATCTTCTTTCTGGAGGATTAAACGAGAGTCAGAATTTAATTGAATTTGTTTTTCTCCCTATATTAAATAATTTTTATTTAAAGTACCTAACATATTTCACTGAAATTTTGTTTATATATTTTATGGGATAATTTAAATATTTTATAAAATTTTTAAAGCAATTTGCAAATTTTAAATTTGCTTAAAAAATATTTGAAACATTAGGTCCCATAGGATTCAATGTATTTCATTTTCTCAATCCGGGTTCAATAAAAAACTAATTGGGTGATATTATTCATTTATATTCCCATAGGTCCCACAGACCGTCTGAAAAACATACTAAAATTTCATTTTGATAAAGCCATTTTTACGGCAGTTATCGTGCTAACGGACAGGCAGACAGACAGACAGACAAAATGAACAAAGTCATAAACACTTTTCAACTATGCTGTAAAGTGTTAAAAATGAAGTTAAAATCGGAAGAAGTAACACATTTCATATAGTTAACCATGAAAAACTTATAATAACTTGTAAAGATGCAATTATATCACGGAAAATGGATGAATAAAATTCTAATAAACAAAATTTAAAGTATAATTTCAATTCTTCACTTTTCGTAAGATTTTACCACATTTTTGGCAAAGGTCTTGAAAGTTTGTACACGTTTCATGGAGCCACTGCAAGCACCTTATCCAGTCATCCTTTTTAGTTTTGGTAATGTTTTCTTCTCCACATCGAACACAGTGATCCTCATCAAATTCTATTCCTTCTGAATCTGTAGTATCCGATAATTTCAAATCTATTTTATCTTCTTCGCTGCTGGAAGTGTCGTGTTTTTGTTTTTTTCGCTCAATTATTTTAGGCTTTTTCACGGTTTTAATCTTATTTATCAACTTTTTCGGTTTCTGGGATGATAATTTTCGTCGTGTTTCAATATTTTCTGGTGATTTTATACTTTCAGGGCTTACGAAGTTTTTCTCAAAATGTGAAGTACTTTTTGAGTTATATGCAGTTTTTGAAGTGATGCAAACAGATTTAAAGGTCAGGTGACCATGGGATATATATTCACTGAATAATTACCTAATTAATTAGCATATAATTTATTAATAGAACGTTATAAATGTTTTTTCAGTCTGCTAAATACAATCTTTTAGGCTTATGAACTATGCATATAGTGTGGGAAATCCTCATTCCGTATATTTTGAAATATTGATGAAAAGTGGTCATCTCTCCTTGATTTGATATGGCTATCTCTCCTGAAATTGAAGGAGACATGACCACCCAATTTAAAGTGCCACTTCGCCACTGAACGTCTTTGTTTTACGCTTAGTAACAAAGATTGGGTTATATACGTGCCTTGAAAGTTCGTATAATAAAAAAAAATCTGATGTGGGCAACACATGACTTTCCTTATATAATGCAATGAATTTACTACTTTTACAGTTAAAATAATGTTATTCTTATAGTAGATACTTATATTCTTTCCAAGATATTGAATTTTCTTCAATGAGTCGTCATTTTCATTGATTTAGCGTCATTTTTATCAATTTGGCGAGATTTTGTTAATTTAGCAACAATTAAAAATGTCGCCAAGTTGGCGACATTCCGCCATATTCGTCGCCAAAATCTCGCCAGGCGTTATGGATGGAGAAATAAGTTATTCTTACAGCAGATAAATGACTATTGGCGTTCAAATACAAAAGTATTACTCAAAGCATCTTTTTTCATGAATGGAACGTGCTAGATCCACGAGAATGATGTCACCCAATTTATCGCATGGTATTACATATGAAAAGTGAACATGTTTCTCAATAGAAAATATTTTTTTTTATTTTATATAACTTTTTGATAATTTTTTTGGAAAATGTGCAATATCTCGAGAACGGTTCATATTAGCGTTCTAAGATTTATGTCAATCTTTTTCTAATGAAGAATTACATAAGAAATGCCTACTTGCGTAACTTTATTAGCGGTTTTGATTTTTTGACGATTTTTTCAAAATTTCACTCGAAAATTTAGGAAGGTTCTGAACATTCGATTGCGCTTAAAAACAATAGGCTTCCAGTGTTTACGGATTGTGATTTTTGTACCAAATTTCATTCGAATCGGTCCATTCGTTCGTAAGTTATCGTCTCCACAGACTCACTGACACACACACACACACACACACACACACACACACACATACTTTCACACACACACACACACACACACACACACACACACACACAGAGACATCACTTCAAAAATGTTTGATTCGTGATCAGGGATGCTTGAAACGTGCTCTCCCGTCGAAAACTCGAATTAATTTTCGACCCCGTCACAATACTTTCCTTATACATTATGTATATAAGGAAATTAAAAATGTAACGCACGTATTGCAAGACATGCAAATACCTAACTGAAGATATATATTCAACCACTAAATTAAATAAACATTTAAATTTCAATTACCTTTTGTAATCGAAAAACGTAACAGCACGTCGCAATGGATAAACGGCTTGAACTGTTTCCTATGAACGAAGTTCGTATTGCTATCCATAAACGATTTTGGGAAATATTTACACTGGCCATCTCTCCTCTATGGCCATATGTACCAGAATTACCATATCTTAGAAATCATATGTTTAAAAACACACCAATCTATGAATTAATAAAACAGCAATATTTTCACATTAACAATATTTAAATGTTGAAGTATAACAATTTCCGTTTATAAACAAGAAAAACATGCTCTTTTATTCAAAAACACTCATAGCAAAACATGTCGTACCCACGAAAACTATTATATCTCCTTAAATGCGTTGATTAAATGCGTTGATTAAATGATTAAATAACTTTTGATGACAAAATGAATTAAACTAACCAGATTACTCAAGGATGATCAGCTCTCAAGATAGTTAGGTTTTTGTAATTTTTGTCACGACGCCTTTTAACATGCGTTAAGTCGCCAAATGAAAAAGGAAAATTTGATTAAATCTACAAATATGATGTATTGTAATAAAGTATGCATTCATTTCATTTGTTCTTTTGTGAAATTATTCTCCATTTAATTATGCAACAAGAAGAAAAAAAAAACCTCGTTAGTTTGAGCTTGTAGGGAAAATCATGTAATGTTTATATCAGATATTTTATTTATATTCATTCAAATGAGGTAAATTATTTTATTTCATCCATGAGAATGCATAAATTGAATACTTTATTGGAATTTATCATTCATTTTGCTTGATTTTTCATTTAGAAACCTGTAAAGAACTCATGTTCTAACTAATATTTAGAGCGAGAAGATGATATCAGTAACTTGATTGTGTTGCGGTTTGATCTTGCGGGCTAAAGTGTGGTAGGCCAGCATTATAGCGTTGAGTCAAAAACGTCTCCAGCTTAAGGCATATAATACTGCCTTATGAGCGTTCGATACAGTACCCCCTCTTAGTGAGTTGTTGGTTACCGAACGAAGTTATTGGCTTGCAGATAAGGTGTGCAAGTTATAAGATGAAGGAAAGAGGTGGCGAGGCCTTGGCGAGGTGTACTGCGGAAACTGTGTTGCCAATCAGGTGCTCGAGGAAAAAAGTGTTCGAAATTTTTCAATCCTTTATTCAATTGTCTCTTGTCGCCATCCCATACAGAGTTCGAATTATGCATTTTCACAAATGCATATTATAATTATCAGAAAGTTGAACAATTGGAAATGACAGAACGAAGGATGATTCGTCCTTGACCAAGGTCACTAATTTAGCAAGAACAGAAAACCACGAACTTTCCCGCATCATAGCGTGGGTCAGCACCATAGCTTTGAGCCAAATAAATCTACAGCTCAAGACACTTAATAAATTGAAACAGGAATTTGAACCATGGCGGAAAGACGGAGGCGATGCTGAGTGATTTTGTAATAATGGGCTTTGAATTTTCGAATAAAGATATCGAAGAAATATGAGACATTTCTGTTTAATTTAAAAACTGTTTTGATTATTTTTCTTAGAGCTTTTCTGGTTATTTTTCTTATGAGCTTTTTTGATTATTTTCTTATGACCTTTTTGATTATTTTTTTTATGAATTTTTTTGATTATTTTTCTTATGATCCCTTCTGATTATTTTTCTTAGAACTTTTCTAATTATTTTTCTTAGAACTTTTCTAATTATTTTTCTTATGAACTTTTCCTATTGTTTTTCTTATGAATTTTTTTATTATTTTTCACTATGAACTTTTCTGTTAATTTTTCTTAAGATCTTTTTGATTATTTTTCTTATGAACTTTTGTTGCTTATTTTTCTTATAAAGTTGTAAAAGATTTATATTGTGCAGGAAATGTTTCTATATGTTCAAGGTTTTCCTTTTAAAATATGCCTTTTACATTTCCGAATCGAAAGACAGGTGTGAACTTTCCGTACAGACTCTAAATTTGCTTATTACTTTTTTACTATTTACATTCATTAAAATGAGATGTATCACCTTTGTCGCACTGTCTAATATATAAATGAAATTTATCAATCTTCTAAATTTGACAATACGATTGCTCAAAAACTATAAGATATTTTCTTTATATATATATATATATATATATATATATATATATATGAAGATATTTCGAGTGAAAGTAATGAAAATGACAAAAAAAGAACCTCGCTTGAACAGATGCTTAAGATTTTTCGGGGAAAAAAAAAGTTTGAAATATTAAAATTATTTTTATATATATTTATAATCTGGACCCTATTTCTGACATAACCGTACAAATTTTTTATATTTTTCGTAATGCTCCGATTTCCGACTAAGACACCCCAAATATAGATGTTATTCCCATCAAATGCGTTATAATGGATTTTATATTGAATATTGATTTTCATTATATCTTTATACTACTTATTTAAGTTGTCGAACAGCCAGAAGTTATTCCAGCATTTATCAAACAATACTGAAATTTACACGTATTATTCAAGAAAGCCGTAGAATTATATTTTGGTGAATTTCTTTCGCACTCAATACAGGACAAACGGTATTATATATTCATATTAAACAATCCAATAGAACGTGATTTTTAAATTTTAGGAACCCGAATATTTATGTAAAAATAAGAACTTTAAACGGGGGAGATTTTTCCTTCTATTATTTTATTCTCACATGCAAAATATCAATAAAACCTCTGAAGTTTCATTTATAATATCAAATGAAATAATATTGTATTTCTCTCTATTGACATTAAATAAGGGTTAAACGTAAGATATTTATCTAAGGGTTATATAAGAAATAATATATCTTGCATGATTGAATCGTCTGAAATGGAATCATGGAAGATAGGATAGAAACACTAGGATATTCGTCTTCTAAATCTTCCATATTGGTTTCGTTATTGAAATTCCCTGTGCGTGCCTCGGAGCTATCACGTGGAGGGTAGACAGAACGAAAGAATGGATATTAAGGTTGGCTGAATGTGTCATTGCCGTAATGGGAATATTCTGTGGTCGAGGTTATGTAAAGAATGACGTTAGTCTCGCAGATATGTGTTTCTTTTAATAAAGGGTATTTATATACAATAGAGACCACTAGATGTATTTTGCCATGAGCATGCATTAAGCTGGATTTTCGGTTATACGTATAATTCAGAACTTTTGAAATTAGCATTACTAAATTCAAATTTAACGAGCTTACTATTATTTTTAAAGATAACTACTATTTATTATTATATTACTGCTATTTTTGTACGTGTTATATATATATGTATATATATATATGTATGTATATATATATGTATATATATGTGTATATATATATATATATGCATATATATATATATGTATATATATATATATATATATGCATATATATATATATATATGTATATATATATATATATATATGCATATATATATATATATATATATATATATATATATATATATATATATATATATATATATATATATATATATATATATATATATATATATATTTATATGTATATATATATATATGCATATATATATATATATATGCATATATATATATATATATATATATATATATATATATATATATATATATATATATATATATATATATGCATATATATATATATATATATATATATATATATGCATATATATATGCATATATATATATGCATATATATATATATATATATATATATATATATATATATATATATATATATATATATATATATATATATATATATATATATAGAATGTCGCAAAATGATTGAAACGCGCTTTAATTCTTTAACTGTTGGAGATAAGTGGACAATGTAAATTGCAAAAATGTTGAAAGTGAGGTAGGAAATAAGACTACGTTAATGAAATAGTTCTTCCATTAATTTTCAAAAGGTTACACTTTTTAAATTTATATACGTTCCCCTTAGACAAATTTGGTTAATAAGAAAATTTTTATTTTTAATGCAACAAGATCATTAAAAACGAGATAGATCAATCATGCATAAAACATTGATTATGAAACACTTTCCAACTGCAATGCAAATTTATTTAAACATCTCTAAAATACGATATATTCCTCGGTAATATTTTTATAATTATCACAATACTACATTAATTTATTTTATTTGAAAACTTAAAACTTCATCGAAAACAAATGGACTATATTCAAATGACGTCATCGCAATATAAATGGCCTGGCTTTCTATATAAAAGCAGCATTTCATTCATAATATTTTTCCATTCCTTTCATTCATCACAATACTACAATAATGTATTTTATTTAAAAACTTAAAACCATGGAGGTATATGTAATTCAACTCTATTCTTAAAACTTCATCGAAAAAATCGTCTGCTTCTCTATGTAAAATCAATGAGTGTTTCATTCATATCAGTTATATTGCAGACTCTAGAGCTAAATAATTTTGAGTTAAAAAAATGCAGCAATTCTTATACAATTCAACCTACATCTTTTGGTGTTTACATTTTCCATAAGTGAAAATTAGGCTTCGTTATAGAAATAATCAAAGTTTGATGATCATTTAAACCCCAATATATTATAA
Organism: Amaurobius ferox; assembly: GCA_951213105.1. NCBI lineage: Eukaryota > Metazoa > Arthropoda > Arachnida > Araneae > Amaurobiidae > Amaurobius > Amaurobius ferox. The sequence continues at coordinate 67,759,313 of OX578146.1, forward strand.
TTGAGTTGTTTCAGAATGTAGATGTACAGAATTTAAGCAAAAATAAAGCGGTTTTAGGACGGATACAATACTAAATGCAAATTAAAAAGAACTTTAAAAATCACGATTTTGACACAAGATGGATGCCATATTTTATTTTGAAGTGGGTCACGTGATCTCTTCATATAATGGTCATCTGATCTATTAATGTAAAGGGTGTAATTATTATTTTAAGTTTTATTTAAAAAACTACTGAATACATTTTACTTAAAATTTTTATATATATTTTATGGGATAATTTGGATATTTCCTAAATTAGGGAATTTTAAAATTGCTTATAAAATGTTTAAAAAATTAGGTCCCATAGGGTTTAATGTATTTCATTTTTTCAACTCGGATTCATTCCAAAACTAATTGGGTGATATTATTCATTTATATTGCCACAAGTCCCACAGACCGTCTGAACAACACACTAAAATTTCATTTTGATAGAGTCATTTTTACGACAGTTATCGTGCTAACGGACAGAGAGACAGACAGACAGAATGAACAAATGTTTAACTATGTTATAAAGTGTTAAAACCGCATATCCGTATTCTTAAAATCAACTGAATTATGATGAAGGAAAAAAAAATCTGACTTATGCCACTTTTCCGTACCATGTAAAAGGCTGTTTCATCTGTGAAAGTAGGGATCATAAACAAATTGACGTTGGAAATTGTTTAGATCAAATATATGTTAATATGTGACAAATTTTTTTATCACAAATGCATCTAAATAAAGCATTCCACAGACAGAGATCATATAAAGCAGTGGTACTCACTAGGCGGTTGGGTATCCTATCTATTATATTTCAGTTTTATCTTTCATGTGATATGTCACAAATTTACATTTGTAATTTGATATATGGTCCCCATTCATAATGTTCAATTTCCAATTAAATATAATTCGCTCAATTTCAAAGATACAGATATGCGGTTTTTTAATGATCTTGTTGCTTTAAAATTAAAAATTTTCTGATTGACCAAATTTGTCTAAGGGGATCGTATAAAAATTTAAAAAGTGTAACTTTCTGAAAATTAATGGGAGCATTATTTTATTAACGTAGTTTTATTTCCTACCTTACTTACAACATTTTTGCAATTTACATTGCCCACGTATCTCCAACAGGTAAAGAATTAAAGCGCGTTTCAATCTTTTTGGGACAACCCATATATATATATATATATATATATTTTCGACATGTGAGTTGCTCTTTTTTGCAAATTCGTATATTTGTGCGCTATATTTTTCATGTTCATGTCTATGTGGTATTTTATATTTCATGTTTATGTGGTATTTTATATTTCATGTTTATGTGGTATTTTATATTCTATTATTGAATTTTATCCTATTTGTTTTTTTTTTCTGTTATTCCGTTGTTGGGCAGGGCACAGTTGCATAATATTTTAACCACGTGTTTTTATGCAATCATAGAA
>OX578146.1:67763269-67788269 GCA_951213105.1 Amaurobius ferox
AGCCCTTAATTTACTTAGCCAATTATGGACAGGGGCGCCTTGTTAAGGGGGTAGAGACAGAGAGCAACTTTGGACTTTAAGTTTTTGAAATCGAGGACTTGAATTTTGTGAGTGAAAAGAAGAGGTCGCAAGAGCGACGGATCTCGGAGAGAGCGAGCCCACGGGACAGAGCCGGAGCGCGCGGTCATAAAGTCCGACATCGGCAAAGATGATCGAGGTAGGACAATTCTACACATATTTTTGCACTTTGATTATTATTATCTCTCTGACCCTCCTAAATAAGGTTAACCTGGGCCATTAAGACGTAGGCTAGTAAGAATAGTGAGTTAATGCACATTAATAGGTTAATAATTGTAATGCTCATATTATGATCATAGAATGAGGAGATTTGATTGTCTTAATGTACTACACTAAAGATGTTGGTATATGAAATTTACCAGATGTTAATAGTTATTAAATAAGGTTTGTCTTAATGAAATAAATTCTTTGTTATTGTTTAAAATTAAGCCTCTTCATTTTAATTACTGGTATTATGTATTTCTTTATTTACTCCACTTTACGAGATCGGTCTATATAGCGCCAATACCTGGCGTGTGACGACTCACATATCATTTTGGTGCCGTTTAAACCAGTTTCGAACCTGGACTCAAAATTATTGCACCCTTATCATATTGGTGCTCATGAGCAATCAAACCTCGATTCAAAATTATTTAACCCTTCTGGCGACTTTGCTGTTTTAGACCAGTTATATGCCAGAATTTAAATTTTAATGAAGAGAATAAATATATTTGGAATTAATGAGAAATGAAAAGATTGAATAAAAAAATTTTTTTGTGTGTAAAATAAGGATTAAATTAAAGAAAGAATTTTAAAATTAAAATAAATATAGGTAAATTTAAGAAAATTTATTTCACAGTATGAGAAGCAAGCAAATAGTGAATCATTATGTGTTCTTAATGAGACATGCCATATTGTATGTGAAAATATAATTATTAGGGAACTTGAAGCTTTTAAGAAATTTTTGAATTGTATAAATATTTGTGTAATATTTGAGGAGTTAATTATGAGGATTGAAGTATTTGCATGCGTAGATAGTGAAATGATTAGAATTATGTTTTTGAATTTATGTGATATTGTATTTAAATATTTTGGGGGAACATTTTGAGGTGTAAAAACAGGAGATAATTTTAGATATAGAATTTTTGCGAGAAAGTGAAATTTAGAATGACGGAAAGCGGAGAAAATCATCCAGCAACGAGGGGCAGGTTACCAGGACTTATACACCTATTAGGGGAATGCAATGGCATAGAGAATGATGTAGAAATTTTTTTTGACCAGATCAAATCTTTAAGCAGCTTGGGGGATTGGTCAGAGGAGGAAAAGTTAGCAATTGTGAAATCGCGGTTAAGAGGGAATGCAAGAAAATTTTATATAGGGTCACAAGAATTAAGAAGGGAAACATCTTTCGAAAAATTTAGGGATAGGTTATTAGAGTTCTTTACAGAAAAACCGAACATTACAACAAATCAGATCCTTTTCACGACCGCAAAACAGACACAGGGAGAAACGATTAAGCAGCTAGCACACAGAATAACAACACTAACTTTAAATTATATTGGCGACACAGAGCACAGTGAAGCGACACAACAGATTATGGATAAATTAAGGTTAAGTAAATTCTTAGAGGCGGTAACACCTGAATTCCAGAAAGAAATAATAAAAACTAATGCACAAAATTTTGATGAAGCTGTAAAAATAGCCACAAACTTGGAACAGGCAAATTTAGCTGCGATAACGGCAAATGTAAATAGTGCTACATATAGACAAGAAATTGAGACGCTCCGCAAAGAGCAACAGGAATTTAACGCACATATTTTAAATTCAATTACCCAAGAAATAAACACATTAAAAATCCAAGAAAAAGTACAAATTCCCACGACACAAACAAAAAAACTCGTAACATGCCACTACTGTAATAAACAGGGACATTTCATGAGAGAATGCCGAATATACAAAGCTGATCATTTTAAACAAACACAGAGTCAAAACATAAACAACGCGAGGACACAGTGGCATAATCAAATACAGTCTCCTCCCCACTCATTTCAAACCCAGCCGTATGATGACCACAGAACTTACTCCTCCCAGCCGGACACATACGATTATAGGCCAAACCACGCCTTTGGAAACTATCAACAGAGCAGAAATTACTATGCAGCACCCCCTCCACAAAGTAGATTTTCTAGGGAACAACGATATAATAGGGACGAGTCAAACCAAAACAGAATCAGAGAATCGGGCGGGCAAAGAAACAATGGGAGAGAGATGAATACAAGATTTGAATACAGAAATTTCCCTAATAGAAGAGATAATTTAAACTAATTGTGGGAGCTTTAAATAATAACTTACAAAGAGAGAAAAATTACAGGGTAAAGTTCCCGAGAAAAATTGAAATTCCTGTACAAACAGAAAATAAGAAATTGGAGATACATAACGATGAAAGTACTGAAAAACATGAGGAAACGATTGCATCTGTAGGAGAACAAATTGAAAAAACAGAATTGCCAACAATAATAGCTCAATTTAAAAATATACAAAGCGAACTCATGATAGACTCTGGAGCGAGCGTTAGTGTATTATCATTAGAATTGTTCAATAAAATTAAAGATAATGTCAAAATTAAATATGTGTCAAGGAGTGTTACAATATCAACTTTAACAGGACATAGTATTGAATATATAAAGACTGGAAATTCCATTTAAAATTCAGGGAAAACAGTTCAAACATATTTTTTTTGTCACAACAGCAAGATTTACACAAAAATTTAAGGGAGTATTGGGTTTTGACTTTTTACAGAAAAATCAAGCCATTTTGAATACACAAAAGAACATTCTGAAGATGGGCGACATAGAAATAATTTTAAATTCTGATAGGCAAATTGATAGACAAATAAATGAGATAATACAGGAAAGACCGAATCTAGCCAAAATTTTAAGAAAAGTAGAAATCAAACCGAATTCGAGGGAGAATGTTGTAGTATATAGTGAGGAAAGTCTAGAAAATGGAACAGAGGTTTTGTTCGAACCCAAAGAAAAATCATACATTGTAATGAATTATGGAATACACCACATGAATGAGAACAAAATTAAAATTGAAGTTCAGAATAACACGAATGCGACAATTACATTAAATAAAAACATGGCTTTAGGAAACATTACGACAGATTTTACGATACAACAACAGGACATTAAAGAACCAGAAATTAGTGAACGGACACATAAATACGAAGAGATGATAAATTTAATACAGGCTAAACCGGAGATAATTGAAGAAAGAAAAAAAGATTTGAAAACAGAAGATTTTAATACTGACCACATGGACCCAAACATTAAACAAGATTTCCTCAAATTTGTAATGCAATATTCGGACGTTTTTTCAAAATCATTAAAAACTTTAGGAGCGACGGACATCGTAAAACCGGTGATAAAGCTTACACATGACCACGCAATACGTTCCAGGCCATACGACGTTCCGTACGCACTGCAGGATACCGCAAAAAATCAATTAAAAGAGTTAGAAGAAGCAGGGATAATTGCCAGAACAAAATCAAATTTTGCATCGCCGATGATTTTAGTGCGTAAAACAAGTGGAGAGTACCGTTTATGTTTAGATCTGAGATTAATTAATAACATATCCACTCTTTTTCCTTACAAAATTCCCCGTGTAAATGAAATTATAACTAAATTAGCCGGACATAGATACTATTCGAAACTGGATTTTCATAGTGCATTCAACCAATTGGTTTTACCTGAAGACACAAAAGAATTATTTGCTTTTACAACGCCCTATGGCAACTACCAATTTGAAAGACTCGTTTTTGGACATGTAAGCTCCGCTCCAATTTTTCAACAGGTTATGGACACCATTTTAGCGGACTTAAGAGAGGAAAACATACAAGCTTACATCGACGACATAATAATCCCGGCTAACTCTTATTCAGAATTAATACATAAATTAAAATTAGTATTCGATAAATTAAGAAAATACAACCTAACTCTGACACCCAGCAAATGTAAATTTTTTGTAGAAAAAGTAGCATATTTAGGATTTGAAATTAGTCAAAAAGGCATTACACCAACAGATGAAAATATAAACAAAATCACTTCTTTTCCAGTACCAAAAACATTAAGAAAATTAAAAAGATTTTTAGGCATTTGTAATTTTTACAGAAATTCAATAAAAAATTATGCTCAATTAACCGCGGTTTTATCAGACTTAACAAGAAAGGATAATAAATTTAAATGGGATAATAAATGTGAGGAGGCATTCCAGGAACTCCAAGAATGTTTTTTCAAGAAACCATTACTTATACAGCCAGATTTTGACAAAGACTTTTATCTGAATATCGATGGCAGCATTCAGTCCATAGGAGGCGCTCTTTTACAATACAGAGAGGGAATTTTAAAACCGATTGCATATTTTAGCAGGAAATTATCGATACAGGAGCAAAAATACCCGGCCATGAAAATTGAATTACTTGCTATGCATCAGGGAATGAAATTTTTTAGGAATTTTCTTTTCGGACGAAAGTTTTTGTGCTTTCTGACCATTTACCTTTGGGACAGCATTTAAAAATACAAAACCCACCCAGCGTATTACAGAGGTGGCTTTTAGAGATATCTGAATATGATTATGAATTTATTCACGTCCCGGGTAAAGATAATTTATTAGCGGATTTTTTAAGTAGAGATGATTTTGAAAATAAACAAACAGAGCAGAATGAGGGAAAACAAAACATTGAGAATCCAAGGGGAGAAATTAACCTGATAGAACAAATTAAGGGAGAAAACACGGTGAAAAGAAATGGATATGTGAATGAGGATAGTGTCTATATTGCACAGATAAACACAATAACAGAAATCCCGGCATTAGATAGAATTTTAGAGGAACAAATTAAAGATCCAAAATTAAAAATAATCAGAGAAAATTTACAAAACCGGAATTTTAAAGAGGGTAAACATTATGACACATTATATATTGACGAGGAAACTAATTTATTAATGCACGTAGGAAACTGGAAGGACAGACCTTGGAGAGACAATTTGAACAAAACTATAGTTATACCCAGAAATTTACAGAAAGAAATTTTAGCGATTACACATGTAACACATGCAGGGATCGATAAAACTTATAAACTTTTATCGGACAGATATTTTTGGACGGGTATGTACAGTGACACACAAAATTTTATTACATCTTGCGAACAGTGTAGAAAGAAAAAGGGAAAAAATCAGCCCGTTCCCCTGGGAAGAAATCCTATACCTGATGGGCCCGTGCAAATTTTGTCGACAGACATTTGCGGACCGTTTCAAACTAGCACTTCAAATAATAAATATGTGTTATCGGTGGTAGACCACTTCTCCAAACATATACAAATGTTTCCTATCCCGGATATAACGGCCACTACGGTTGCTGATAGACTCTTAAATTACTTTATGAATTGGGGATGTCCTAAGACAGTGTTATCGGACGCAGGCTCTCAATTTACATCTAATATACATCAAATTATGACAGAGAAACTCGGAATAGTTGCCAGAATAGCATCGGTACGTTCGCCATGGGTTAACGGTATAGTGGAGGTTACTAACAAACAATTGAAACACACCTTAGCGACATTAGCGGAGAATTCGCCATACTGGGATACTGCAGTACAATGCCACGTAGCTGTGTACAACGCGACGGTACATTCAAGCACCAAAGAAACACCAAACTTTCTTTTTTTTGGAAGAGACCTTCCAACTTTTTTTGAAACTAATGTAACAGAAAATAATACAGAAACAACATATCAGGATTATATATAAAAAAAAATAACAGTGATGAATAACGCATTTAAGGAGGCAAATAAAAATTTAATTCTCGCGAAAGAACGCCAAGAAAGTCAACAACTCCAAAGAGCTAAATTCAGGGATTTGGAAATCGGGTCAAGGGTGTTCATGGAAAACAATAATAATCGGTATAAAAAGGGGAACCACACGGGACCTTATCGAGTAATTAATAGAATAAATAGATTTATATATGAAATAAAACTGTGTGACAAACCAAATTCTAAAATCATAAAAGCCCACATAAATAGATTAAGGACTCTTCCCGACCGCAAGCCACATCTAAAAATGCCCTACATAAACAAATACAAGTCACCTCTTCTCCCCACTCCTAAAAACGCACAAAACTCTGAACCGAAACCGGAACTAAAGAAAGACCACGGTCAAAATGAGAATATTCCGTTTATCATGTTGGAAGAGGAAATAGCAAACGGACAGTACAGAGAGTCTTGTCAAACCAGTGCACACAACGCGAAACCACACCATACGCACGAAAACACTCTTACTCTTGGATCCGCGAAACCAGTTACCGCACAAGTACAAAACGAAACAACTCAGAGCGCACGAGAGAATGCAATCATCCCTCCAAAAGACTCTCCGAACGCAAACATTCTTTCAGCAGGGGGGGAATCAGGCAGACATAGCACGCTAGAAACACACGAGAATTTGGAACTTTCAGAACAGGGGGACGGTACACGAATTGAAGCAAACACGAATGAAAAGGCGGGAGAAATAGAACGAGATGCGCAAGAGGGACCAACACAAGTGGATGGGGGATGTATACAGATGGAAAACGTTCAGGGGAAAGATGAATCAGCGGGAAATTCACAAGGGGACGATATAAGCAGTACAAATTGTTCACGCACAGTACTTCTTCCAACACCGGTTAGGCCGAAACACAGATATGATTTGAGATCTTTAAAGAATTTAAATTTAAATTGATTCAATTAAAACACGAAAGAAGTTTAAACATAGGTAAGAACGCGGACAAACCGTGATTCAAAATTTTGAGAATGTTAGTAACAAAGAAAAATCGCCATTCACAAAATGCAACGCGAAAGATGGAACGCAAATTTTAAATAAATATTGGATTGTAAATAAAGGAAATTTTAAATAAACATTGAATTATAAATTAAAGAAATGTAAATAAGTATTACATTAATTAAGAAAGTGTAAACAAATTGTGAAAAAAAAAAAAAAAATTGAGGAAATTTTAAATAAATCATACATTAATTAGTTGAAAGTTTAAATGAACAAGAAAGTTTAAATAAATATGGAACTATAAATAATTGGGAATTATGAATAAAAATTGTGATTTAAAAAAATAAATAATTGTTACAAAATAAATAACAAGTATCGTTGTAGGACAAAAGAAATTTTAGGGTTGATAGGTTAAAGATGTGGATATATTAAATTCAAATTTTGGAAAGAACATAAATAACAGAGAAGATACGTCACATTTCAAAAAAAAAAAAAAAAAGCAAAAGGGGGACATCGATGGATAAGATATTTAGGAATATTAAATAAAGGGATATTTTGAATTTCTAAAAAAAAAAAAAAAAAACTCTTTTCAAAGAACAGTGAAATTTTAAAACAAAAGTAAACTTTCTCCACGCGCTCTTCATTTAATTAGCGGATTGATCAACCATTGTTGGATGAATACGCGTGAGGAAATAGGAGTTATAGAATTATAGTTTAAAATAATTAGATAATTGGTAAATAAAAAAAAAAAAAAAAGAAAAAAAGAAAAACAAATTTTTTTTTTCTAGTTTAAATAAATAAATAATTCATAATTAAAAATAAAAATTGTAATTCAAATAACTAAACAATGGGTAATTAAAAATTAAAATTAGAGTTTAAAATGGATAGAGAATTTTAATTAAAAATCATAATGGCAGTTCAAAGAAAAAAGATAATGGTAATGAAAATTATACACAAATTATAATTTAAAATGAATAGATAATTTTAATAAACATACGCGAATTGTAGATTAAATAAAAAGCATTTGAAAAAAAAAAAAAAGCGTTTCTACATATATTTTGAATGGGTCGCACATATAAAATTTTTGAGAGAGACGAACTTTCGAAGGTAACGCTAGAACGCGGGAATAAACATGATATAATAATAAAATACAATGGTAGAACAAAAGGACACTAACCGCATTTTAATTAATCCGTGGGGTAAATGAATCCTTGCGTAATCCATAGGAGTCGCGAAACACAGACAATCACACACACTGCTACGCGCACATCCCGTCGTCCTAAACACTTTACACAACATGGCGGAAACGTAGACGAGAAAATTTGTATCATTTTGCCAAAACGACATCTTCAAAAATTTGTACAGCTAATTGGCCATGGGAAGTTACACGAAGAAATGCCCGTATTAGCCGCAGGCCAGAAAGGGGACCGCTTTCCAGGGAAAATGACACAATGGCAGAAGGACATGTTGACCTTGTATACCACTACTTGATTTTCTCTGGGGACTAGATTTTTCTGTTTGAACAGGGAATTTAGATGCTAGAATATATGTTACACAAAAGGAGAAATGAATTAATTCAGGAGACTTTGCATTCAATTACAGGGGATATAAGAAAAGAAAATGTACATTTTGGTATTCAAGTATGGGATTTGAATTGAGTTAGGTGGTTTTTGAGAGAAAATTCGTAATTTTGTAGGCATTGAGAGAATTTCAGTGAGTGATAAGATTTACAAAAAATTTAAGTATGGTTTCATTAAGTGGGAAAGTGAATAATGTAAGGAATTCGGGAAATTCCGTATCCAAGTATAAGATTTGGATTAAATCAGGGGATATGTGAAAGAAAATGTATAATTATGGATAGTGTAATATAGAATCGCAGGGGAGTTATAAGATTTTCAGTAGGATAATAATTAAATGATTACATGGGTTTTTTTTTTCTGTCATCTCAGTTTGTAGGAAAATTTTAAAGTATTGTGCGGAAATTTTTGAACCTATATAAATCTTATTTTGATAGTATTTGAGAGGATAGTGTAATTGTTTAAGTATTTTATTATAAATATGTACATGAGTTATATTTATGGCATGTCCGGTTCAGAACACATGATGGATTGGATGTTAGATAAGAAGTGTATATAATGTAAAAAAAAAATATATATATATATATATATATATATACATAAGGTAGAGAAATGTAAAATAAATAAATAGTAGGAATTTGAAAAATTTAAGTTTGAAGAGAGTAGCAAATTTAAGTAAAAAATGTATATAGTATATGGAAGGATTTAAAGTAGATAAAGTGTAGAAATTTCAATGGGGCAATTTTTGAGAGTGTTAACAAATTTAAAAGGAGTTTGAAGAAAAAAAAAAGAGAGTTTTTTTTTGTAATGTTTCGTGTGCCGGGTGACAAATTAAAATTATAGAAATTGAATTTATAAAAAAATGATACTTAAGGGAGTTTTAAGAGAAGAGAGTATTTTAATAAGCTTGAGTGTAATGTATATGTATTGATTGTCCTAAACAAAACATGAGACAGCGTACAGATCCGGTTGCCTAACGATTCTCAAATGGTCAGCAATTCCTGTTGATCAGCGATTCCGAGTGCTCAACGATTCCTGGTGCACAAAGATTATCATTTGGTCAGCGACTCCAGCAGTTCAGCGCCTTACAGTTCAGCGAATTCCAGTTAGACAGCGGTCCAATCCTTCAGCGAGTTCCAGCAGTTCATCGCCTTACAGTTCAGCGAATTCCAGTTAGACAGCGATCCAGTTCTGCAACGAGTTCCAGCAGTGGAGCGATTTACATTTCAGCGGTTTCCAAGTGTGCAGTGATATCAGTGTTTTTTTTTTCCAAAGGAAAGATATTTTACACTTTCCACCATAACTACAAGGGGACAAAGTGATATTATTAGGGACCATATGCGTAAGTCCCTGATCCCAACAAATATCCAATTGACGGTCAAAGTGACTTTGGTTATCATATGTGAACAATTTTACAGATATACACCTTGAACTTGTGTGGAACTATATTGTTTAAAAAAAAAAAAAAAAACAAAAAAAAAAGACATATCACCAGTGGACGAACTTGTGCTTACATGAATAGACTTTTAATCGACATTAAGTACAACTGAACGACACAGATATCGTCATTTGCAGACACATTGAGAATTGTATTTTTGTATAGTATTTTCGTGTTCTTTTGATGGCATATAAGAGTATATATATGATAATATGATTTGTGTATATGTGTATATAGTGCATTTTTACAGTAGATACAGATGAGAGCAAGACGAGTTGTTGGACTACACAGTGGACACGCCTGCAGCAACTATGAGCTGGCACTTTGTAATTGGCTTTTTTCCCACCAAATTTTGGGGGGGGAAGAAGGGTAATTGTTATATTGTAATTTTCAATTCCCAATATAACATTGCTCTTTTGAAAGAGGAAGTGGACCTAAGAAGACGGTCCCTCATGAAGTGAGGCAATTTTTGTAACATTCCCTCGAACGCAGCTGCACCGGACATTCATTTCGAAAAGAGAGGGTGCTTCTCAAGTTCATGTCAGCGTTAGGTGTTACAACAAACGGAAGGGGTTGAACTTCTTGACCCCAGAGTCAATTAATATCACTCGAACCTTGGGAAAATTCTCGTGAGAACTTTCAACGATTTTAAAACTGGAGACTGCATATCTCATATTTCAGGGGGGCCTTGACCAATAATATAGCCTGAAGGGCGTAGCCCTTAATTTACTTAGCCAATTATGGACAGGGGCGCCTTGTTAAGGGGGTAGAGACAGAGAGCAACTTTGGACTTTAAGTTTTTGAAATCGAGGACTTGAATTTTGTGAGTGAAAAGAAGAGGTCGCAAGAGCGACGGATCTCGGAGAGAGCGAGCCCACGGGACAGAGCCGGAGCGCGCGGTCATAAAGTCCGACATCGGCAAAGATGATCGAGGTAGGACAATTCTACACATATTTTTGCACTTTGATTATTATTATCTCTCTGACCCTCCTAAATAAGGTTAACCTGGGCCATTAAGACGTAGGCTAGTAAGAATAGTGAGTTAATGCACATTAATAGGTTAATAATTGTAATGCTCATATTATGATCATAGAATGAGGAGATTTGATTGTCTTAATGTACTACACTAAAGATGTTGGTATATGAAATTTACCAGATGTTAATAGTTATTAAATAAGGTTTGTCTTAATGAAATAAATTCTTTGTTATTGTTTAAAATTAAGCCTCTTCATTTTAATTACTGGTATTATGTATTTCTTTATTTACTCCACTTTACGAGATCGGTCTATATAGCGCCAATACCTGGCGTGTGACGACTCACATATCAAATGGATATGCAGCAAATGCCAGAGTGCATTATATATAAAAGCAGTTTACGCATGCGTAATTCGTTATTTTCACCTTCATCGTTCTATACATCTGCCATATCCTTTAAGTAAGCATTTTCTCCCTTTTTTGAATTAAATAGGGAATTATAATAAAATGTCAGGAAGCCAATTGGATAATTCCGTTTTATTGCCTCCTTCATAATATTCATAATAAAGCAGTCTTTTAAACGGGAAAGAGGGGGTCGCCATCCCTCTCTACCATTTTATGCCTTGCATTTGGTCATTTCCCCCCCTTTTTTCATATGAATCTTTATATATATATATATATATATATATATATATATATATATATATATATATATATATATATATATATATATATATATATATATATACGTGTCAACCAATCGAAAGGAAATTTCAGATATTGTTATTTGAAGCTATGCGCTCGAGATTGTGATGATTTCAAACAATAGAGATCTCACGGTTACGGTTACAGTGAAAAAATTTCGAAAATTTCGAATGGCATCACCCACTTTTGTCCTGCGCAAATTGATCAGCGCATTGAAAAACCATAAATGGCGTTGAAACGATTCACGTTTGACGAAAATTGGCGGCGTATAAAATTTGCAAAGGAATGCATTGTAAAGGACCAATGACAACACAAGGGAGGAGAGGGAAAAAAACTTTTATTGGTATTACAAGTTTCCAACGTGCCCACCTTCACAGACGATAACGCATTGCTAGCGGGAGATTGTTGACAACGATGACGAACGTGACATCGCAGGAGGAATCTGTATAACTTCACGTTTTATGGCATCTTTCAATTCTGATAAATCTCATGGATTTGATGTGTACAGCTTAGATTTCAGATAATCCCAGAACCAGAAATCCATCGGAGTGAGGTCGGGAGATATCGGTGGTCACGAAACTGCAAAGTTACGGGAGATGACTCTATAACCAAAGTTCTGTTGCAGCTCTTGTCGAACACATGTAGCGACGTGTGGGGCAACACCACCTTGTATCCATACAATGCCATTAACGATATTTCTTTGCTGCAATTCTGAAATTAACGTAATTCTGCAACATTGTTTTATACCGAGGACCTGTGACGTTTGCATACCATTGGAAGTGACCTCTTCGAAGAAGATCGGACCGAGAACGAATGTGTTTACGATGCCGCACCACACAGTCACTTTAGCTTTGTGTAAAGGCACTGATGCCACATCGTGAGGATTTTCGTCAGCCCAATGAACGCAGTTCTTGGAGTTTATTTTCCCAGTTAAGGATAATTGTGCCTCATCCGTCCATAATATCCGCAGCGGGCCAACTGCTATCTTCATCATATCTGATGAGGAAAAAATTCGCAAAGACGACACGCTGTTGCTCGTTTCCAGGTTGCAAAATCTGGATACGCTGGAATCGATAAGGAAACATCCTCAGAACAGAGCGTAGAAGCTTGAGGACTGTGGTTATCGGTACATCCAAATTGCTGCAACACTTCTTGCAGTACGCAATGAACCTGCAGTAATCGTATTATGCACTTCCTCAACTACTTCAATAGGAACATATGGTCGTCCGGATCGCGGTCTATTACATGTGAATCCAGTTTCTTCAAACCAAATCACGTACAGTTCGTACAGAACATGGGCCTCGTCTTAGCTTATGATTTCGCCGATAAACTCGTACTGCTTCAGCAGCATTTTCTCCGTTCAGATAAAACAGCTTTATCAATTCACCTCGTTGTTGCCCTGTGTCATCTTGTTGGCACGTTCGAACACCTGATTGAAGAAACAATCTTCCCACACTGCTTATTAAAGGTTTTCTACAAGCAATGCTTTGCACATAGCGTTCTTTGATTGGTGCTTATACTGTCTATCCCTGTGAATTATGCAAAGTGCGTCAATGCACCTCCTCTCTGTGTTGTCATTGGTCCTTTACAATGCTCTTCTTTGCAAATGTTTCATGTCGCCAATTTTCGTCATAGGTGTATCGTTCCAACGCCATTTATTGTTTTTCAATGCGCTGATCAATTTGCGCAGAAAAAAAAGTGGGTGTTGCCCTTCGAAAATTTCGAAATTTTTTCACTGTAACCGTAACCGTCAGAGCTCTATTGTTTGAAATTATCACAATCTGCCTTGCAGAATTACCGTAAACACAATCGTTCCCCACATATCAATCCGAAGATTCTGTGGTTGAGAAAAAGGCCTTTAAACAGGAAGAGTGAAGTTTTCATTCAGAATGTCCGCACTAATAACCTGACGACGAATGATTTCGATTCTGCACAAAATAGGAGTAGCGCATACCCCGACCTGTCTTCGTTGTAATGTGTTGGAATCTATGGATCACTTCTTTTTCGTTTGTCCCTCTTATCGAGAGGCTCGCTGTAATCTTTTAAAATATCTTAACTATCGTAAAATCCAACTGTCGTACCTTGATCTCATGAAGCATTTCTCGGCTGATATTTGTTACGAACTCGCTACTTTCTTTTCTAAGATTTGCAGATTTTAATGTCGTTGTTTTTCTTTGCTCTTTTGTTTCCTTTTCTTTTTCCCCTTGGGACAGAAGACGGAGTGCCAAGTCCCAAAGTTACTCTCAAGCGAGAGTTTAATAATAATAATAATCATCACAATCGCGAACGCATACCTTCAAATAACAATATCTGAAATTTCCTTTCGATTGGTTGAGCGGATAGGCTTCTAGGGGTTCATATATCGGGGAAGTTTTTTATATATATATATGTATATATATATATATATATATATATATATATATATATATATATATATATATATATATATATATATACATTTATTTTTTATGCTTTAAGCACGTTGTATGTATAAATATATATACATTTCTAATTACACATGTTATATACATATATAATATGTGTGTGTGTTTTAATATTATTATATAAAATTTATATAAAACTGCATAAGTTTTTACTTTATACATTTTTTATTAGTAGTATTCTACATTATCAGAGCCAGTGTTTAATACTTTTTAGAATAATCGAAATTATTTCACTGAACAATGTACAATAGACAGAAGAATTCAATTGAACGATATTCTTAAAATCGGAAATGTTCCATTGAAAGGCATCGGAATAAAATGCATTATTCTGTTGAACGATATTCCCCAAACCTAAATTATTTCATGCAATGACATTCCAATAAAGTTTATTATTCAATTGAACTATATTTCAACTACTAGAAATTTTTTGCTAAATTTTAGATTAATATTTATAAATTTTGTGTTAAGTTTTATGCTAATAAATATAATTTTTTTTGTTAAATTATATTCTAATAACCGAAAATATTTCATTAAACTATTCCCCAGAAGCCGAAAATATTGTATTAAATTATGCTAAAAAATCCGGAAATATGTGATTAAATTTTATTTCAATAATTATAATTTTTCCATTTGGCGAAATTAAATTATTTGAATTGATCCATCACGAATAACATTCCATTAACTGAGATTATTCCATCTGTCCGTATTCTAATAATCGAAATTATTTCGATAAACAATATCCGAAATAAACCAGATAATTTTATGTAATAAATTATTAATATTGGTTCCAGTATATTCATTAGTATATGCTTGTATATGTAAATATATGTGAGTATAAATATATATGTGAAAATATGCAAGTCTATGCAAATATATGCAAAATATTATATTAAGGGGACGGTTGACGTTGAAAAATCGACTCAAAGTTTTTTTAATATAT
The DNA here is from genome assembly GCA_951213105.1 of Amaurobius ferox. Lineage (NCBI taxonomy): Eukaryota > Metazoa > Arthropoda > Arachnida > Araneae > Amaurobiidae > Amaurobius > Amaurobius ferox. The sequence continues at coordinate 67,778,212 of OX578146.1, forward strand.
AACATTGTTTTACACACCAGCAGGTGCAATGAATGCTTCTGCTGGCGATTTCCATGGACGTCAATGTCTGCAAAGGGGGTAGAACTGTTTGGGATAGAGTATGTCAAATACCTGTCTTTTTGAGAGGTTCTTCGTTTGGGATGGACGCTGTCCCACCCGTAAGCAAAAGGTTAAATGCATTTTTTTTAAACGGAATTTTCAAAGGTTTTACATTTTTAAAATGCATTAAAGAATTTGCAGTAAGAAAAATGCAAAAAAGCATATTATAAATTTAAAGCGATTTACAAAAAATAATGCATACCCAGTCAACCTAGTTAATAGTTGTTGTTACATATGGTTTCATTGGAAATCAATCCATTGCATAACTGGTATTTCATAGCGATACAAAGGTAGAAATACAAAATAGAGAAAACTAACTAAATGCAAAACAAAAAAAAATCTGATATGGGCAGCACATGACTTTCCTTATATAAAGCAATGAATTCACTACTTTAACAGTAAAAAAAAATAGATAATTTTTATTGTAGATATTTATATTCTTTCCAAGATATTAAATTTTCGTCAATTAGTCGTCATTTTCATTCATTTAGCGTCATTTTATCCATTTGGCGAGTTTTTCGTTAATTTAGCAACCTTTAAAAAAGTCGCCAAGTTGGTGACATTCCACCAAATTCGTCGCCAAAATCTTACCAAGCGTTACAGATGGATAAATAAGTTCTTCTTACAGCAGATAAATGACTATTGGTATTCAAATACAAAACTATTCCTCAAAGTATCTTTTTTCATGAATGGAACGAGCTAGGATCCACGAGAATGATGTCACCCAATTTATCGCATGATATTACATATGAAAAGTGAACATGTTTCTCAATAGGAAATATTTATTTTTATTTTACATGACTTTCTGATAATTTTTTAAAAAAAGTGCAATATCTCGAGAACGGTTCATGTTAGCGTCCTAAAATTTATGTCAATCGTTTTTTAATGAAAAATTACATCAAAAATGCTTATTTGCGTAACTTTTTTAGAGGTTTTGATTTTTTGACGATTTTTTTGAAATTTCACTCGAAAATTTAGGGGGGTTCAGAACATTCGATTGCGTATAAAAACGATAGGCTTCCAGTGTTTATGGATTGTAATTTTTGTACCAAATTTCGTTCGCATCGGTCCATTCGTTCGTCAGTTATCGTCTCCATAGGCTCACTGACACACACACACAGATAGACATCACTTTAAAAATGTTCGATTCGTGATCAGAGATGCTTGAAACGTGCTCGTCGAAAACTAGAATTCGAATTTTCGACCCCGTCACATTACTTTCCTTATACATTATTGTATATAAGGAAAGTAATATTGCAAATCAAATAAATACAAAGGCCAATGAGAAGAGATCGAACAATAAGTTATCGCGACTTCAGGGACAGTTCATATAAGTTCCAACTTCCCAATATAGTCTGCAAACATCACCTTGATGCTGGGAATCTTCATCTAAACCCGGGCACACTTAAAAGTGAGTTGAGCTCATAACATCAGCACTACAAATGAGGCACCCATTCGTTGGGAGAATTCTGATCTTAGTTAGGTGTTAGGCCAGACAATCATGACCCGAAGTTAATAGTATTATTATAAGTCCATTTAAATAGTATTTGAAACTAAGTACCAGTATTTTACCTAATTCTAATGATTTCCACATAATTATGATTTAATTATTATTAATAAAATGAGTTGTACGTAATCTTTATGATTTCAATATATAAGTAATTTCATTGAATTCTATACTATTCTGACTTTAGATATATTTAATAAAACAATGCAATACCTCAGTAGTTTTTAGTAATTCACGGTTTCTATTAATTTATATCCTTTGCAATGCTTATATTGTTGTTTCGTTTATCTCATCTTTATGGGATTTTATATTTTGAAAGCAGCCTCAGAGGAATTGTGTATTTCGTATTATGTCAATGTACATTTTGATTTCTAATTTTTAGGTTCCAACTGGTTTTGGGGTTGATTCCTTTACTCATCTTGAAAATATTACTGAAGAACAAGAACGTATTGATACGAGAATAATTTTTTCATGTGTTTTTAACACTTTCCAACATAGTTGAAAAGTGTTTATGACTTTGGTCATTCTGTCTGTATCTGTTCTCACGATAAGTTCGATAAAATTGATTTTATAAAAATGAAATTTTAGTAGGTTATTGAGACGGTCTGTGGGACACAAGGGAATGAAAACAAATAATATCACCCAATTCGTTTCGGATTTAACTCGGGTAAAAAAAATGAAATACATTGAATCCTTATGGGACTTAATGTTTCAAACATTTTTTAAGCGAAGTTAAAATTCACAAATTGCTACGAAAATTATAAAAAATATTCAAATTATCACGTAAAATGTGTAAAAAAAAATTTCAGCAAAATATGTAGTTTAAAAATAAAAATTGAAATAATAATTACACTCATGATATAGGAAGAGATCATGTGATGCACTGCAAAATAAAATATGGCATCCATTTTTTCTCCGTTGAGTAACGATCGTGATGTTTAAAGGTCGTTTAAATTTAAATTTAGTGTTGCATCCTTCATAAGAACGCTTTATTTTTACGTATCTTCTGTGCATATTCTTGCATATTATCTGTGTATCTAAATTCTGCGCTGATGTAATTACAATATTTTTTATTTTAAATGATCACTAAACTTTGAGTATTTAAACAACGTGACCCAATTTTAACACATGCAGAATGTAAACAATCAAGCGATTGTAAAGTGAGTTGTATAAGAATAGCTGAATTTTTTTCACTCAAGATTATTTAACTCTGGAGTCTGGAATATAAGTGATATAAATGAAATATTCATTGATTTTACATAGAGAGGCAGACGATTTATATTTCAAGGACGTCATTTGAATAAAGCTCATTTTGTGTAAATAGCATTGTCTTTCTTGACGAAGGTTTAAGTTTTCAAGTGTAATAAATTTATGTAGTACTGTGATAATATAATAAACATCAGAGTTGAATGTTTCAGATTTTAGAGATATTTAAATGAAATTGCATTTCAGAGGGAAAGTGTTTCAAAAGCAATGCTTTATGCATGATGGATATTTCTTGTTTTTCTTTGCTATAATTTCATCTGCCGACACACCAGAGTTAATAGATTTATTTATTTAAGTGCCTTTGCAAAAAAAAATCATCTTTTTCGATAAAGTTTTAAGTAATATCAGCGCTGCATGCATCACATTTTAGAGATGTTTAAATAAAATTGCATTTAAGTTGGAAAGTTTTTTATAATCAATGGTTTATGCATGATTGTTTATTACTTTCCCTGCAATACATGGTAATGTATTGAAATGATATTGAAATCGTGTCGAAAATCGCAACTTGAGTTTTTAACGGATCTCGAACACAAAATAATAATTTTAGAACACAACACTCGCACAACTAACACTCTAGAACACAAAATAACTATTTTTAGCATGACGTTTGTCTGTGTGTGTGTGTGTGTGTGTGTGTCTGCCTGTCTGTGAAATGTATGTATCCACTCTAACTCAAAAACTAATTGACTGAATTAGTTTTTGAAACCACTTGTGGGTGACCCTAGTGCGGATTAGATTTTGGTATGATTCGAGAAAAATGATCCAGCTTTTTGTTACGAAATGACCCGTAAAAATCGTCACAATTTCAAAAAATCTGATGTGGGCAGCACGTGACTTTCTCTGCAGACTTATATCCACGTTCTCTTTATTTCAATTAAATTTAATTCACTTTTAAATCAATTTTTGTTCTCAGTTGTTAAATGGACTTATTTTCAAAGGTGGCGTAGACAAAATACGAAAAAACTAAAATATCTCGAGAACGGCTAGTTCTAGCGTCATGGGGTTAATCTTATTCTTTTCCTCGTTAAAAATTACGTATAAAACAAGAATTTAATGGGTATATTTGAGCATACATAGTTTTTTAATTTATATTTGAAGATTTTTGCGGGCCCTTTTGCAAGTAAAGGCAGGTAATTATTTCCGAATCATACCAAAATCTAATCAGCACCAGGGTAACATACAAGTGACATATCAACCGATTTTTGTAAAATTCGGTCCATTAGTTCTTCAGCTAGAGTGGATACAGGCTTTTGCGGGCCATTTCGCAAAAAAGGCGGGTTATTTTATCCCTAATCGCACTCAAAACTAATCAGCACCAGATTAACCCACAAGTGACCTATCTACCAAACTTTATGAAATTCGGTCAATTAGTTTTTTAGTTAGAGTGGATACAAAATCTGCACAGACAGACAGACAGACACACAGACAGACACACATACAGACGTCACGCTAAAAATAGTTTTTTTGTATTCTAGAGGTATCGAAACACGTAGATCCGTCGAAAACTCGAGTTGCGATTTTCGGCATGATTCCAATACCTTCCCTATACATTACCATGTATTGCAGGGAAAGTAATAACAGACTACGTATGCTCAAATGCATTAATTAGATGCTTGTTTTATATGTAATTTGGGATGATGAAAATAATAAGACCAACCTCATTACTCTAGGACTAACCGTTCTCGAGATATTTTAGTAGTTTTGCATTTTTGCTACGTCGGTTTTGAGAATAAATCCAGTTACCAAATGAACTCGAAAGCTGAATTAAAGGTACAAATTTAGTGCAATTTCGATTAATTATCCGTGTTAATTAGTGCAATTAAACTCAATTTAATGAATTAATGAAATAAAGAGAAAATGAATTTGAGTTTGGAGGGAGTAAATCAGATTGTTTTTTCCTGTTGTTATTTTACATTTTAACTTCGTAGAAAACTAATTGATCCATAACTTTACAATTTACTGTCATGCAATAGCTGTGCATTTAAAAAAATACTTGCTGGTTTCTGTCGAAATACTATTTGTGAGTCCTGACAATGGGAGAGTTATTTCAATAGAAGTAGTTCTTTATAATTTCTTCTATAATGAATCTTCCTTAATTCTTTAATGATAGGAACTATTCTATTGAACTTTGCTTCCCAAAACGGATAATTTTACTAAGGAAAGTGATCGGTGTGCGATTTTAATATTATTAACACTTTACAACATAGTTGAAAAGTGTTTATGATTTTGTTCATTCTGTCTGTCTGTCCGTTAGCACGATAACGGCCGTAAAAATGACTTAATCAAAATGAAATTTTAGTATGTTGTTCAGACAGTCTGTAGGACCTATGGGAATATAAATAAATAATATCACCCAATTAGTTTTGGATTGAACCCGGGTTGAAAAAATGAAATACATTGAATCCTATGGGACCTAATTTTTCAAACATTTTTTAAGCAGATTTAAAATTCGCAAATTGCTTCGAAAGTTTAAGAAAATATTCAAATTATCACATAAAATATATTCAGTAGCTTTTTAAATAAAAATTAAAGTAATAATTACATCCTTTATATGGAGAGATCACGTGATCATTATATGAAGAGATCACGTGACTCACTTCAAAATAGTATATGACATCCATATTGTTTCAAAATCGTGATTTTTAAAGTCATTTTTAATTTATTTAGTGTTGTATCCGTCCTAAAACCGCTTTATTTTTGCTTAAATTTTGTGCATCTACATCCTGAAACAACGCAGTTACAATATAGTTGAGTTTAAATGATCATCCAACTTTGATTATTTCTACAATGAAGGCTACATTTCACTTATGGAGGATGTAAATACCAAAAGATGTAGAATGAGTTGCATAAGAATTGCTGTATTTCTTTAAGACAAAATTATTTAGACCATGGAGTCTGCATAGCTGACATGAATGAAACAATCATTGATTTTTACAGAGAAGCAAACGATTTTTGATGAAGTTTTGAGCATAGAGATAAATTACTTGTACCTCCATGATTTTTAGTTTTAAATAAAATTAATTATTATAGTAGTGTGATGAATGAAATGAATGGAAAAATGTTTATGAATGAAATGCTGCTTTTATTTAAAGAGCCAGCCGATTTATATTTCGATGACGTCATTTGAAAAAGTTCATTTTTTTCGATGAAGTTTTAAGTTTTCAAATACAATAAGTTAATGTAATATTGTGATAATTTTAACAAGAAAGATCAATCATGCTTAAAGCATTGATTATAAAACACTTTCCAACTTCAATGCAATTTTATTTAAACATGTCTAAAATGCAATACATTCCTCGGTAATATTTTAAAACTTATCACAATACTACATTAATTTATTATATTTGAAAACTTAAACCTTCATCGAAAAAAATGAACTTCATTCAAATAACGGCATTGAAATATAAATTGCCTGGTTTAAACATCTTTCAGATGTGATACATTCCTCGATAATAATTTTAGAATTATCATAATACTACGATAATTTATTATATTTGAAAACTTCATCGAAAACAACTGAAATTTATTCAAATGACGTCATAGAAAAAATAACACGCCTGGCTCTCTCTATAAAAGCAGCATTTCATTCATAAATAATTTCCCATTCATGTCATTCATCACAATACTATAATATAATTTATTTTATTTAAAAATTAAGACCATGGAGCTACAAGTAATTAAACTCTATGCGTAAAACTTCATCGAAAAAAATCGTCCCTCTCTTTGTAAAATCAATGAATATTTCATTCATATCAGCTATGCAGACTCCATGAACTAAATGATTTTGTGTTAAAGAAATACAGCAATTCTATATACAACCAATTATACATATTTTGCTGTTTACAGTTTACATAGGTGAAAAATAGGCTTCGTTGGAGAAAAAATCAAATTTGGATGAGCATTTAAACTCAAATATATTGTAATTGCGTTGTTTCAGTATGTAGATGCACAGAATTTAGGCAAAAATAAAGTGTTTTTAGGACGGATACAACCCTCAATATGAATTAAGAAGAACTTTAAAAATCACGATTTTGAGACACGATGGATGCCATATATCATTTTGAAGTGGGTCGCGTGATCTTTTCATATCATGGTCACGTGATCGCTTCATATAAGAGGTGTTATTATTATTTTAATTTTTCTTTAAAAAACTACTGAATATATTTCGCTGAATTTTTTTTTATATATTTTATGGAACAATTTAAATATTACCTAAAATTTTCGAAGCAATTATTTGAATTTTAAATCCGCTTAAAAAATGTTTGAAAAATTAGGTTTGGTAGGGCTCAATGTATTTCATTTTTTAACCCTGGTTCAATCCAAAACTAATTGAGTGATATTATTCATTTATATTCCCATAGGTCCTACAGACCATCTGAACAGCATACTAAAATTTCATTTTGATTAAGTTATTTTTGCGGCAGTTATCATGTTAACGGACAGAAAGACAGACAGACAGAATGAACAAAGTCATAAACACTTTTCAACTCTATTGGAAAGTGTTAAAAATATTACCGAAGAATGTATCGCATTTTAGAGATGTTTAAATAAAATTGCATTGAATTTGGAAAGTGTTTCATAATCAATGCGTTATGCATGATTGATCTTTCTTCTTGTAGAATAAGCGAGATGATCAATTAACTAATGTTTCATTCACAGATCTCGGCTGTACAATATCGACTGAAGTGTTTGAAATAGAATTGTAGAACCTATGATTAAAATAGGACTTTGAGATTTATATAAATATCCTTATACTCTCTTCGTTATTGAAATTTCCTCTGCGTCCTTAGGGGAAAAGGGCACATGGAACGCAATGGTATGGATAATAAGATTGATTTCATGTGTTAAATTTTGTAAGGCGATTGTACTGTAGTTTAGAGAGTTAGCAGAGAATGATTTTAGTTTCACGATACGGTTTTATGGTATCAATATATTTCAATAAACATAACTTATCTAGTGAATGATATTCAATCCAATATTACGGATTTTATCATTTATTATACAATAACTGGAATTGTTCCATTCAATAATATTATTATAACGAGATAATTTTTAGAGAAACAAAATAATTATGAAGCAGGATTTATATAGTGGCAATTTCTGTTGTACTCTTATTTTGTAGTCAGGTGAATGTTTGGAAAGAAGGATCTGACATATCCAGAACCGGAAGCGGATATTCTTAGTTCCGGGAATTCTTAGTTCAGTTGTGCGCTGTTAGTTCAGTTGTGCGCGAAACTTCTGAAATGGCATTGTAGATAGCAGGATAGAAATTACGTTTGACAATTGATCTAACTTTCACCATATTGGATTAGTTATTGAAATTCCATGTGCGTGCTTCAGAGCTTTTACAACCAGAGAGATGAATCAATGGAACGGATATTAGGGTTGATTGAATGTGTCAATGCCGACTTTCCAATCATCTATGGTCGAAGTTATGAAATGAATGGCGTAGGGTGTGTTAATACGTGCCTCTGCTATTAAAGATCTGATGTGGACAGCACATGGCTTTCCTTATATAATGCTATGAATTTACTACTTTGACAGTAAAAAAAATGGGTTATTCTTATAGTAGATACTTATATTCTTTCCAAGATACTGAATTTTCATCCATTAGTCGTCATTTTAATTTATTTAGCGTCATTTTTATCCATTTGGCGAGATTTTTATTAATTTGGCAATATTTAAGAAATCGCTAAGTTGGCGATATTCCGCCAAATTCATCGCCAAAATCTCGCCAATCGTTATGGACGGAAAATTAAGTTATTTTTATAACAGATAAATGACTATTGGCGTTCAAATGCAAAAGTATTACTCAAAGTATCTTTTCTCATGAATGGAACGAGTTAGATTCATGAGAATGATGTCACCAAATTTATGGCATGATACTGCATATGAAAAGTAAACATTTTTTTCAAGAGTTAATATTTTCTTTTAATTTATGGGATTTTTTGATAAATTTATTTGAAAAATGTGCAATATCTCGAGAACGGTTCATGTTAGCGTTTTAAAATGCATGTCAATCGTTTTCTAATGCAAAATTACATAAGAAATGTCTATTTGCGTAACTTTATTAGCGGTTTTGATTTTTTGTTGTTTTTTTCAAAATTTCATTCGAAAATTTAAAGGGTTCTGAACATTCGATTGTGTTTAAACACAATAGGCTTCCAGTATTCATGGATTGTAATTTTTGTACCAAATTTCATTCGAATCGCTCTATTCGTTTGTGAGATATTGTCTCCACAGGCTCGCTGATACACACCCACCCACAGACATCACTTCAAAAATGTTTGATTCGTGATCAGGGATGCTTGAAACGTGCTCTCCTGTCGGAAACTCGAATTCGAATTTTTGACCCCGTCACAATACTTTCCTTATACATTATTGTATATAAGGAAAGTAAAAAGGGGGAGGAGTTTGAAGAGTTGGATTCATAAAATGTAATTGACACTTTTCCAACGATAAAATGCTATATTAAATTATATATATATATATATATATATATATATAAGTCTTACTGCCACTGTCTATTAGATAAATACAAAGACTACGTAGATTTACTCCATGGGCATAACGGGAAATCTAAATATTATTAATTGTGATACACTCAGAGATCACTTTTGTTACTGGATACTAAGTAGCGTTTACCTACTAAATTTAAGCATGAATTAATTTGTAAAGATGCAATTCTTAACTTAAGTAAGTTTATCTATAAAAACAGCTATAAATGTCAAATTCCTGTAGAAGCCTTCAAACCCTGGAGCGTCTTAATAGAGCAATACTTAAATCACTATATATATAATCAGAAAATTAATAAATTATATAAACTTAGTTTAATTAAAAAGGATATTAAAGAAATTCAAAATAATTTTGTTATTACTTATGTCTATAAGGCTAGTAGTACCTACTCAATCATTTGTAAATATTGCTATATAAGTAACCTCCAGTCACACATTCATAATAATTCTAACTACAATTTACATAATACTAACTTTAAAATCTTATCTAATAGAATATCAGCCAAATATAAGCAGATCCATCTAAAAAATAGTTGTAATAACATTCCATATCTGGTTTTAGTACCCACGTTTCATAAATCCCCTGTAGCTTTTCGAACTATTACTAGTGGGCATAATTCCTGCATTACTAATGTTGGTAAATTGTTATTAAAAATTTTAAATGAAATTTC
>OX578146.1:67795769-67835769 GCA_951213105.1 Amaurobius ferox
TTTTATTTTCTATAGTACGGTCTGTAAGGTGTAATTTTGTATACATAAGTTCATTTTGATAATGATTACAAAGAACTTCCACGTAATATTTGATGCATATAAGTGTATAATTAGAAACGACTTTGCCGGTATAATTTATTACATAATCGTTGCAATATTTATTCAAAATGTCTTCCTTGATCTTGCTTTGATTTTTGTCAGTATGTTGATTTTTATCAATGCGTAAGCCATGATAATGAAAATTGAATAACCCCGTAATATTAAATTTCCATTCTTCAAATGCGTCCAATGGTACACTATATTTCACGGCCATCCTATATATAAAGTCATTAAGATCCTTCTTGAAATTATTCACTACATTTGCAAATTCTTGAATACGGAATTTTGTTCCAAGTTGCAAAATAGAGTTCAGGTTGGTATCTTGGATGAAATTCAAGTTCCCTGTTATGATGTGTCCATGATGACGATCGGTAAACACGCTGTTTTCGCAATCACATTCACTGGATTTGTACTTTTCTATATTTTGCCCAATTTGATTGTAGTTGAAAATTTTTCGACCATTCGTCTTAACAAATCTGTAAGCCAATTTAATTTCGATGTTAGGTATGGGCATAAGGTGAGACATGTCTTTCAAGAATGCTTTAAGAGGTATTTGATCATAAGTTTTGTTTTTGAATGTCGTAACGAAGTATTCTTTATTTGTCTGCTTTTTTTTCTGCGTAGTCAAGTCAATATTGAGCAATTTTGCTTTTAATTTGAACGTGTCCAGAAGTACCGCATAATTAGTAGTTGCAACATCTTTGTTGACAATGGCATCGGAAATAAAAGGGTATGCATATATTATTTTCCATATACGTTTTATATAACGTTTTGCGATTCCAAAAATGATATTTTTAATCCAGCGGTTTTTACTGTCAGTAAAGGTTTTAAGTTTCTCAATGAAATGTTCGACACGTTTTAACGCATCGTTAAAAGACACTTTATTTTTGCGTCCACCTCTTGACCATCTTGCGATCCCCTTTGTAGGTATATTTTGCATTACAGATGGTTGATGAACGTTATTACAGTAAGTATTCAAAATTATGGGTATTACAGAAATTTATGGAATTGAGTCCTTAAGGATATGCCGTTCCGTATTGTTTGATGTGCAAGTTCTCCCACCAAATTCTTTAATTTAATTTTGGTACGATGTCAATAATATTAATCATTGTATCATCAAATCTATGAAAATCAAAATGTCTTAATTCTATATTAGTAACCGGTGCGTCCTGTTTTCTTGTCTTACTAACTTGACTTCGATGAAGATTGATACGTAGATGTAGGCAATTCTTCGTTTGTCCGATATATTTTTTATTGCAGGTCTTGCAAGTAATGCAATATATGCAGTTATACGTTTTACAGAATGGGCGGTAATGGGTAACTTTTTCAGCAATTTGTCTGGGGTCTGCCACTGGACATAATTTGCATCGTTTAGAAGTGCATCTACTATATGTGAAATTCCTGATGTTCTTATAATAAAAACTGTATGAATTGTTAAAAAGGTTTGATCTATTTTGATTATAGATCCTGTGATCGGAACATTTATGCACATTACGGACACTTTTTTGTTTTACCACTGGCTGTAAAGAAGGTTGCTTTGAGATAGGCTTGAAATAATGCAATATACTAGACATGGTAAGGGTAACAGGATGACGATCATGCAGCTACCCTCTATCGCTGTATTACCGAGCATATACAGAAATTACTATATAATTGCCAGTCGCTAAAATGTAAATATGTATTCATCATAAATATAAATTCAATAGTTTATGACTCATATTGAGGAGTGGAAATGATATAAGATTCAGTCCAATTCACATGACAAGACGTATCCAAATTTGTCGGATATCCTGTATATAGCATAATGCATCAAGATTCATATAACATGTATCTCAAATCAACGCGTAATCATAAAAAAGATTGTATCTTTTCATTACAACCATGCAATAAGTTTATACGTTTTTTAACTTTGTTTGGTCACAATAGCTCAAGGGATATAAACACATAATCGTATTAGCTCAATCACCAAGAAGTAAAATGATTTATTATAAATATCGCTCAAAATTTAAAATCTTAAAATGTAAAACTTCAAAACCCTAAAAAGGAACACGTCAATAGATATACAATCTAGAACACATGCAACCTATATACAACACCAAACATAACAAGTTTCAAGAGTTAAAAGAGACAAGTGGAACCTAAAACTAATCCTTCAAGCATATGAAATCAAATGTCTATATATAAATACTTAAAGCAAAGCGAGAAAGAACAATAATCATACTCATAATACATCAATAATAATGCAACGAAAAGAAAGAGCGACTCACCTCCATTCTCTTTCCACGAAGTTCAAAAGCGCCAAACTCAACCACATACGGAAGACCACCACAACACGTAAATGGTCCGAGAACTGCCCAGGTATATTTTTGGAGATATGACACAAGTATGCGCAATGCTGCAATGGACGATAATCATAATATATAATATAATACAAAAGTAATCAGATGAAGACGATCTAAAGTCGTTAACTAAGGAGAGTGCATTCCATATATGGCATTATACTACCACTAGGGTGCGCTATCAGCAAGTTCAAAATTGGATGAAAGAATTTGGTGGGAGAACTTGCACATCAAACAATACGGAACGGCATATCCTTACGGACTCAATTCCATAAATTTCTGTAATACCCATAATTTTGAATACTGTAATAACGTTCATCAACCATCTGTAATGCAAGATATACCTACAAAGCGGATTGCAAGATGGTCAAGAGGTGGACGCAAAAATAAAGTGTCTTTTAACGATGCGTTAAAACGCGTCGAACATTTCATTGAGAAACTTAAAACCTTTACGGACAGTAAAAACCGATGGATTAAAAATATCATTTTTGGAATCGCAAAACGTTATATAAAACGTATATGGAAAATAATATATGCATACCCTTTTATTTCCGATCCCATTGTCAACAAAGATGTAGCAACTACTAATTATGCGGTACTTCTGGACACGTTCAAATTAAAAGCAAAATTGCTCAATATTGACTTGACGACGCAGGAAAAAAAAGCAGGCAAAGAAAGAATACTTCGTTACGACATTCAGAAACAAAACTTATGATCAAATACCTCTTAAAGCATTCTTGAAAGACATGTCTCACCTTATGCCCATACCTAACATCGAAATTAAATTGGCTTACAGATTTGTTAAGACGAATGGTCGAAAAATTTTCAACTACAATCAAATTGGGCAAAATATAGAAAAGTACAAATCCAGTGAATATGATTGCGAAAACAGCGTGTTTACCGATCGTCAACATGGACACATCATAACAGGGGATTTGAATTTCATCCAAGATACCAACCTGAAGTCTATTTTGCAACTTGGAACAAAATTCCGTATTCAAGAATTTGCAAATGTAGTGAATAATTTCAAGAAGGATCTTAATGACTTTATATATAGGATGGCCGTGAAATATAGTGTACCATTGGACGCATTTGAAGAATGGAAATTTAATATTACGGGGTTATTCAATTTTACATTATCATGGCTTACGTATTGATAAAAATCAACGTACTGACAAAAATCAAAGCAAGATCAAGGAAGACATTTTGAATAAATATTGCAACGATTATGTAATAACTTATACCGACAAAGTCGTTTCTAATTACACACTTATATGCATCAAATATTACGTGGAAGTTCTTTGTAATCATTATCAAGATGAACTTATGTATACAAAATTACACCTTACAGGCCGTACTATAGAAAATAAAATCAAGGCCTTATATAAACGAATTGATTATGATTTAAAACAAGTTAAATTTCCTTACCTCATCCTGATTCCGAAGCTTCATATAACCCCTGTAAAATTCCGTCCCGTAACTGTCGGTTTCAAGACTTATCTGACTATAGTTAATTCTAAACTATTAGCTCTGCTGAAACATGTCATGACAAAAATCAAGCATAAATGTTCCATTATCGTAAATAATAGTTATGAAGTACTCAGCAAACTCAAATTCTTCCCTGATCGTATGAATTTCCGAAGTTACGAGTTTAAAGAACTTTTTAATAATATTGACCTTGATGATCTTCTTATTATTTTATTGGAGATTTATGAGATTTATGAATTACATGAATATATTATATTAAGTAAATATAAAGCCATGATCAGGATTGTTCTGTTCGAAAATATACTATTTAATGGGACGAACTATTATCAGTAAGTCCAAGGCAGTCCAATGGGAGGAGGATGTTCTGCACTCTTTGCTGACATCTACCTGAATAAATACGAGGAAGGCACTCACATATTAAATGAAATACCATACTTTCGTTTCGAGATGACATTCTTGAGGGCCAATATGAACAAATGCCTGAATTTGACTTCAGTTTCTACCCTGATAACTTGGATCTCATAGAAACACACATGGAAAATAAAAATCAAGTTGATTTCCTGAATATTAGTATCCTTTACGATAAAAACAATTGTTTATATACCATTTTATACGACAAGAGAAATACTTTCAAGACCAGCATCAATCACGTTATCGATTGGAACTCAAATTTGAGTAAAAATATATTACAAAGGATCCATACTTTCAAAAAAGATCGAACTGAAAATGACAGAAGAATAATGCAAGAGGCGATCAAGAAACATTATCCCGCAAATTTCCTTTGACATTATTATAATACTGTATACAACGATGTAAAAAACGCTTATTTTAAGGATATAACTTGTACACACCTCTGATGTTATCGATTTTGGAAATGGTAACTGTGAAATTCACCTACACGGAACTTGCTGATAGCGCACCCTAGTGGTAGTATAATGCTATATATGGATTGCACTCTCCTTAGTTAACGACTCTTGGCCTTTTTCATTATGTGTTTTACTTCGGCTTTGTACTTCGGACTTTTCTTCGATTCTTGAGTTTTGTACTCACTTCCACGGTCAGTGTCTTGGGCTCGACACCATTTCGGAGTTCAAGTTTCGGCAAAGTATTTGGTTCCGGGAGTGTTACCTAGGTGTAATAGTCTGCTATAACCGGGAACGAAGGGTCACAATCCCCTTCGGCCATTTATGCTTTCCCGTTGGCTTGATTCCCATTTTTTCCTTAATACTTTTATTTGCTATATATATATATATATATATATATATATATATATTATATATATATATATATATCATAAGCTATGTTTGTTATCGAAAGATCTATAACTAGATAGAATTATTTTAAATACGAGTGAAAACTTCGAAATTCTATATTTTTTAACATGGCAGCATTCAATCATTGTTGTGAAAAGTAGCCGCGATCCAATTTTTTTTAATTAGCCCCCTCGGTGGGGGGAGTTTCCCCGGGGGTTACATTGTCAAGTAGGACATCAAATGAAAGATTTTTTCAAGCCCTTTAAAATAAAGGATAACACGCTATAATTGTAATCATTTGGACGAAAGATACCGATTTTTTAAAAAGTTTAGTTTAGAAAAAAGTTTAGACCACGAGGCTGAACCTAACTGAGACAATTTTTGATTAAGATGATTATTAATATTTAATCAACGCTAAGCTCCATACGTACATTGCAAAACAAAATAAAACCAATTTAATTTTTTTTTCAACTCAATTTTTTAAGAGTTTTAGTTCCTCTGTCTGTGACAAGCTACTCGTTGTTGTTGGCAATCTAGTTGATGTATTATATGCTTAATATTCATTTAACTGATATTCTATATAAAAGATTCTACGCACCCCATTCTTTCTAAACATTTGAAGTGAAGTCACTGAGATCAAAAACAACGTTAGGTGATTCATCATAAAAATCTCCCATTTTGGTTCCGTTATTGAAATTCCATATGCGTGCCTCGGAGCTATCACGTGAGTGTAGATGGGACAAAAGAATGAATATTAAGGTCAGCTGGATGTGTCAATGTCATAACGGGAATATACTGTGGTCGAGGTTATGTAAAGTATGACGTTAGTTTCATATATGTGTATTATCTATAAAGGACGTTTACATAAAATTAGCTGTACCCATGCAGAGCATCTGCTCTCTAATGCCCTTTAATGCTCAGTATCTGTTGGTGTCTTATTATCCAACCTCTGGAGTGGGAGTTTCCATTCGACTATTTAAAGCATTAATATTTCAAAGTATCGGGTTCTGTTTGCCTCGCAAACATTATCAGAACTAAGGTATATCTCTTGTACTCCTCATATCCCCAGACATATGCGAATTCATTAGTATACGAGTCTCTAATCAAACATTAACCATGCATGTTAAAATGAATTAACTACAGATCACTTAATAAATATATAATTTCATTGTGCAACAAAAGCCTGAGGAAAGTACTTAAGTTATAACTTTGCGGGGAAAG
The DNA here is from genome assembly GCA_951213105.1 of Amaurobius ferox. Lineage (NCBI taxonomy): Eukaryota > Metazoa > Arthropoda > Arachnida > Araneae > Amaurobiidae > Amaurobius > Amaurobius ferox. Next base: position 67,802,170 of record OX578146.1, read on the forward strand.
AAATTCTCTAGTTTCATGGATACTTTTTATGAAGTTTTCAAACCATAGAGTAAGAGTTTTTCTCTTTAGCTTTACTACTTTCCTTATATACAATAATGCATAAGGAAAAAGTATTGTGACGGGGTCGAAAATTCGAATTCGAGTTTTCGACGGGAGAGCACGTTTCAAGCATCCCTGATCAAAAATCGAGCATTTTTGAGGTGATGTCTGTCTGCGTGTGTGTGTGTGTGTGTGTGTGTGTGTGTGTGTGTGTGTGTGTGAGTGAGTCTGTGGAGGCGATAACTGACGAACGAAAGGACCGATTCGAATGAAATTCGATACAAAAATTACAATCCGTGAATGCTGGGAACCTATTGTTTTTATACGCAATCGAATGTTCAGAACCCCCTAAATTTGCGAGGGAAATTTTGCTTAAATCATCAAAAAATCAAAACCTCTAATAAAGTTACGCAAATAGATATTTCTTATGTAATTTTTTATTAGAAAACGATTAACATAAATTTTAGAACGCCAGCATAAACCGTTCTCGAGATATTGCACATTTTTCAAAAAAATTATCAAAAAATCATATAAAATAAAAAAATATATCCTATTGAGAAACATGTTCACTTTTCATACGTAATAGCATGGTGGCATTATTCTCGTGGATCCTAGTTTGTTCCACTCATGGAAAGAGATACTTTGAGAAATACTTTTGTATTTGAACGCCAATAGTCATCTATCTGCTATAAGAATAAATTATTTCTCCGTCAATAACGCTTGTCGAGATTTTGGAGACGAATTTGGCGGAATGTCGCCAACTTGGCGACTTTATTAAATGTTACCAAATCAAACAAAATCTCGTCGAATGGATAAAAATGACACTAAATCAATGAAAATAACGACTATTTGACGAAAATTCAATATCTTGGAAAAAATATAAATATATACTATAAGAATAACCTATTTTGTTTTTTCTGAAAGTAATAAATACATTGCATTATATAAGGAGAGTCATGTGCTGCCCACATCAGATTATTTTTTTTTTTTATAAAAGTAGTAATTTCATTGCATTATATAAAGAAAGTCGTGTGAGGCCCACATCAGATTTTTTTAAACTAGAAAATGTACTCGATGTTGCCCGAGATTTAAAGCAAGGATTAATTGAATTAAGTTTTTTGAAATGCCTAGTCAGCCGCTGCGCGAGCACATGTTTAAATTACAAAACACAGGCGGCTACATGTTCGCCTTAAAAAAGCACCTAATAACACCTTACTCCGCTTCTCAGGCAATCAATACGCCTTGGTCCCATCTCTGGGCACATTAAATGCTACGCCCTAATATGACTTCTATTAGAGAAGCCAAGATTAATTATTAAAATAATGATTTGAATCTTACATTTTATAAAACAGCATTTGATGCTTTTATTGTACTTAATTGTGTTTAATTTGCCAACTGGATTTCCCCGTTACGAATTGAGAGGTCTAGACATTATACAATACTAGAGGCTATCGCTCTCTGCTCGCTACTACTCGCCAACCCCTGCTGAACTCTTCGCTTTGCTCGGTCTCAAATGCACGGGACTGCATCCCGTGATTGCAGCCGGCGGCCACTGCTTCAAAATAATTTGATAGCATAATGTGGTCTTCTGCAATGAAAGTGCATGTTTAACAAAACAGGTTAGTTTGTCTGATTACCTAAAAAAATAAATAAAATAAAAAATATAAAAAAATATAAAAATACTTGACGAAACAATACTTTTATATACTACGAGAGTATGATAAATTAATAAAAATGCATACGCTATGATCCAAAGAAATTAATGTAATGAACGAACCAGTTTCTTTTCGTTATTGGTTTTTGTTTTTTTAAATGTATTTAATGTTTTTAAATGTCGTTAAATGCAATAAAATTGCATATGCCATGAATCAATGAATCTACAAAATCAAGCATACTTGAGAAAACAATACCTATGGCGCAGTAGAATGACAGACTTTAAAGTTACCTTTAAGAAACATATTTAATTAATCTTAGAGCATGACCGAAATTATCGTAAATCGTGGAATCCATTGCATTGTGCGGCTATTGCCCCCTATTTTATTTTTAGCGCGAGTTCTGTAAGATAATATTAATTAACACACTACTAAATTGATTGCACCATTTTAACTTTGAAATAAAACTATTTATTAACAACATGGATCAAGTAATAACTCAATTACAACAATGATTACCATCAATTGTGCCGGAGCGAGAAAGTGTGAGATCATTAAAATGTAATTATCAACAGGTTTAATGACCTGCATATGATTGTAGGGGACCACATACCTTTTAGTTGTCTTTAGACGTTAATACACAGCACTTACAGTAGTATGTGTTTCATCAGTGTACGCCGCACACTGGTGCCATGGCGGAAAAAACCCCGAAACCCGAAAATAATATTTTTCGATACCAACTACTATTTTTTGATAGGCAATGACCGAAGTATCTTGCCATGTAAATAAATGTAATTTACTCAGTATAACTGGAAGGAAAACTGATCTCTTAAACAAGACTTCTACATTCTAATTGAAATCTTGTTTATTCTAACTAAAATTTCAATATTTTTTTGTGGATATTTATCATTATATGTCTCACGTATTTTCAATATATGTAACCTCAGCTTATTTCTGACATAAATACATTTCGTAAAAACACAGCCAAAATCATACTATAAAGCGTAAAATATAGATATATAAATTTTTTTGTTTTCCTTCATTCCTTTAAGCCTATAAAAAAAGCTACACGTTCCTACACGCTCTGGATGAGTTATTTCGAAAGCAGATACTATTATGCAACTGTTCTGTGAAAATCAACTGCAAATTTTTGCAACCTTCGCTGTTTCGGCATGCATATAAAATCTTACTTTTAACTTATCTACATGCGCAAAAAGTATGGAAAACTATTAAGAAATGCATAAGTTGTGAGGTTTTTTCCGCAAATTTTTCATTTGGCGCCACTGTGCGCCGTACAATACCATCTCACAGTGTGGTATGTCATCTCGTACGGTAGTCGCTTACTGCACACTTAACATTCTCCGTACTCTGGCTGCACAGCCATTCTTGCACTACCCCAACTCTGGCATTTCGACTTCTCGAACTCTCCAACTACGTCTGCTAATATTCTATCTTACTTCATCTCTGTTCTTCCATATTCTCTGTTGTTACATCTTTTGTCGTTACATCGTCTGAGCGTTACATCTTTTTTATACTCCTTTAGTTGTAGCTCTTTTGCCTGAGGTCTGACAGCCAAAAGATGTTGACCAATGTGCAATATGTCTGGGCTCAGTGCCCTTAGGTCACCCAATCAGAGCCAAAGAGGCGTTGAAGGCCCAGACCGCACGACCAACCCTAAGGCTTATGGCAGCTTAATGTGTGGCCGGAGCCAAAGAGGCGAGGTCTGAAAACGTACACTTTCTCACAAAATCTGGTGTGAAATCTATTTCTGGTCTCACAATACCTTTATACACAATAGCATGAGAAATGAATAAAAATATATACGCTGTTATCTAAAGTAGTTAATGCAATGCAAGGTACTTTAAACATAAGGTAGGTCAGAGAAGGGGGGTTGCTTTTCGACCGGGAGAGAAACCTGAAGCGTGACGTCACTGAGATTACAAGTCAAGAAGAGGGGACATAGAGATACGTGTATAAAGTTTAGAAAGTTCGCGCTTATCATTCGAAAAGGAGATAAGATCATTCGTAATAAAATTTTAGAAGAATGAAATTAAATGATTCTTCTCATAAATGCATAGGGCTATCATTAAAATATTATAATACATATATTATTTATAATAAAAGCTGAAATATATCGTGAAAAGTGTAGTAAATATAAAAACTATATTTCAAGTGTTTTAATATAGATATGAATAAATATCTAATCATCGGATTTTTAAAAATATAGTATCCATTATCTTAAATATTGATAATACTTTCTACATGTAATATAAATATGCATTTCAAAAATATCTAATTGCGTAAAATATCCCACATACATATAACATATATTGATGACCATGAAATATCACCAATCTAGTAGTTACATAAGTATATATTGTTAATAAAAAGCGTAGATCGGATCTTGAGAAAAGGGGGGAGTTGACGGTCGAATGGATGGTCAATGGCAGTAGATTTATTTTATTTTCCCAACAAAGAGACGATGCATTTTGTGGGCTAGTGGATATTCATTTCGTCAATATTCATTTCGTCCATCAATATAACTGAACATCTGGAAAACTCATCCATAGTTTGAGCTTTTTCTTTTAATATCTCAAAAATAGTTTTTTGGATTCCAGGATTACATGTAAAATTTTTGGTCCAAGATTTTAAGGATGAAATTGAAGGAAGAGGCCAATTCATTTTCTCCTTCAAAAATACATAAGCTTTTTTTGACACACAACGTAATGCTAAAGCAGCTGATATGTCCGAATACGTCCATGGCAAATTTTTATTCTTTCTAAGGATTCTGCGTATTTGTCCCTCATTAAAAAATGAGGATAATTGATTGATAACCTCACTCCGCGCATATTTAACTTTGCTTTGTTCGGCATGCAAACAGCGACTTTTCAATTGCTTAATTTGAAGCAGTAATGCCTTGATGTATTTTGCACTATACTTTTGATTTTCTTTCTGTAAATTTGTGTCATTCTCTAGAGTTCTCACTTTTTCTTTTAACTGCGTATTCTCATTTCTTAGAAAATTTATTTCTTCATTTAAATCCTTTATTTTTTTAATATGATCATGGGGTTTCAAGCCATTCATAGATTGATTTTCTTCATCATTTTCATAAATTATGCTCGCGTTTCCATCATCATTTATTGAGCTATTGGCAGAAATTTTATATTCAGAAACTTCAATTACAGGTACTACACAGTCTGTTCTAAGCTTTTTCTTCGTCATAGTTTCTGCTTCTATTTTCCGTTTTGTTAATCTTTCTGATCGTTCACTTTTCACATTTTGATTACTTACAGATGATGGTAAATTAAGATGAGGAACAACTCCTTGTTTTAATCGTTTAACCGGCTTCAAATTAAAAAATTTAGCCCGAAAATCCTCTTCAAAATCTTCATCAGAAAAGTGACTCGAACAGACAGTTGCGTTAGCAATGGTTATTTTATCCTGTCTTTTGCACTTCACGACCCATAATTTTTGGAGTATAGGATCTTTTGGAAATCTATGAAAACTGATAGATCCCATTGACTTCTTATAATAATTTGAACACAAAGCAACCGCGCAGCAACCAGGCATTTTTGCGCTCACAAAACACAACTTATATACAACAATTAATCAAAATCATACATTATATACGTGAAAATACTATTATATATACATCTATAATACACAAATTTGCACTTAAACTTCACTTTTACGATAGAATTACAAATTATATTAAAACAGCGACTGACACAGTCTATGTTTTCCCATAGAAATGAATGCTACGCGGAGAAACTGTCACTTCTCCTTCTAACCCAGTGACGTCACGAACGGCGATAACGTCCGCCTTCTAGAATACTGTCAACGGCGGCATTCTGGTCTTTTGATCTCTGACCCTCCCTGAATGCAATGAATAAGCTGGTTTCCTTTTGTTATTTGTCTCTGTTTTTACTTTCTTTATATATAATAATGTATAAGGAAAGTATTGTGATGGGGTCGAAAATTCGAATCCGAGTTTTCGACAGGGGGAGCACGTCTCAAACATCCCTGATCACGAATCGAACATTTTTGAAGTGATGTCTGTGTGTGTATTTGTCAGTGAGTTTGTGGAGACAATAACTGACGAACGAATGGACTGATTCGAACGAAATTTGGTATAAAAATTACAATTCGTAAACACTGGAAGTCTATTGTTTTTATACGCAATCGAATGTTCAGAACCCCCCTAAATTTTCGAGTGACATTTTGAAAAAATCGTCAAAAAATCAAAACATCTAATAAAGTTACACAAATAGATATTTCTTATGTAATTTTTCATTAGAAAACGATTGACATAAATGTTAGAACGCTAACATGAACCGTTCTTGAGATATTGTACATTTTTCAAAAAAATTGTCATAAAATCATATAAAATAGAAAAAATATTTCCTATTGAGAAACATGTTCACTTTTCATATGTAATACAATGCGATAAATTTGGTGGCATCATTCTCGTGGATCTAGCTCGTTCCATTCATGAAAAAAGATAGTTTGAGTAATACGTTTGTATTTAAACGCCAATAGCCATTTATCTGCTGTAAGAATAACTTATTTCTGCATCCATAACTCTTGGCGAGATTTTGGCGACGAATTTGGTGGAATGTCGCCAACTTGGCAACTTTTTTAAATGTTGCCAAATTAACGAAAAACTCGCCAAATGGATAAAAAAATAACGCTAAATCAATGAAAATGATGGCTCAATGACGAAAATTCAATATCTCCGAAAGAATATAAATATCTACTATAAAAATAATCTTATTTCTTGTTTACTGTAAAAGTAGTAAATTCATTGCATTATATAAGGAAAGTCATGTGCTGCCCATATCAGATTTTTTTTTAATGTAGCTAAATGTCCTTCTTTTTCAGTTTAAAGTGTCTAAAATCGTTTTCTGGCAGGAGCACGCGATATCACAGTTCTAGCTTAAGCCCATCACCTGCATCTGTAGTGCAAGAAAAAATTGGAAATTTCCTGTGTATTCTGGGTTGTCTACGGAGGAGGGACTTATTCCTCCTCCCTAGGTTTGTCACTTGATATGAGGATTAGCACGTTCTTTGAATGTGCAGTAGAACAGGTTTGCTTCATTTTGATTGATTAGAGAAGAAGATGGTCGAGTTGGACATATCTCAATCTAGATACTTATAAATGCTGGAAATATATAATTCATGCAAACCATATATAACTGAGCCTAAATTATTCGTTAAAATAATTTAAGTTCGATTTCATATTAATTTTAAGTATAACTAAGTTTTACGTTTTCTTCCAGAGCTTCGGAGAAATATGGAATTTGAGGATACTCCTACATAAATATATTGGATTAAGGTGAGCTTCTTTTTTCTTTTATATCCTATTTCAATACCTTTTATGTAAGCTGTTTGAATTAATTTGCAACCGATTAAAATGGAACCTTCATTTATTCATAAAATTGGAATTACTGAATACTTGCTTAGAAATCTGAAGGCCATATTTATAACGAAATTAATAGATATACTCTAATGCATTTTGATAGCTAAAATAATGCTGCCCAATCTTTTTCGCTTCCGACCCGAAATATCAAAGTACATTTATCTGGTGATCCGACGTATATGCAGGGTGTCAAGAAAAGTCATGGACTAGGCCAATAACACAAGAAGTATAGAATGATCGTATATTTCTTTATGAAAGTGTATATAAGGAATCCCTATTTCGCTACAAGAATATACAACTTTAGGGGGGTTAACCCCTTTTTAGCTGGGTACGTGGGGGGGGGGGCTATTTATCATCTTGTTAGAAATAAGGGCTAAACGTGTATTATGAAGTTCTTGAGAGTTGCAAAATTAATACAGAGCATTTTTGTGGGGTAGGGCAGTCCAGTGTTCAACGCGCTGAGATTGCACTAGTATGGTACGGGCACATTAAATATCTGGGTCTGTAAGTCCTTCCGAGAGGGTGGCGGTAGGGGAAGGAGGGTTGGTGTCCGTGGATGTCGCCCCCACTGGGTTCCGGTTTAAATTTGGTGGCACTTCTCGGCAGTCTAAACAGATATCTTACAGGTAGATCGGACGACCTGGATCGAAGAAGAAGACAGTATTTTTATTCCACGGCTAAAGTTGTAAAATAATTCAGTAAATAACGATTTTATTGTAAAAGAGATAATTTTATTAATCTGCATGTAACAGTGTAAAAGTAGATACATTGAAAAAATACGTGGTGATATTTTTTTACACATGTACAAGTAAGCATCGTTGATGAAGGGGAACATTTTTTATTTTGCGTATAATAAAGCCAATTTTATTCTGCCGCATTATTAAAATGTGGGATTTTTATTTTAGGGACGGTGGACTGTACGCACTGGTTCCCCCCCCCCCATCTTTTGAAGGGGTAATACAGATGTTTCATACTTACTTTCCAACGGTGTAAAACTCTGTAACTGGCTTTCCCCCTATCTTTAACAGGAAGCAAGATAGCTCCCCCCCCCCAAACACCCTCCAACAACAGATGCAGTCTTCCGCCTAAAGTCGCCTCATCGTGCAGCGTTATTGGGGTTTCTTATACATCTGAATAAAATATAGGATAATCCTGATATTCTTCTAGTTATTGGCCTGGTCCATGACTTTTCTTGATGCACTGTATATATTTTATATCAGCGATTTTCATTTTGAAAACCATTAAGAGAGCTAGCTCATCCCAACCCAAATTTTGGTTGAACACAAGTATTTGGAACAAAAGCTTAGAACGAAATTTCCTAAAGGTTTTTCTTTTGTATTTCCGAAAAGTGGGATGGGATGTCGGCGATATGATGAGGGAGTTTACAGAGCTAGATTTATTCTGCGGTGAATAATAGAAGATTTTATAAGTCAACGTTTGTATGTGTTGACCCGGTAGCTGAGTGGTATAAGCCAAGCATTTACATGTGCTCTCTCGACTGCCAGGTTGTGGATTCGAATCTCACCTGTGGGCCTGGATGTTGTGGTGTTCATTTAGAGCAGGGGTAGTCAACCTTTTTATACCTATCGCTCACTTTTGTATCTTTGTTAGTAGTAAAATTTTCTAATCGCCCTCAGGTACCGCAGTAACTTAATTTAGCGCAACTGCAAAGTACTCGTAACTTTTGAGTAGAGGTTTAGTAAAAATATGCAGTTAAATTTATCTTTCTATTTATACATTGCATATGTTTATAATACACAGAAAATTTAATTTGATGCTGCATTTCTGCATCTTCATCGATATAGCGTCTACCAGTGCGGAAGCTGCTTAAATTGAAGAAAAAGAAAATTAAATATAAAAACTATAAAAGTATAAAGTCTATTGAAATTACCTTTAATTAATTATTAATGAGATCCTTGAGGTTAACGCTGCGAAACTAAATATTTGATATCTGGTTCAATTTTCGTAAAGAACAAACGGAGGTCTCCTCTTTCGAAAATATTCAGACAAAACCCCTACGGCCCACCATGAAAGCTTGAATCGGGTAGAGACCAGGTTGACTACCACTGGTTTAGAGTGTAATGGGATGCGCTCCCCCCTCCCCGTGGTGCGCTCTGAGAAACATCACGTGACCGCAAAATAGTTCAGGATCCTGTCGCTAAAAATGTGTGAATAATTGGGTAATCAAGTGCCCAGTCTTAAAATAAAATCAATTTACATGCAGTTAATATGAAAACATTACTGTTTTATTAACATATGGCTGGATTTTAAATATATGGTTTCAGGGGTGGGCAGTCCAGTGGTTAGGGAATGGGGATTGCGCACGGAGGACCCGAGTTCGATTCCTGACTCAGCCCAAACTGTCCCTATGTCCAATCCCTGTCAAATATGTGGGCCCGCAAGTCTTTTGAAGAGGTTGGTGGTAGGGGGAAAATGATTTGGTTCCTGTAGATGGCGCCCCCACTGGGTTTTGGTCAAAATTGGATGGCACTGCCCCGGCTGCCCAAACAGACACCTTACACCTTTGGGTGGGTAGGACGGTCTGGATCGATTAAACAAAGAAATATATGGACAAAGAAAGCTTGAGCAAAGTATGTAAGCACAAATAACAGAAAATAATGTAGCATAGTGCAGCTTCGAGGATACTCTGGATCCCCTTCGTCAGTGCAAAAGAACCAACAAACTTGAAGTCCAAAAGAGGAATGGGCGCAAAAGAAAGAAACAGAGCGGGTTATATACCCAAGATCTGGATTAAGAGAGAGCCAATCGGTTTTGTTGGTTCTCTTGTACCGATGAAGCGGATTCAGCGTATCCTCGAAACAGCTGTATGCTGCATTATTTTGTGTTATTTGCGCTTGTATACGTTGCTCAAGTTTTCCTTATCCTTCGCATAAAGTTTATTTTATTGATTGAAACAAATATATGATTTCAAAGAACACTTATTGAAGCAAATATATGACTTCAAAGAATACGTATTGAAACAAATATATGATTTCAAAGATTATTTTTTGAAACAAGTATATGATTTCAAAGAATACTTATTGAAACAAATATATGATTTCAAAGAATAGTCGTAGCTAAAAAAATAACAGAGTTCAGTATCAGCAAATTTTTTTAAAATAAATTCAACAGAAATATTTGTTTTTCGTCAAAGGGAAAATATATTTCATGTTCTTGTGCACTAAACTTCACTAGAAAATATTTTACAAAAAATAGTTTTGAAAAATTATAAATACTAATTTTTATATTTCCTTTTTTTATCAGACAAAAATATATTTATTATAATTTTATTTAAAAAAATAACAAATATGGGTTTAGTTTATTACATTTACGAAAGAATTAAAATGTCCGTTTTTTAAAGCCCTTATCCTTGTATTCTGAGAATAGACAACTATATATGTCACAACAATACCTTCAAAAATTTGTTTTAGCCTGTGTTATCAAATGCAAAAGTCTGATATTTAATGTATTTAAAACGGTAAATTGCGTGTACGGCTTATATGAGGAGCGAGGAGGGGGAGCCGAGAAGGAATCAGGGCTTGAGTTACAGGGCATGGCCAGCTGGGAGGGGCCCGACCCCAGACCTCAAGAAAAATTTTGTAATGCATTGTGACAAGGGTGTATTAAATTTTTCTAAAAATGGAACTTTATTGAATAAAAATATTCTTGTAAGTAACATGTGTTGTTGCATTCCAATTTAATTTAACCTCACTAAAACTTCAAGAGTTAAAATTAAAATGCATATACAACCCTTGTAATTATTACCCTTATATTATTTTGTTGAAAAATTAAAACAGTTCGATTAACATCACTTATCGTTGTCACTTCATTTTACTAAAGGCCATATTGGTCACAATTTATTTACACAATTAATTAACTGTGGTTGCTATTGTTGCTGTGGCTAGAAATGCATTTGTAACAAAAAATTGGAATTTCATTCAGTTAATGTCTAATATTTTGTTACTAATACATTTATATTCTTAATTCGATTATATCTTGCAATAATAATTGCAATTTAGAATTAAGTTAAAAACGCAAAATTAAGTAATATTTTTGTTACAAAGAGAAATTATTAATAAGTAATTAAATTATTGATTATTAGAACAAGAAAGATCAAGCATGCATAAAGCATTGATTATGAAACACTTACCAACTGAAATGCAATTTTATGTAAACATCTGTAAAATGAGATACATTCAGCCGTAATATTTTTAAAATTATCACAATGCTACAATAATTTATTATATTTGAAAACATAAAACTCAATCGAAAAAAAAATGAACTTCATTCAAATGACGTCATTGAAATACAAATCGCCTGGCTCTCTATGAAAAGCAGTAAATATTTCATTCATACACTTTTATTCCATTTCTTTCATACATCACAATAGCACAATAATTTATTTTAATGAAAAACTTAAAGCCCTGAAGGTTAAAGTAATTTAAATCTATGCTTAAAACTTCATCGAAAAAAATCGTCTGCTTCTCTATGTAATATTAATGAATGTTTCATTCATATCAGCTATTTTGCAGACTCCAGAACTAAATAATTTTGCGTTAAAGAAATTCAGCAATTCTTATGCAACTCATATTATAGCTTGATGTGTTTACACTCTCCATAAGTGAAAATTAGACATTGTTGTAGAAATAATTACAGTTGGATGATCATTTAAACTCAAATATATTGTAATTGCGTTGCTTCAGAATATAAATGCACAGAAATTAAGCAAAAATGAAGCGGTTTTAGGACGGATACAACGCTAAACATAAATTAAAAAGAGCTTTAAAAATTACTGTTGTGACACAAGATAGATGCCATATTTTATTTTGAAGTGGGTCACGTGATCTCTTCATATGATATGGGTGTAATTATTATTTAAATTTTTATTAAAAAAACTACCGAATATATTTTGCTGAAATTTTTTTATATTTTTTATGGGATAATTTGAATATTTTCTAAAACTTTCGAAGCAATTTGTGAATTTTAAATTTGCTTAAAAAATGTGTGAATAATTAGATCCACAGACCGTCTGAACAACATACTAAAAATTCATTTTGATAAAATCATTTTTACGGCATTTATCGTGCAAACGGGCGGACAGACAAACGGACAAATAGAATGAAAAAAGTCATAAACACTTTCGAACTATGTTGTAAAGTGCTAAAAATGAGAGTTAAACAGGTACTAGGAGTAGAAGGGGCGAGGCTTAGCCCCAGGGTCCGCATTCGCTTTTCACGAGGCTGATTGTGGGAGGTTGGAGGAAATAACTTTGCGTATGTAAAGATTTTGACACTACTCAACAGTTCACCTAAGAGATATATAGTCAATCGGAAATCCCCAAATGTGCTGCTATGTCATGGATTAATTTATGTTACACCAATGAACCCATTCATTTATGCTTCACCAATGAACCCATTCATTTATCTTACACCAATCAACACATTCATTTATGTTACACCAACCAACCCGTTCATTAATGTTTCAATTCTTGTAACTTTCATACATATCATCGCAGTGATTTAATTCGATGTCACGCTCTTGTTACAATAGGATAGATTCCCCTAAATGACTTGGAGTATTAAAAGCGGTTTTATCTTTAATCCTTTACCTTTACCGAGCTTCCATTCTTCTTCCAGACAGATTACATGGTTGGTTAATTGGGCTTTTCCATTCATTTTATCTTAATTGGACAGTCATCAGGTTCGGCGACAGGAGATGTCTCAAAGCGATAGGCCATCGCGTAATGTCGATTTTCTAAATGCCCTCGGATGCAAACAGTGGGTATTGAAGTTGGAGAGCATCTGATGTTAGGTGATGATGTATAAAAGTAATTAAAACTTAAAGAAATATATTTTACTAGATATTAAGCCAGTCATATGACGAGGTATATAAAGTTATAATAAAGATGACCTCCATCTTCCCGCATGTAGAACTTGCACTTTCAAAATCCCCCAGCACACGCACATCTTGATATAAATATTATTAATTAATATAGAAATTAATAACAAAACATAATTACTATATGAACGCAACACTTTACGACACCTTCTAAACCTCTATAACGAAACCCAAATTTTATACGACTCTCTTAACCAAACATACCTGAATAACGAAATAGTAAAACTCACCAAAATATGAATAAAGAATATTAAATTAATTAAAACAAAACATAATTATTTGTTGATTTCCTAATTAAATTACATTATAGCCCCCTTTAAACACTTCTAACAAAACCTAAATTTCATACGACTCTCTTAACAAAACATACCTGCACTAGGAAATAGTAAAACTCACCATAGTTTGAATAAATAATATTAAATTAATTAAAACAAAACATAATTAATTGCAGACTTTTTAACTAAATTACTGTATAACCCTTTTTAAATCCTCTTAACAAAACCTAAATTTTATACGACTCTCTTAACAAAACATACCTGCACTACGAAATAGTAAAACTCACCATAGTTTGAATAAATAATATTAAATTAAAACAAAACATAATTATTTGCAGACTTTCTAACTAAATTACTGTATAACCCCTTTTAAACCCTCTTAACAAATAAATAAATTGCCATCACGTCTGATTTCAATTAGCAGGAACAACAAGCACAACCATAATAGAAGGTCTTTATTTCACTTCCTATAAGACGTACAAAATTGAAAAAAGGCCACAGCGCTTTCGAGCATAAATACGCTCTTTATCCGTGGCTACATGGAAAATAGAAATGATCGTTCATATATAGACCAGAAAATGTAATAAATTTGCATAAATACAATTATCAATAAACTTACGTTTATCTAAGGAGAATCCAAAAATACAAAACATTTTGAACAGATTTAAAATTGAGCATAAATCACGAAAAGTACTGTAAATTTTGCAATTTTATTACAGAAATTTCAAATTCAAAACTTTTTTTAAAAATATAGGGGGGGGGGGGAGGCAGTCAGGCCCAATCCCCGAGAGGATGACGTCAAAGATAACTATGAAGAGACTTGAATTGCATGGAGTCGAGAATGAGTCGCCAAGCATAACTTAAAATCTGAACGGGATCAAAATTACAAATCGACTCGCGGTAAATATAAATAAAGAGGGACTCAAAAAGGAGAATATTACGAGGGTTATTACAACGCATAAAAAGAAAGTTCTTTCAACAAAATGAGCAAGGGCTGTAGAAAGTTTACCACCTTTAACATCCCTAGCATGTTCTGCCAAATGGATACCAATAGTACGTTTTGTACTGCCAATATAAAATTTAAAGTTACCATCCGAAAAAACCGAATCCGGTTAAATAAAGAAAAAACATTAGAGTGAGCAGACCTGAAACCAAACTCAGAGCAGAACCGAAATTTTCTCAAATTGATACTAAACTTATTTCTTTAAAAGATCGTTTGAATCATAAATCTAGTTTTCCGTACCATCCTAGGATTTTCCACCCCTTTATTCTGTTCTGCTCTGAGTTTGGTTTCGGGCCTGCTCACTCTAATGTTTCTTCTTTATTTAACCGGATTCGGTTTGATAAGTTGGGTGCTACGGATGACTTTAAAAGCTTTGTTGGGGTGTATGTGGTTCCCCTGCTGTCCACCGATAGTAACTTTAAATTTTATATTGGCAGTAAAAAACGCACTATTGGTATCCGCTTGGCAGAACATGTTAGGGATGCCAAAGGTGGTAAACTTTCTCCGGTCCTTGCTCATTTTGTTATAAAAGAAAATTTCCGGCCCATTTTTGAAAGAACTTTCCTGCTTATGCGTTGTAATAACCCTCGTAATATTCTCCTTTTTGAGTTCCTCTTTATTTATATTTACCGCAGGTCGATTTGTAATTTTGGCCCCATTCAGATTTTGAGTTATGCTTGGCGACTCATTCTTGACTCCATGAAATTCAAGTCTCTTCATAGTTATCTTTGACGTCATCCTCTCGGGAATTGGGCCTGATTGCTGCCTTATATATTTAAAAAAAGTTTTAATTTGAAATTTCTGTATTAAAATTGTAAAATTTACTGTACTTTTCGTGATTTGTGCTCGATTTTGAATCTGTTCAAAATATTTTGTATTTTTGGATACTCCTTAGATAAACGTAAGTTTATTGATAATTGTATTAATGCAAATTTGCCACCTTTTCTGGTCTATATATGAACGATCATTTCTATTTTCCATGTAGCCACTGATGAAAAGCGTATTTACGCTCGAAAGCGCTCTGGCCTTTTTAAAATTTTGTACGTCTTATAGGAAGTGAAATAAAGATCTTCTATTATAGTTGTGCTTATTGTTTCTGCCTCTTAACAAAACCTGAATTTTATACGATTCTCTTAACCAAACATACCTGCACTACGAAATAGTAAAACTCACCATGGTTTGAATAAATAATATTAAATTAATGAAAACAAAACATAATTATTTGCAGACTTTCTAACTAAATTACTGTATAACCTCTTTTAAACCCTCTTAACAAAACCTAAATTTTATACGACTCTCTTAATAAAACGTACCTGCACTACGAAATAGTAAAACTCACCATAGTTTGAATAAATAATATTAAATTAATTAAAACAAAACATAATTATTTGCAGACTTTCTAACTAAATTACTGTATAAGCCCTTTTAAACCCTCTTAACAAAACCTAAATTTTATACGACTGTCTTAACAAAACATACCTGCATTACGAGATAGTAAAACTCACCATAGTTTGAATAAATAATATTAAATTAATTAAAACAAAACATAATTATTCAGACTTTCTTACTAAATTACTGTATAACCCCTTTTAAACTCCTCTTAACAAAACCTAAATTTTATATGACTCTCTTAATACAACATACCTGCACTACGAAATAGTAAAACTCACCATAGTTTGAATAAATAATATTAAATTAATTAAAA
The DNA here is from genome assembly GCA_951213105.1 of Amaurobius ferox. Lineage (NCBI taxonomy): Eukaryota > Metazoa > Arthropoda > Arachnida > Araneae > Amaurobiidae > Amaurobius > Amaurobius ferox. Next base: position 67,818,161 of record OX578146.1, read on the forward strand.
CAAAACATAATTATTTGCAGACTTTCTAACTAAATTACTGTATAACCCTTTTAAACCCTCTTAACAAAACCCAAATTTTTTACGACTCTCTTAACAACACGTACCTACACTACGAAATAGTAAAACTCACCATAGTTTGATAAACAATATTAAATAAATTAAAACAAAACATAATTATTTCCCTACTTTCTAACTAAATTACTGTATAACCCCTTTTAAACCCTCTTAACAAAACCTAAATTTTATACGACTCTCTTAATAAAATATACCTGCACTACGAAGTAGTAAATCTCACCAGAGTTTGAATAAATAATATTAAATTAATTAAAACAAAACATAATTATTTGCAGACTTTCGTTTAGATGCGTTTCTTTTAACAAATTATTCATTTTAAACTAACACGATTCCAATTAACTGTGTGGCTTAACTCGACTTTCTCATATAGGAATCCCTTTTTACATAGCTTGCAGTTTTATTTTTCCAAATGTAAAAGTAAAATTTAATAAATCGGTATCGTTGGTCTAAATAATTTCAAAGGGTTAGAAAAAATATTTCGTTTGATATCCTATTTGACAATGTACCCCCCGGGGGATTACTTCTCCTCCAAGGGGGTTAATGACGTCACAAACACAATTGTATCACGACTATTTTTCACAACAATGATTGAATGCTGTCACGTTAAAAAATATAAAATTTCGAAGTTTTCACTCGCATTTCAAATAATTCTATCTAGTTCTAGATTTTTCGATAGCAAAGTTTCGTGATAAAATTTCGATAATAAAGTTTCTAATAACATTTATAGCAGCTATGGAGTACACAAGAAATAGACCACAGATATACAGGCAGACAGACGGACATCACTCCAATAATAGCCAAAACGTGCCCAGGACGTCCTAAAACATATCTTGGCATCATAACCTAGAATTCGAAAATTTTCCCGAAAATGATACTTTCATATAAATCATATTCATACTTTCTCATACTATGTATTTTAGTATACTAAATTACATAGTATGAGAAAGTATGAACGTGAGTTAAGCAAATCCTAGATTTTAAAGTACTTATTACTGAGCATTAATATTAATCTTAAAATTTTTTGAAGGGAAGCTTCCATGTGATGATATGAACTAACTTATCGTATCATATCACTTTGATCACATAATCGTTCAATAAATGTAAACCAGTGTATCTTGTACTGAGGGCATACGTTGATGATTACTGCATGATCACTGGAAACAATGTTATTTTTCTTGAATGAAGTACAAAAATATATTTGAAAGTAACAAGGTTTGTGGTATAAATACATTTTATCTGATATCAATGTAAAGATATCCAGTTACTTACATGATACACATTACTTCTCTACGTAATCTTCATACTTGTACTGGCATTTGTTTCATCGATACACAGAACATGGATCCCATACCAGAAGATATCAGAGGCGAGGTCCGGCAGACAGGACATTACAGCTAGTTGAACTTACTTGTCAGTTTCATATTGCTTTTCAATTGGGTGCTACTTCAAAGATTCGTAGAGACGATAATAATCAGGTGCCAGATGAGGACTGTAAGGTGGGTGTTCATTGTTCAAGCACATCCTAAGGAAAGCTATTTAATATTTAGCTCCTACGGTAGACAGTGTGGGGCCGGGCACTATCATGAAGCATACACAGCATGGTGGTGATGAATTTTAGCTAGTATTCCTCGAAATCTTAGAGACAATATCACATCACGGTTACAATGTTTGATCACGTCTCCATTTGTACCATTTTTTTAAGTTGTTAAAAACTGCACCTGATATGATCTGTCCTCTAGTGACAGGAGCACAAATAGAAATCGCGTTGTTCATACTATCAGAACACATCAATGCAATAATAAATTTTACGTGTTTGAAAGGATTTGTTACCTTAATCAAACGTTACATTAAATTATCATACTATTAATTAGTTATTGCGCTTAAAAATATTTATTTGAGATTTTCTAGCTGCAGCCAAGTCTAATTGTCTTAAAAGTTACCAAATGCTAATTCTATTAGAGTCGGTTTTAATAATCTCGAGATATTCGAAATCAAATTAATGTTTCTGTCATCTTTTCGAATTTTCAATAACAAATGAGCAATCTCCCCTTTCTTTGGGATGAAGGAAGTTCATACTAGTTTCCAATTCTCTCAAAAGCTTCAAGTTATCCATCAAAATTACCTTTTTTGACTGGTTAAAAGTCCTTGGGATGTACTAAAGCTTGACTTTTTGACGGACTGACATGAAGGTCATGTAAACTTTGTTTTATGTTCAGTAAACTGTATTTAAAAATACCATCAATAATGCACACGAAAATTTACATTTTAAAGAGCCAAAGCGCTTTCAGATGTCATAACCTCCATCATCAGTAGCAGTGCTAACTTAACATTGTCACTGATGATTGTCGTTATGACGTCTGAAAATGCTCTGTCACTTTAAAATGTAAATTTTCGCGTACGTCATTGACGGTGTTTTTAAATACAGTTTAATAAATTTGTAGTCTTTGCTTTAAAATATTTGGAAACGTGTTTTCCATACTTATATATTTGTTGTATTATCTTGTGGTATTTGCTGTTACTGTGAGACCAGATAGTGTTCTCACATTTGATGAGACAATTTTATGTGAGTATTTATGATGCCCAGAACGGCAAACAAAGCTATAGTCTGTCTGGCACCAGGGTTTATGTGGACTTGAACTTTAAGGTCAATAGACTGTCAATTTAGGGGTGCAATACCAGAAGGGCTGAGCTGGGCCATACTAAATGTGGAATGGTGCAATTGGGGTAAAGAAGAACCAATGAGCGTCAAAGATGTAAAGGCGGAGCTACCCCCCCCCCCCCCCCCCACACACACACACACATCGAAGAAACCACAGCCTAAGAGAGAACGAGATGAGATGCAGACTAAAAGAGATGGATATCAGACTTTGACGAAACAGTTAGATTTTGACTTAGGAGACGATTATGAGTTTTGACTGATATAGGACATGTGTGCAACGACTGCGACGTTATGACTTGGGCGGAGACTTGCCTGCCAGTATGATAGAACAACAATACTAAAGAAGAAGAATATTGCGTGGAAGTTCCCAAATAAGGGAGATCTAGGATGTGTTCAGTGCAACTAAGTATTTGCAAGCATTATGGTCCATTGCAAAGGCCCAAATTGAAGGTATGTGTTCCTCAAATATCCACAGGTTATTAAATATGTTAGGTATATGGTTCAGGGTCTCACGTGCTATCCTCTCACATTCTATCTTAATAAATAATTAATAGGAAGAGTAGTTAATGTATTGGAATTGAATAGGTATTTTGTATCTTTAATAAATGTTATTGTTAAGTTTGAATTGGTCTAATCCTTGTAATAATTTAATAATATTCCTTTACAGGACTCACACGAAAAGTAAAATAATTGGAGGGTTTATAGCGGCACAACAAAGCAATGTACATTAAATAATAATTCCACTATATGAGAATAACGGCCATGTCTTTAATGCTTAATAATAACTAATGTTAAAGTTAAACTTTAACATTATTATTTAATTTCGGTTGCCACAGTTACCGAACGGGCTTATCGTTTATAGTTATAGATTTAGTTCTAATGTAACTTTAGGTTTCACCAAGTCTGAATTTTTGTTCTAGTAGTTCACTTTCATTATCTCGACCTTAACTCGTAGCTCCGACCGTGGCTCATACAATTCTTTTACACATTAGCAGATTTAACTTTCACAATGTTATTTCCGTTTTAAAATTATTATGAACACTATAATATATATATATATATATATATATATTTGTGTCAACACTTTTAATGTGATGAAGTCCAATCCAAGCTGTCCAACGCATAAATAGAGCGAAACCGGTTTATGGATGCTGTCGTCTACATTCAATAAAAACGGATCCTGAGAAAAAAATTATTCATTACATGCGAATCAACTCCATCTATTAATGCTCCGATAACCGACACTTTCACCAGAACTTCCCGATTTTATTCGATGTTACATTCTTGGACAAAGATAGGAAATATTTCCTTAAATGACTAGGGTATCAAAAGAAGTTTTATCTTTAATCCTTTATCTTCACGGGCAGCTTCTATTCTTCACTTAGAAGCATTACATGGATGGCTAATAGGGCTTCCACATCCATTTTATCTTAATTGGACAGGCAATCAGATTCTGCACAGCAAGTTCATCCTAAAAGCGACAGTGACTCGTTTATTGTTGGTATTCTGAGTGCACTTGAATGTGAATAGTGGGTATTGATATTGATATTTGCGATGAAAGTGAGAGATTTAATTACCAGAAGGGATTCAATTTAATTAAAATCCGTTATCGTTTAAATTTTAACGAGAAAATTTTTTTTTTACTTTCCTTATATACATAATGTATAAGGAAAGTATTGTGACGGGGTAGAAAACTCGAATTCGAGTTTTCGACAGGAGAGCACGTTTCAAGAATCCCTGATCACGAATCAAACATTTTTGAAGTGATGTCTGTGTGTGTGTGTGTGTGTGTGTGTGTGCCAGAGAGTCTGTGGAGATGATAACTGACGAACGAATGGACCGATTCGAACGAAATTTGGTGCAAAAATCACAATCCGTAAACACTGGAAGCCTATTGCTTTTATACGCAATCGAATGTTCAGAACCCCCCTAAACTTTCGAGTGAAATTTTGAAAAAATCGTCAAAAAATCAAAACCGCTAATAAAGTTACGCAAATAGACATTTCTTATGTAATTTTTCATTAGAAAACGAGTGACATAAATTTTAGAACGCTAACATGAACCGTTCTCGAGATATTGCACATTTTTGAAAAATAACATAAAAAAGTCATATAAAATAAAAAAAAAATTCCTATTGAGAAACATGTTCACTTTTCATATGTAATACCATGCGATAAATTGGGTGACATCATTCTCGTGGATCTAGTTCGTCCCATTCATGAAAAAAGATACTTTGAGTAATACTTTTGTATTTGATCGCCAATAGTCATCTATCTGCTGTAAGAATAACTTATTTCTTCGTCCATAACGCTTGGCAGGATTTTGGTGACGGTTTTGGCGGAATGTCGCGAACTTGGTGACTTTTTGAAATGTTGCCAAATTAACGAAAATCTAGCCAAATGGATAAAAATGTCGTTAAATCAATGAAAATGACGACTAATTGTCGAAAATTCAATATCTTGGAAGGAATATAAGTATCTACTATAAAAAAACCCTACTTTTTTTACTTTAAAAGTAGTAAATTCATTACATTATATAAGGAAAGTTATGTGTTGCCCACATCAGATTTTTTTTTATGTGAAACATCTTAGGGCGCGGGGTTCGGAGTAAATAATGATAGAAATGTGACGAGGATGAAACGGAAATATAGTGACGGAAGTGACATCATATTGTCATGAATATGTAGCAGGAAAGGTTTGGAAAGTTTGGATCGCTTGACCTTGGCGAAATATATATATATCGTCATATTGGCGAGTTTTGAGAATTTCTGAAGTTTTTAGATTGGCTAAAAGCTGCACGAGTTACGTGCTTTTTCCAGAACTTTCTACACAGGGCATATAAGCTCATCATCGTTTAATTGGGTTTGTTAACTTGATACAGTTAAAAGCATCGGTCGAACTCATTATAGAACCCAATGTGTAATTTTGTTTTCTGAATAGATAGATCCTTTAAACTGTAATTCTGGATAAATAAATCTGGTTAAAATAATTCCAGAGAGAAAAGTGTAAGAAATCTAAATTTTAGATCTGCGACACTTGTACGTTAGCATCTACGCTATACGCCAGAATGAGTTTATCCTTTGCTTTTACCGAGCACTCGTCCGGTGGAACGACAGCAAACATTGCATCAAAACCTTTCACAGCTGATAACTTCGTCGTTCACGGTCCGCTTTGGATGATATAAACTGACTTCTATTAATCTATCAAAACTATAAACTTTCCAAAAAAAAAAAAAAAAGAAGGAAAAAAAACACACCTCAAAGTATTTAAACCTTACCATTGTCACACACACTGGACATGAACCCTTTCCCATTAGAAATATGCGAACCAATTATGCTTTATACCGACCTGTAACGAGTACCAGAATTTTTACTACATTTTGAAAGTAATGTGACGAGGGCCGAAAATTCTAATTCAAGTTCTTAACGGAAGAGCACGTTTGAAGCATCCCTGGACTTGATTCGAGCGTTTTTGAGGTCATGTCTGTGTGTATGTGTGCGCGTGTGTGCTGTAAAGAATCTTGCTGCCCCAACTGGGAATCGAACCCTGGATCTCCGAACTGGCCAACCGACGTTCTACCGGTGAGCTACTGGGACGAAATTGCAAGCGCTTATTATCGAAATGAACTCCGCAGTGTGTGTGTGTGTGTGTGGACATGATATCTGACGAACGAATGGAGCGTTCCGAACGAAATTTAGCACAAATACTACAATCAGTGAATCTGGAACCCAATAGATTTTAAACGCAATCGAATGTTCGAAATACCCCAAAATTTTCGAATGAAATTTATCTTTCTTTCTTTCATAATTAATTAAATTGAGGTTAATTGCACATACACACACACACACGCACACGCATACACATGCACACACACACACACACAGAAAAAAAAACATGGATAAATTATTTGAAATTATTAATTTTAATTTTCAGTTTTAATTCAATTTTCGTTTTCATTTGGCGACTGGACGTATTTTTAAAGGCGGTGTGGCAAAAATGCTAAAAGTTCAGAATTTCTCGAGAACGGTAAGTCCTAGAGTTATGAGGTTGAGATTTTGAGGTTATTAGCTTTATCTTAAAAAATTGCGTATGAAACAAGCATTTAATTAATTCACTTGAGCATATGTAATCTTTTATTTTAGATGTTGATGATTTTTTAAGATAATTTGGCAAAAATGGGCAGGGTTTTCGAACCGTACCACAATATAATTAGGTGGCTTATCGATTAAATTTTGTAAAATTTGGCCAATTAATTTTTCAGTTGGAGTCGATACAACACTAGATAGATGGACACACATACAGAGGCATGCACAAGCATCACGCTAAAAATAGTTTTTTCGGGTTCAGAAGTTCTGGAAACGTATAGATCCGTCAAAAATTCAAGTTCCGATTTTCGGCATGATTCTAATACTTTCCCTATACATTACCATTGTAGGGAAAGTAATAATTTTAAGCATATTAACTCACAATGAATAAAACTGCTGCTTGTGAGAATATAATTAATTAAGTCACAATGAATAAAACTGCTGCTTGTGAGATTATAATTAATTAAGTCACAATTAATAAAACTGCTGCTTGTGAGAATATAATTAATTAAATCACAATAAATAAAGATGCGGATTGTGAGAATATAATTAATTAAGCCACAATGAATAAAAATGCTGTTTGTGAGAATATAATTAATTAAGTCACAATGAATAAACGTGCTGCTTGTGAGAATATAATTAAGTAACAATGAATAAAGTGCTGCTTGTGAGAATATATTTAATTGAGTCACAATAAATGAAACTGCTGTTTGCAAGAATATAATTAATTAAGGCACAATGAATAAAACATCTGCTTGTGTGACTGTAATTAATTAAATCACAATAAATAAAACTGCTGCTTGTGAGAATATAATTAATTAAGCCACAATGAATAAAAGTGTTGTTTGTCAGAACATAATTAATTAAGTCACAATGAATAAACGTGCTGCTTGTGAGAATATATTTAATTAAGTCACAATGAATAAAACTGCTGTTTGTGAGAATATAATTAATTAGGCACAAAGAATAAAACTGCTGCTTCTGTGAATGTAATTTCATAATACTTCCTTGAAGATAGCAGACATTGGAAAATTAGGTGACTATAATAGTTTCAAGGGCGTTTTAGCCCCCTTGTTTAGATAAAAAAGAATGTGCTTTTAGCAAACGCCAAAAAACAGCTCTTGCCAGTCGTTATTCATTTTCAGCTTGCTCAAAACGTTCTTAAAACAATTCTCAGAGCTGACTTGGCGATTTTTAAAACTTCCCTCTAACACAAGATATTTAAAAATAACACAACAAAGGAGTGATGTTTTCAAATCCTGCACACACCATTTTGTGATGGATGGTTATGATAATATTAGGAGTTAATGCTCAAATATTTAACTAACTGTGTTTTGAGGCACACTAATTTATATTTGATCGATTATAGTTACACAATAAAGCGACAAGCGGAAGGGTAGGATTATAATCCTGCAGAGTTGTCACCAGAACCTGATACGCAGTGATTTATGCGTAGGAGTTGAATTAGGTGTATAATTTGAAACGTAATATTCTCTTCTGTTTGCGTCGGCATATGCGGGTTATACAGTGTTAAATACTAAACAGTATCTACTGGCTTGGGAAGTATAAATTTAGGATGCAAGAACGAATGCAGAACGTGTCTTTGCGTACAAGTAATTGATATCTGATAAAATCTGATGTAGGTAACACGTGACTTTACCTACAAATCTGAATTCATTTTCTCTTCATTTCTTTAATAATTCATTAAATTGAGATTGATTGCATAAAATAACGCGCATAATTATTTAGAATTACACTGAATTTGCACTTTAAATTCAATTTTCGTTTTTAATTGGTAACTTGGCTTATTTTCCGTAGCAAAAATGAAAAAAAAAAATATTCCGACAACGGTTAGCCCTAGATTAATGGGGTTGGTCTAATTCTTTTTATCGTATAAAACAAGCATTTAATTGATTGACACATTTGAGCATACGTAGTCTTTAATTTTATATATTTAAGATTTTTGTGGGCTATTTCCCAAAATAGGCAAGTTTTTTTTCTCGAATCGTACCGAAATCTAATCAGCACCAGGGTAACCCACAAATAACTTAAATAGCAAATTTTGGGAAATCTGCACAACTATTTGGTTAGCTATAGTGAAAACATACGATTTTTGAGGGTCATTTCGTAAAAAAAAAAGCAGGTTTTTTTTATCCTAAATTGTATCAAAAACTAATCAGCACCAGGGTAACTCGTATGTAATTTACCTACCCAATTTTATGAAATGTAGCCCATTAGTTTTTGAGTTAGATACATACTGTGCAGAGATATACAGACGGGGACATACACACACACACACACACACACACAGACGTTAAGGTAAAAATAGCTCTTTCGTGTTCTAGAGGTCCAACAACTTGCAGTTCTGTCGAAAACTCGAGTTGCGATTTTCGGCTGGATTCTAATACTTTCCTTATACATTACCATGTATTGCAGGGAAAGTAACGATGTTAAATGCTGTGCAAATAATGCTACTCGTATGCTCGCTAATCACTGCTGGATAACTAGTCATCGGTTAGATTTTTTTTCTGTCTCTATTATTCAAAAGTGTTCTTTAGTTTTTGATTTGGATTTCTTTGAAACTTTTTATACGAGTAAAAATTTCCAACAATCTCATTAATGGTTTTAATGACACGATATGTCAAGGATTTATAGGAGTTTTCTTCATTTTTTTTTCTGATCGAACTGCACAGTCGCAAGATTTCCCTAGAAACTGACAAGCTTATCCCCAGTTGTGACGTCACTCTTGCTGAACGACTGGAGAATGAGGTGAGGGAGTATGCGGAATCAACATTTACAGCACCGCTTAAAAATTTGGTAAATATTTACGAAAGGAGTAATAATATTTTTTGAATAGGAAAATATCACTCCTTAACCAGAGAAAAGATTAAAACAGTGCACATCTTCAATTTATGGATGGACGAATTTAAAAATGAATTTCGTTGCAAATGTTGAAAATAAATTGTTTGAGGTTTATTGAAAAACAATTTAAAATACGAATGTATGTTCTTGCGGATTTCTTTAAAATCAAGTTGGAAGGAGAGTTTTTTTATCTTTCTTATGGGGGGTTAAGGTGGAATTTCTGTGATAATATTTTCGTTTGTTAAGAAACCGATTTGTGTGAAAATCGCTCAAAATTCCGCTTCAAATAACTCGAAAACTAATTGGAATAAAAAAATGTGCTTCGAGGTATATCGTCGCCTGACTTCAAGTATTCGTGTTTCGAATTTCATGGCAGTGTGCCTCATAGGTTTTTTGTTGCTAGCGACACACATCTTTTATTGTATATATATATTATATATACAGGGGTAGACAAAATAATATGACCACATGTCAAAAGATAGAAAATCTTTATTAATAGGCTGATGGCCCCCATTTTGCATGAATTACAGCTTGTATCCCAAGTGGGATGGACAAATATAAGTCATGCACAAGAGTCACAGGGATACGTAGCCACTCCTCCTGTAAAAAGGTCGCTAATTCAGAAAGTGTCCTTGGAGGTGGAAACCGACTGCGCAGCTTGCCCTCCAAAATACCCCCCAAAGGTTCAATTATATTAAGATCAGGGACTAAGGGGGCCACACGAAGTGTTGTACTTCATCATCGTGTTCATGAAACCAATGTCGGACATTTCCAGTAGTGTGAATGGGAGCATTATCATCCTGATACACAGGTCGTTCATTAGAGAATAAAGTTTGCACCATTGGATGAAGATGGTCGGCCAGAATACTGACATAATACCGTGCAGTATCCCGCCCATGCAGGAAAACAAGTGTGTCGAGACCACAGTGCGACATCGCGCCCAACAGCATCGCTGATCGTCCTCCATGCTGAACAGTAAGAAGGAGTCAGTTAACATGATAGGCTTCTGCTGGCGTTCTCCAAACGTAAATACGCCCGTTGGTCTGGAATAATGTGAACGACGATTCGTCTGACTGGATGACATTCTCCCATTGTTGTTGTGTCCAATTTTTATGCTCGCGACACCATTTTTGTCATTTCAAGGCATTTTATTTGCTTGGTGTCAAACAGGAGAAGTTTATACGCCACATATGGCAATTCATCATCTTTGTAAGTTGCCATGACAACCCCTGACGTCAGAAAGAAGATAAGATATTTACTGTTTTCGACCAGTCAAGAAAAAAAATGGTATGAAGTAAGTTTGATTGAGAATGTCGTCTCAGTATAAATCTCGTTGTATGTGTGCATGTGAATAAAGATGGTCTACAAAATGAAAGACGGCTTCTGCTCCTTATTATTTAATTCAAACACTAGTGATGCAAAAACAGCATGGTATAACCAATGGTAGGATAGTTTTTGATGATATAGCTTCCTGTAGGTGTGTGTTCATCTCAATGTTATTTGGGATGCTGTTGTCTTGTGCTTTCTGGCCATAATCCGCTTCAAAGCCCTTCTGTCTCTATCAGTCAGCTTCGACCGTTAGCCACTGTTGTGCTTGGTAGATGATGCCTTTTCCCGTTTGATATAGGCTGTTATTACAGTCGACACGGTACTTTTCCCGACACCAACAAGGGTGGCCGTTTTTGTTATTGAGGCTTCGGCAAGACTGGTCCCAACAATCATTCCGCTTTTGAAATCTGAGAGGTCAGCCACAAAGAAGTTTTAACCCCGCGATATATTTTGCATCCGACCGCTATCACTGTTACCCACAGACTAATGTGTGTACATTCTCGCCCGCTAGGTGGCACGCTTCAACACTATCAACACTATTTCCCTCGAGCATTGTTATTACACAGGTCTTTATTATTTTGTATATTATATATATATATATATATAATCGTGTTACTAACGATATGTTTATTTTACAATTATTTTTACAGCATCTTGAGTAAATTAAATAAATAAATAAAATATGCTCCTTGATTTTCAGTTAGATCAAGTCACAAGAACGCTCAAAATTATTTTATCGATTTCGAGCAGTATCGAGTTTTGTAGAGAGATGCATGTGTTGGACATATGGGCACATTCGATTTCCTTTCTCTTTTCGCTGTGCAAATCCCATTTTGAATTAACTGAACCCAAACGTCATTTTTCAATATCATTGCAACGAAGTCATATGAAAAATGTATATTTTGTTTCTTTTAACAAAATAAAGATGTTAACTAAGTGATGTTAGTATAAACTCTTTATCAGTCGGAATGATAAATGACTAAGAACAATTCTCGCTTTCAGTCATTCATCATTTTCAGTATTCCTTTGAGACACTTTTCAGGTTTTAGAATACGATGCGACTTAAACAACAAAGAAAAAAGGCGGATTCGGAGCGCAGACTATTTTTACTACAAATTTTAATGCATCATTCTATGTTTGAAACACTCAGATAAGCTGATTTTGATTATGCAGCATTTGGAACAATTTGTATCCTTTTTTGGGGAAACACATTTGTGAACGTATTTTGAAGATGGATACTTGAAAGTGAAAGAATTTCGTGGAAACTAGGTTTTGGATTTGATAAAAAAAAATATGCTGCACAACAGTAAAAAAAATCCGATGTGGGCATCACATGACTTTCCTTATATAATGTAATGAATTTACTACTTTTACAGTACAAAAAACAGGTTTTTCTTATAGTAGATACTTATATTCTTTCCAAGATATTGAATTTTCCACGATTAGTCGTCATTTTCATTGATTTAGCGTCCTTTTTATCCATTTGGCGAGATTTTCGTTAAATTGGCAACATTTTTAAAAAGTTGCCAAGTTAGCGACATGTCGCTAAATTCGTCGCCAAAATCTCGCCAAGCATTATGGGCGGAGAAATAAGTTATTCTTATAGCAGATAAATGACTATTGGAGTTCAAATACAAAAGTATTACTCAAAGTATCTTTTCTCATGAACGGAACGAGCTAGATCCACGAGAATGATGTCACCCAATTTATCGCATGGTATTACATATGAAAAGTGAACATGTTTCTCAATAGGAAATGTTTTTTTTTTATTTTATATAACTTTTTGATAATTCTTTTGAAAAATGTGCAATATCTCGAGAACGATTCATGTTAGCGTTCTAAAATTTATGTCAATCGCTTTCTAATGAAAAATTACATAAGAAATGTCTATTTGAACTTTATTAGCGGTTTTGATTTTTTGACGATTTTTTCAAAATTTCACTCGAAAATTTAGAGGATTCTGAACATTCGATTGCGTATAAAAGCAATAGACTTCCAGTGTTTATGGATTGCGATTTTTGTACCAAATTTCGTTCGAATTGGTCCATTCGTTCGTCAGTTATCGTCTCTACAGACTCACTGACACACACACACACAAACACATACGCACACACACACATACTTTCACACACACACACACACATACACACATACAGACATCACTTTAAAAATGTTTGATTCTTGATCAGGGATGCTTGAAACGTGCTCTCCCGTCGAAAACTCGAATTCGAATTTTCGATCCCGCCACAATACTTTCCTTATACATTATGTATATAAGGAAAGTAAAAATGTATTCAATTCACTACTTTCTTTACTAAATAACAATTTTTAATTTTGTGTGGAAATATATCCTTTCATGACTATAAATAAATAAATAAATAAATAAATAAAATATAAATAAATAGGATTATTCTAGTAACCAGTCTCGTTACCACATTTAAATTTTATGAAAATCGTTTCTTTTAATACATATTGTGCTCTCTGTTAAAAAAAGTAAATTTTTCAATATCTCGAGAACGTTTCCTGTTAACTCTAAGGAAATGTTCCGAATTTATTGAAAAATACTTGCATAACATCCAGTTATCTGATAATAGTGAGCATATTCAGATTTTTTAGTTTTTATTTTATTTTTGATCAGAAACATACGATATCATATGAACAGTACGAGTAAGCACCTTATAAATTATGTTATACTGTTTTAAGTAAAAAATGACTACGTGTAGAAATCTTGCTATATTATATACAGTGTCTTTCAAAAGCCAGTATAAAATTTAAAAATTCATTAAAAATCGAAAAATCATCACATTGAGGTACGATTTGTACCATAAGTATTTTCAGGACGGGGTTTTTTTTTTTTTGACGTGAAAAAAATTTTGTAGTTTAAAAAATCCCCTATAGGTGGCGCTTACCTGAATACATCTTCCAGAAGTATGCAAATGAGGCTGTTATAAAAGAGCTGTAGTGCTCTGTAGATTCTTCATTTTGATTCATTAAACGGTGCAAAGAAGAAGTTTTTGCGAGAATGTTAACTTTGATCGAGAAAGCCTTGTTAGTGAAGCTGTATTACGTGAGCGGCGAATCATAATCAGATGCTTTGCGAAAATTCTGATTTAGGAAAAATCTAAAGAAAAGAAAAGGCCCTGTCACCTGTTCAGGGTTACTTAGGCTTGTCACACGATTTGACACGTACATTAAGTTATTTTAATTGTCTTTCCAATGCGTTCAGCGCCACCTATAGGTGATTTTTTAAACTACAAAATTTTTTCACGTAAAATAAAAAAACCGTCCTAGCAATACTTATGGTACAAACCGTACCTCAATGCGATGATTTTTCGATTTTTAATGAATTTTTAAAATTTATACTGACTTCCGAAGGACCATGTATTACTTTTTTGAAAAATTTTGCATTAAAACGCATATTTCACAAGATCTACTATATATAGAGCTCATCTACTATAGATGATGATTGATTTGTATTAAGCAGGAAATTCCCGAGGAGAATGGGGTGAGGGAGGAGTAGGAGTCACTAAGGATTTCCATTTCTTTTTCAAATATTTTTCCTTTATTCGAAACATCTATTTCTGAGGATTGGTTATAGATAGAACTTAGATGATAACTAATACGGATTCAACATCAAATTCTAAAAGAGGTTGGGTGGTTCACTAAGAATAGTCACTTCCGGTTCAAATATTTCCCTCAAAAATTTTCCTGATTTCTCTGGATTGGCTAGAGCTAGAGCTAATGTAAGGACTGATACGGATTCAGCATCAAATTCCAGAGAACTAAGTATTTCCATTCTCGGTTTATGATATGCCACTTACGGTGTTCTGAAAATTCGTATGACTTTGAGAAATAAGTATGCAAAAGAAAATAAAAATGTTTAACAGTTCCAAGAAAAATGAAATGTAAACACACTATTTGCCAGCCTATGAAGTTTCCTTCCTAAATATTCCTTCCTCTCTTACATATATATGTTTTTAGCAGCAGGTTAATAGTATGGTGATATTGATTGTGACTTGTATAGCATTTTCTTGATGTATATGGTTTTAGCAGTACATTAATAGTATGGTGATATTGATTGTGACTTGTAGCATTTTTCTAATAGTATGGCGATATTGATTGTGACTTGTATCACTTTACTTGATATATATGCTTTTAGCAGTAGATTAATAGCATGGTTATATTGATTGTGACTTGCAGCATGTTTCTTGATATATATATATGCTTTTAGCATATTGATTATGATCTGTACCACTTTTCTTGATATATGTTTTTAGCAGTAAGTTAAGTAAATATTTCGCTTCTGTCGATGTATAGTCTAAGAAAAGTATGGTGATTGTGATTTAATCACTTGTTGAATTTTCCCCATAAATACATCAGTAGGGTCCTTAGCTACTAGAAAGGATTTCTATCGATGTGTGTGTGTGTGTGTGTCGTTGGTCTTTCTTAATCTTGAAAACTAAAGCCATTGGACCCAATTTGGGTGAGAACTTTCATATGTAGATGTGAAGGCAGGTTAAGGATCAACTCCAGCGACAACCTTACGGTTTTTGCTGACTATGAAGGGGGGGGGGGGGGGGGGGTAGATGTGAAGGCAGTAAAAATCTAACAATTTAAATTGTTTAGTTAAAGACGGGATTTTGCCAAAATCATTGGTCCTTCGTAAATCCAAAAATCGCTGAAGCGATTTAGACTAAAATTGGGGGTATACTGCGTATATTGTTGTGAATACAGAAAGTAAAAATCCGAAAAAAGTATACATTTTGGCTCAGAGGTTAAATGCTCACTTGTTACGCGTGAAAAGTCTTGGCATTGTCCTGATCGTCTAGTGTCAAAAACATCAAACGATTAAATAATAAATCTAATTGATGGCGGCAAAGAATAAATAAAGTATTTTCTGCTTCTTATGTTCTCTTTGTGTTAATATCATTCTGCATTATCTGCGACCAAGTATCACTTTCTAATATCTTTACGACAATAATCCATTCACATAGTAAACTATGAAATAAATTGCTTTTAACACAATAAAGACATGAACTTAATGCTATTGGTATAAGTTCTTTATCGTAGCCAGAATGATAAATGACTGAGAATAATTCTTGTTTTCAGTCATTCATCATTTTCAAAATTCTTTTGAGCAATTTTTCATAACCTCCTTTAACTTGAAATCCCCGTCTTCAAAAAGTTATCCGTTTCTGACGTAGACAAATTTTGCAAATTTTATTTTCATTCTGTGCTTTAAATGCTCAGTTAAACAAAGTTAGAACGTTTTTTACTTTACTTATATACATAATGTATAAGGAAAGTATTGTGACGGGGTCGAAAATTCGAATTCGAGTTTTCGACGGGAGAGCACGTTTCAAGCATCCCTGATCACGAATCAAACATTTTTGAAGTGATGTCTGTGTGTGTGTGAAAGTATGTGCGTGTGTGTGAAAGTATGTGTGTGTGTGTGAAAGTATGTGTGCGTGTGTGCGTGTGTGTGTCAGTGAGTCTGTGGAGACGATAACTGACGAACGAATGGACCGATACGAACGAAATTTGGTACATAAATCACAATCCGTAAACACTGGAAGCCTATCGTTTTTTATACGCAATCGAATGTTCAGAACCCCCTAAATTTTCGAGTGAAATTTTGAAAAAATCATCAAAAATCAAAATCGCTAATAAAGTTACGCAAATAGACATTTCTTATGTAATTTTTCATTAGAAAACGATTGATATAAATTTTAGAACGCTAACATGAACCGTTCTCGAGATATTGCACATTTTTCAAAAAAATTATCAAAAAGTTATATAAAATAAAAAAAAATATTTCCTATTGAGAAACATGTTCACTTTTCATATGTAATACCATTTGATAAATTTGGTGACATCATTCTCGTGGATCTAGCTCGTTCCATTCATGAAAAAAGATACTTTAAGTAATACTTTTGTATTTGAACGCCAATAATCATTTATCTGCTGTAAGAATAACTTATTTCTCCGTCCATAACGCTTGGCGAGATTTTGGCGAAGAGTTTGGCGGAATGTCGCCAACTTGGCGACATTTTTAATTGTTGCCAAATTAACAAAAATCTCGCCAAATGGATAAAAATGACGCTAAATCAATGGAAATGACGACTAATTGAAGAAAATTCAATATCTTGGAAAGAATATAAGTATCTACTATAAGAATAACATTTTTTTAATCTGTAAAAGTAGTAAATTCATTGCATTATATAAGGAAAGTCATGTGTTGCCCACATCAGATTTTTTTATTTTGAAAATATCGTGTGAACAGTCCGATACTTTTCCTACAGTTGAAATATTTTCTTCTTTTTTATATTTATTAATTTAAGCTAATTTGCACAAACATGAAATGGATATACTACTTTTAAATTATATCGAATTTGTATTTCTTTTAATTCTTGTCTAATATTTGAATCAAAATTTTCCTTTGAAACATCTCACAGTAGTACATTGTAAATCCTCAAATTTAACCCTCGTAGGATCTGTTTGATCGATACTGATCGGACTGATGGAAAGATGGAAAGATGCTACATTTTTTTAAACCAGTGTTACATATAATATTTAAGCTTCTATGAAAAGACTTTAAAC